>PVHT021183553.1:5209525-5264289 GCA_004024745.2 Catagonus wagneri
TCTGCCCCTTTTGTTTTTGTTTGCTTGTTTGTCTGTTTGAAGGGTTTAAAAAGCTTTATTTGCTGGATTTTTTGTCTTTATATTTTGGATATTTGTCTGTTAAATGACAAGATAAAATTCTATGTTATTTTCAAAAAGACTCACTTGCTGTCTTAAAGTTCTCTCTCTCTTTTTTTTTTGTCTTTTGAGGGCCACACCTGTGGCCTACGGAAGTTCCCAGGCTAGGGGTCAAATCAGAGCTATAGCTGCCAGCCTACGTCACAGCCATAGTAGGACCCTTAACCCACTGATGGAGGCCAGGGATTGAACCAGCGTCCTCATGGATACTAGTCAGGTTCATAACCTGCTGAGCTACAATGGAAACTCCAGGGGTAAACATATTTTGAAAGTTTTAGTTGAAATGTAGTAAATAGGACTAGAATTATTGATGAAATAGTAATAAATCATGTAGCTATATCTAGTTGTGGCATATCATTGAGGGAAGATTTAACTCCCAATCTTTAATGTAAAAGGTTATAGCTAATCAGCTCCTTAATGAACCTATTAATATTGATGCAGATCATTTCTCGAAGATTTTCCACTGGGACTGGTTCGAGGACAATAGGCAGAAAGCTATGGTTTGATCCACAAATTTCTGAGCAATATGCATAATACGGGCTTGGTTGTGTTGACATAGGGTTGTGTCTGATTTAGACATTGGGGAATATCCTCTGTTTAAGGCCTAGTGACGGCAGGGCTCATGCGTGTAAGACGTCTTCAGAAAAAATAACATTTGAATTATTTCCATCCATAAAACCACTTTTTTTTTTTTTCTTTTTAGGGCCGTACCTGTGGCATATGGAATTTCCCAGGATAGGAGTCAAATCAGAGCTACAGCTGCCGGCCTACACCACAGCCACAGCAACGCCAGATCCGAGCTGCACCTGCAGCCTAAGCTGCAGCTTGCGGCAATGCCCTAAACTTAATGCACTGAGTGAGGCCAGGGATTGAACTCCAATCCTCATGCATAGTTGAGTTCCTAACCCTTTGAGCTACAGTGGGAACTACTTCACCAATATATTTGAAAAAACATTTCTAGGAGTCCCCCGATGGCCTAATGGTTAAGGGTTCGGAGTAATCACTGCTGTGACTTGTTGTCACTGCTGTGGCTTAGGTTCGATCCCTGGCCTGGGAACTCCCACATGCTGCAGGTGTAGCCAAGAAAAAAAGAGATAATCCAAAAACAAAAATAAAAAAACTTTTCTGACATCATTATGCTAACTAGCAAGTCAGGCTTCAGTTACTGGTCAAAATCTGGGTAACCGGAAAACTGGTATTAGGCACATCTGGAGTGAGAGCCTCCTAATAGCCTGCTGACTGGTACATCCGGTCTGTGCGTTCTTCTTTTAAAAATAAGGTAAGGAGGAGTTCTCTTCATGGTTCGGTGGTTAACGAACCTGACTAGGGTCCACAAGGATACAGGTTCAATTCCTGGCCTCGCTCCACTGCTGCAAGCCGTGGTGTAGGTTGCAGAAGCAGCTCGGATCCTGAGTTGTTGTGGCTGTGGCATAGGGCGGCAGCTGTGATTCTGATTGGACCCCTAGCCTGGGAACCTCCATATGCCTCAGGTGCAGCCCTAAAAAGACAAGAAGACCAAAAAAGGGGGGGTTCTCATCACAAGGAAAAACACGTTTTTCTATTCTTTGAATTTTGCATCTGTATGAGGTGATGGATGTTCACTAAACTTATTTCAGCAATCATTTCACATTGCATGTAAGTCACTGTGCTGTACACCTTAAACTTATACAGTCCTGCATGTCCATTGTATCTCAATAAAACGAAGAAAAGATATCCAAAAGAGGGAGAAATTCAGCGCAGGGCTGATGCTCCAAGCTCAGCTGATTTGGGCATCACTCAGTAACGCAGACAAGGCAAAAGCTAAAATGACATGGATTCTCGACATCCTCATTTCTGGTGTTAAGGTTTCCAGGTTTGAGGCCCCCAGCAGTATAGGGCAGCGTTGGTTTTATGCTGGACACTGACCCCTGCTGTCTGCTCTTTTGAACACCTGGGAAACGGGCCTACACTGGGAGGGACAGCATGGCCCCAGATTTCACAGCCTGCCCCCTGCTGGAGGTCTCTAGGAACCACATGGCAATTAGCTCCATGAGTCACCAGGCTGGTTGGTTGGTTGCTTGGTTGGCTGGTTGGTTGGTGGGTCGGTTGGTGGGTGGATGGGAACTCCCTGGGCACGTGGGCTTCCTACTCGCCCTGATGCCAGCAGAGGCTTCCTGTTGGCAGCCCATCACTGGGACAGTTCTTGCCTCAGGGGTTTCAGATTTAGTTCTTAGAATCTCTGAAGTTTGGAAGGACAAACAGAACTGCTCTCTCTGCCCAAGGGAGGGTGATTCAGACTCAGAAGTGGCTCCAACCAGCCCCTGAGTAGCTGGGAGCATGACTGGCCCAGCCGTCACCCTGAGTTCTCAACCACTTGCAGTCCAACCACTGCCACAGGGTGCCTGCTGCTGGGCTGGGCCTTGTCAAGGTTTCCTCGTTTCCCAGGCGACTAGAGCCCTCTAGCTATGGCAGATCTTGCCAGGAAGGCAGTACATGCGACACAGGGGCCGGGGGTGGACAGCCCCCTCCCAAGATGCCACTGGGGGCCAGGGTGTCCAGAGTCAGTGTCCTCATCTGGCTGTAGGGCCCCGGACAGACTCACCAAGGTTGCTGTCATCAGGATGGAGCCACCTCCCAGGATGCTTGTGGGATCAAGGGCTTCCCGGGGACCCTGGGTGTGGGGGGGTGGGTCCTGCTGCGACAAGTGACCATACTAGTTCTCTTATTATAGAGTCAGAGTGTCTGCCTCCAGATCTGACTAGGAGGTTGTTGATCCATTTGGCAGTATTTACTGGGCACCTGCTACATTCAGACACAGTCCTAGGCACCTAGTGGTAAACGTAATAAAAGCTCCCATTCAACCAAAACACTGTGTGATGCACACAGTACCAGAAGCTTTACATATACCACCTCACTTGATTTCCCCCAAAGTCCTACAGGCAGGTTTTGTCTTATTCAATCTTCCCAGTTAGCTGGGAATCACCCTCAGCCTAATTAGAGCCAGGATCTCTGGAGATGGAGCCTGGAAATCTCTGTTTTAGAAATAAGGTGTTCTGGGGTGTCCCCAGCTTGAGGCACACCACGGGGGTGCATCCTGTGCACCCTGACTCTAAAAATGAGGGTCAGGACGGGGCGAAACTTGCTCAGGGCATCTCCAGCCCTGCAGGTCTTAGTGCTGGACCTGCCCCTTGGAGCAGAGACCTCAGCGCGGGTCCCTCTCTCACTTATGTTCCAGGTAAGTCAGATTATGAGACTTCTCCACCCATCCGCATCCCAGGGTTGCAGGAGGCTGTGAGATCTTTACAAGCTTTCAATTACAAATTCTCTCTTTTTTTCCTTTTTTTTTTTGCCTTTATCTAGAGCCGCACCTGCGGTATATGGAGGTTCCCAGGCTAGCCTTCGCCACAGCCACGCGGGATCCTAGCCGCGTCTGCAACCTACACCACAGCTCACAGCAAGCCGGATCCTTAACCCACTGAGCAAGGCCAGGGATCGAACCTGCAACCTCATGGTTCTTAGTTGGATTCGTTAACCACTGAGCCACGAAGGGAACTCCTCTTTTTTTTTTTTCCTTTTTAGGGCCACACCTGCAGCATATGGAAGTTCCCAGGCAAGGGGTCGAATCTGAGCTATAGCTGCCAGCCTGCAGCAACGCAGGATCCAAGCCGAATCTGCGACCTACACCACAGCTCACCAACGCCGGATACTTAACCCATTGAGTGAAGTCAGGGATCGAGTCCTCACGGATACTAGTCAGGTTCCTTACCGCTGAGCCAAGATGGCAGCTCCTCCAATTCTCTCTTCGACAAGACAAACTTGACCTGGGTGTAAAAGGGCAGAGGTACAGCAGAAATTGACAGAACATTGTGAATCAACTGTAATAAAAAATAAATTTTAAAAAAGTGCAGAGGATTTCAAATCTGCCACCAGACAGGTTATTTAAAACTAGAAGTTCCACCTAGTGGCACAAGTGAGGAATTACCGTGTCCTACTCAAAATTTGGCAGGTATAATTGAAATTTGCTGAGAGCAGACCTTTAAAAAGAAAGACAAGAGGAGTTCCCATCGTGGCTCAGTGGTTAATGAATCCGACCAGGAACCATGAGGTTGTGGTTAATGATCCCTAGCCTTGCTCAGTGGGTAAGGGTCCGGAGTTGCCGTGAGCTGTGGTGTAGGTTGTAGATGCAGCTCAGATCCGGAGTTGCTGTGGCTGTGGTGTAGGCAGGCAGCTGTAGCTCCAATTAGACCCTAGCCTGGGAATCTCCATATGCTGTGAGTGCGGCCCTAGAAAAGGCAAAAAGACAAAGAAAAGAAGGAAAGGAAAAAAGACAATTATGTGCGGAGTTCCCGTCGTGGCTCAGCGGTTAATGAATCTGACTAGGAACCATGAGGTTGTGGGTTTGATCCCTGGCCTTGCTCAGTGAGTTAAGGATGAGGCATTGCCATGAGCTGTGGTGTAGGTCGCAGACGCGGCTCGGATCCCGCGTTGCTGTGGCTGTGGCTACAGCTCCTGTTAGACCCCTAGCCTGGGAACCTCCATATGCCGCGAGTGTGGCCCTAGGAAAAGGCAAAAGGCAAAAAGACAAAAAAAAAAAAGATAATTATGTGAGATGTATTAATTAACTGGATGGGGAATTCTTTCACAAAGTATACATATATAAATTACCACAATGTACACTTTAAATGTCTTAAAATTTTTAATGTCAATTATACCTCAATAAAGCTGAGGGAGGAAAAAGAAAAAAAGGAGTTCCCTGGTGACTCATCGAGTTAAGGATCTGGCATTGCCACTACTGTGACTCTGGTTCTTGCTATGGCGTGGCTTCAATCCCTGGGTCCAGGGAACTTCCACCTGCCTCAGGTGTGACCAAAAAAAAAAAAAAAAAAAAGCTTTATTGCTAAAATATGCTAACTACCATGTGAGCTTTCAATGAGTCCTAGGAATAACACCAAAGACCACTGAGTACAGATCACCATAGCAAATGTAACAACATGCCGTGCGCATGGCCAAAAGTAAAAAAGAAAGAAAAGAAAGGGAAAAGATTGGCTGGTTAACATCTAAATTCATACGGGCTTTAAAGAGCACCGACAACAACCCTCCCATTTCCCATCTGGGGACAGTCTCACTTCTAAGAACAACACTCTCAACATTACAGATGGTGACCTGCAGAAACTGGGTGATGTCACTTCGGAGAAGTCTTCTATTAAGAAAAAAATCATCAGGAGTTCCCATTGTGGCTCAGCAGGTTAAGAACCCAGCTAGGATCTGTGAGGGTGCGGGTTCAATCCCTGGCCTCGCTCAGCGGGTTAAGGATCGGGCATTGCTACACAGGTGGTGTAGGTCGCAGATGCAGCTTGATTCTGATGTTGCTGTGGCTGTGGCATAGGTCAGTAGCTCTGATTCAGCCCCTAACCTGGGAACTTCCATATGCCACATGTGGCCCTAAAAAGGAAAAGAAAGAGAGACAGAAACAAAAGAAAAAATCATCAGGAGTTCCTGTTGTGGGTCAGTGGTAAGGAACCGTACTAGCATCCATGAAGACATCGGTTCAATCCCTGGCCTCACTCAGCGGATTAAGGATCCGGCATTGCCATGAGCTGCGATGTAGGTCTCAGATGCAGCTTGGATCCCGTTGCTGTAGCTTTGTCCTAAGCCGGAAGCTGCAGCTCCAATTGGACCTCCAGCCTGGGAACTTCCAGATGCCCAAAATGCGGGCCACGGGCCCCCACAAAGACTGAACCTGGAGATCCGCTTCATCAGAGGTTTGGAGCGCCCTCTTCTGGATACCAGTGGTTTGGTACCAACGACCCTCTTAAAAATTACTTGGAAGGCCGTATCAATTTCATGACCGCTAAGGAGTTCCTTTTGTGGCTCAGTGGTTAAGGAACCCGACAGTATCCCTGAGGACGCGTGTTCGGTCCCTGGCCTTGTTCAGTGGGACGGGAATCCAGCGTTATGGGGAGCTGTGGTATTGGTCACAGATGCGGCTCAGATCTGGCGTTACTGTGGCCGTGGGGTAGGCCAGTAGCTACAGCTCCAATTCCACTCCTAGCCTGGGAAACTCCATGTGAAAAAAGACAAAAATAAAATTCACGAATGCTTCATTCATTCAGCAAATGTTTGTCACGACACCCTTTTGCAGGCACTGTGCTTCCGAGATCCAAGAACATGCTTGACCCACCCTAGTTCTTGGGGCATTAATGGAGGAGACAGATGTTAATAAAACATTCCCATAAATTCACACCAACCCCATAAATTCACACCCACTGTGATAAATGGCCCATTCCTGGGACTCAAAGGTCAGGGAGGGCTTCCATGGAAGGTGGCATTGCTCCTGAAATGGAAGTTTGGTATTAAACAGAAAGTCAGGCAGCAGGGCCTGGTATGTAAAGACTGAGTCCCAGTCCAGCCTCTGCTGACAGGGGAAGCTGAGCACAGCCGAAGCAGTTTACCGAGAGGGATAAGATCCCATTTCCAAGTTTCATCGAGGACTGTTAATACAAATTTAAAAAGTAGAATACAAATTTGATCTTTGAAATTGTGATTTCTGGATTAGTTTATACTATCTGATGACCCCCCCATGCTAAAGATAACATTTTACCTTTTATTTTATTTTATTTTATTTTATTTTATTTACTTATTTTGCTTCTTAGGACTGCACCTGAGGCACATGGAGGTTCCCAGGCTAGGGTTCGAATTGGAGCTACAGCTGCCGGCCTACACCGCAGTCACAGCAACTCCGGATCTGAGTCGTGTCTGCGACCTACACCACAGCTCACAGCCACGATGGATCCTTAACCCACTGAGCGAGGCCAGGGATTGAACAGGCAACCTTATGGATAAAAGTTGGGTTTTGTTACCTCCGAGACACAACAGGAACTCCCCCTTAACCTTTATTCTCATGTCAAATTTTTTTTTTTTTTCTGGAGTTCCTTGCGGCACAGCGGGCACAAATCCAGCACTGTCACTGCTTAACACAAGCATTTTGTCCAGTTGCCTAGTGGTTTCTGCCAGGAGTGTGTGAGAGGACGACCTGCACACTCAGGGCAGGAAACAGAGATTCAGTCCTTCATTGGAGCTAGCAGCTCCGTCCTCAAGTTGTTTTATTTGTTTATTTATTTTTTGGCTGTGCTTGCAGCATGTAGAAATTCCAGGACCAGGGATTGAACCCACGCCACAGCAGTGACCTGCAGTGAGAATGCCAGATTGTTAACTTCCTGTGCCACAACAGAACTCCCTCTATTTGTTTTGGCTTTTTTTTTTTTTGTCTTTTTAGGGTCGCACCTGCAGCATATTGAGGTTCCCAGGCTAGGGGTCTAATTGGAGCTACAGCTGCCGGCTTACACCACAGCCACAGCAACGCGGGATCTGAACTGCGTCTGCGACCTACACCACAGCCACAGCAACGCCAGATCCTTAACCCAGTGAGTGAGGCCAGGGATCGAACCCACAACCTCATGGTTCCTAGTCAGATTCGTGGCCGCTGCGCCATGGTGGGAACTCCCTATTTGTTTTAACACTTTAATGCAAAACAGCTTTGCAGTTACAGGAAAGTTGCAGCAAGAAAACAAAGAACTGTATATCCTCCAGTTGGAGACTCTATGCATGCATGTGTCACCAACTGTCCCAGGAGCATCGTTTTGGACAAAGGGTCCAGCTCAGGATCACACGTGGCAGCCAGCTGTCTTGCCTCTGATGTCACTTTCCAAGTCAGCCCCTCAGTCTTTCTTTGACTTTCAGGACATATTTTTTTCTTTTTACTGCTGCACCTGTGGCATATGGAAGTTCCCAGGCTAGGGTTTGAGTAGGAGCTAAACGACTGGCCTACACCACAGCCACAGCTATGCCAGATCCGAGCCACGTCTGTGACCCACACCACAGCACCACAACTCATGGCAACACCGAATCCTTAACCCACTCAGCAAGACCAGGGATCGAACCTGAGTCCTCATGGATACTCTCACCAGGACTTTGCTTTTTTTTTTTTTTTTTGGCCTTTTTTTTCTTTAGGGCCGCTCTTGTGGCATATGGAGTTTCCCGGGCTAGAGGTCCAACTGGAGCTACAGCTGCCTGCCACAGCCACAGCCACATCAGATCCAAGTCACGCCTGTGACCTACACCACAGCTCTCAGCAATGCCGGATCCTTGACCCACTGAGTGACGGGGATCAAACCTGCAACCTCATGGTTCCTAGTCGGATTCTTTTTCCGCGGCGCCACAAGGGGAATTACATACACTTTTTTTTTTTTTTTAAGATAGGTTAGTCACTTTAGATAGACTAGTTACTTTGTGGTCTCAATTTGGATTTGACCGAATCGTGCTTAGACCCAAGCAATCAACGTGTATCACAGGTACTGTGTCCTCCCCCTCTGCATCCTAGTGGGTGACACCTGATGTTTCCTTGTTGATCCTTGACCCACTGAGCGAGGCCAGGGATGGAACCTGCATCCTCAAGGATGCTAGTGGGTTCGTTTCCCTTGAGCCGCAACGGGAACTCCTCTCACCCACCATTTTAGCACAGCTTTAATGTTTCCTGTTGAAATTAGTTTTTCTACGGCGACTGCCAAAACGGTGGTGTCGTCCGGGAGTCTCCACACCCATCGGCCGCCGTGTCATGTACTAGGTTTGAATAGCTACAGTATGGTCACGGGGGGGGGGGGGGTGCTACTGAAAGAATTGTTGGAAAGTGAAAGAAATGATCACCCTGCAGCGAGTCAAGTGACGTCTCCTCGGCTGAAGAGGAGCCGCAGAGGACGGAGGGAGCCGGCCCGAGCAAAGCTGGAAGAGGGGCGCTGCTCCACTTAAGCCTGCTGCATTGGGGGTGACAGTGAAATCTGTGTCTAGTGGGAAGATGGGACGAGGAGACGAGAGGCTGGACACCCCATGTAACACTCACGTAGACCAAGCCCTGCCTGTCGCCTCTCAGCCGTCCCCAGAGTCGGCGCCGCTGGATAAAGGACCCCTAAGGTCTCCTTGGTCCTCGAGCTCGGTGTCTCCGCGGGGCGGACTGAGATGCAGCAAAGCGAAAAGTGACCGCCAGATGGCGCTGTCAAGCCCATCACTTTCCGCCCAGAGACTCGCGGGCACTCAGGCGGAGACCTCCTCCTGGCATCCCCATTTGATAGTAACCCCTGCGGCTCATCGATGTCTGACACGTCCTGGGCACTGCGCTGGCTCTGCGGGACTTGAGTTCACTTGATGCTAAGGCGACCTCACGGTGTAGGAAGTCGGTGTAGGAAGTCGATACCTTCCCAGAGGGGAATCCAGGCTCAGAGCGGTCGAGTGATTCGCCTGGGATCACACGGCTGGCAAGCAGCAAAGGTGGCCTGACCCTAAAGTCAGTACCCCCTGCACCTACCCTGCCCAGCGCTCCCAGGGTTTAAACTGTGTTGACGTTTTCCTAGATACTCATGGACAAAAACACGGTGTCCTTATAGTGAAGGACGGCGGGGGACTTTGGGGTCACATTCTTGAGGACTTGGTCCCTTTTTATTTCTTTTTAGGACCACACACGGGCATCTGGAAGTTCCCAGGTTAGGAGATGAATTGGAGCTACAGCTGCTGGCCTACAGCAACTCAGAATCCAAGCCATATCTGCAACCTACACCATAGCTCATGGCAACTCCAGATCCTTAACCCACTACTGAGTGAGGTCAGGGATTGAACATGTGTCCTCATGGATACTAGTCAGATTCATTTCCACTGACAGGAACTCTTTTTTTTTTTTTTTTATGGTGGTACCCTTTGCATATGGAAGGTCTCTGGCCAGGGATTGAATCTGAGCTACAGCTGCAACCTGTGCCACAGCTGCAGTAATGCTGAATCCAGGCAGGGGATCACACCTGTGCTCGGAAGTGACCCAAGCAACTTCAGTTGGATTCTGAACCCAGTGGCCACAGTGGGAAATCTGAACTCTGGTCCCTAATTCTTTTTTTTTTTCTTTTTTTGCTTTTTTAGGGCCGCACCTGCGGCATTTGGAGGTTCCCAGGCTAGGGGTCTAATCAGAGCTGTAGCTGCAGGCCTACACCACAGCCACAGAGCTGGCCTATGCCAATCCAAGCCACATCTGGAACCTACACCACAGCTCATGGCAATGCCAGATCCTTAATCCACTGAGCAAAAACAGGGATCAAACCTGCATCCTCATGAATACTAGCCAGGTTTTTTTTTTTTTTTTTTTGGTCTTTGTCTTTTTGCCTTTTCTAGGACTGCATTCACAGCATATGGAGGTTCCCAGGCTAGGGGGTCTAATCAGAGCTGTAGCCGCCGGCCTACACCAGAGCCACACCAACGCGGGATCCGAGCAGCATCTGCAATTTACACCATAGCTCATGACAACACTGGATCCTTAACCCACCGAGCAATGCCAGGGATCGAACCTGCAACCTCATGGTTCCTAGTCAGATTCTTTAACCACTGAACCACAACGGGAACTCCTTTACTGTTTCTACAGTTTCACCTTTTCCAGAATGTCGTGCATTTGGAATCCACAGTATGTGGCCTTTTTAGATTGGCTTCTTTCACTTAATAATATGCATTTAAATTTCCTTCATGTCTTTTCATAGCTTGATATTTCACTCCTTTTTATCACTGAATAACATTCCATTATATAGATGTACCAGTCTGTTTATCTAACAGGCAGTTTTTAAAAAAAGAAAAAAAATCTTCCCTTAGAAAGGAGGATAGGAGTTCCTGCTGTGGCACAATGGGATCGGTGGCATCTCTGCCGCGCCAGGACACAAGTTCAATCCCCTGCCTGGCACAGTGAGTTAAAGGATCCCAAGTTGTCGCAGCTGTGGTGTTAAGTGGCCACTGTTGCTGGATCTGATCCCTGGCCAGGGATCTCCATATGCCACGGGTAGGCCAAAAAAGAAAACCCCAAGGAAATGGGGGTGAAGTATATTTGAGGGAGATGAGGCAGACGAAAAGGTGTGTGTAGGGAGGCACCAGGGGTTGGCACCGTGGGCTGGAGCGGATGCAGCACAGCCCGGCTTTCCAGGGCAGAGGCATCGGGTCGCCTGGACCAGAGAGGGGCCTGCAAAAGGAAGGCCACTGGCAGGACGTACTTAGCTGGAGCCCTGGGCCTCTGGTTCTGGGAGAGAAGGCGGAGGTATGACAGGTGCAGGAATGAATGCTTAGACCTTATGTTGCTTCATGTTGACCTGCATCTTGAGGAATTTCCTGCTTAGCTCATGGTGGGTTTCAAACCACTTGTCTACCCCTTCCTGGCAGCTGCAGTCTAGAAAAGCTCACCACCAAGCCCTCACTTCATAAATATGCTGCAAGAATTTCCCAGGAAGCCAGGGGCTCAGAGACTAGACATTTAGCACCTCCGTGGCCAAACTGGCAGGCTGCCTGTTTCTGCTGGTGCTAGGGTGTAATTCACCAGCCGACAGCAGCCAGAGAGCCTGGTACCACTGTGCCCCCAGAACTGGGGGTGGCTGCGGAAGGTGGCAGAGTAGCTCCCCGCTCAGTTCTGAGACCCTCAGATCCAGGAATGACTATGGCCTTAAAGGCGATTTGGTCTACTCTTAGGTGTGCCACCGGAATCTCCGCGGTAAATGCCCCAGTGGGTGGCTTTTGGGCCTCTGATTGTTCAGCTGCAGTGCTGAGCCAGTAGCTCCATTTTTTAGACAGCTCAAATGATAACTTTCTTCCTTCCTTTCTTTTCTTTCCTTCCTTTTTTTTTTTTTTTTTTCTGCACCTGAGGCATATGGAGGTTCCCAGGCTAGGGGTCGAATCAGAGCTGTAGCCGCCGGCCTACACCACAGCCACAGCAACGCGGGATCCGAGCCGCATCTGCAACCTACACCACAGCTGACGGCCATGCCAGATCTTTAACCCACTGAGTGAGGCCAGGGATTGAACTGGCATCTTCATGGATCCTAGTCAGGTTCATTAACTGCTGAGCCATGAAGGGAACTCCCCAGAATGGTAATTTTCAATCCCACGCTCATGCCTGGGTCCACCCTGAGGCTGCTTGTCAAGAGCTAGTGACTCAGGTCTGGCTCTGCTCTCAGGCTGTTGGCACTGTGGTAGCTGAGGCTTTAGAGAAAGTTTGGGGAATCTTTATTTATTTTTTGTCTTTTTGCCTTTTCTAGGGGTGCACTCGCAGCATGTGGAGGTTCCCAGGCTAGGGGTCCAACCGGAGCTATAGTTACCGGCCTACACCACAGCCACAGCAATGCAACCTACACCACAGTTCACGGCAATGCCGGATCCTTAACCCGCTGAGCGAGGCCAGGGATTGAACCCGCAACCTCATGATTCCTAGTTGGATTCGTTAACCTCTAAGCCATGACGCGAAGTCTGACTCTATCTACTCCTGACTGATATGTGTAAACACACAATCTTCCTCGTTCCTCATTATTTCACGCACGTTTTGGGGAAGTTTTTACCCTTTACTTTTGTTACCTATCCACTCAGATGAGTCCATGCCTGAATTAGAGGAATCAGCACAGCCCAGAAGCCCCTGCTGACTGCTGACTTTACATTTTGTGTTTAGGGGAGAGGCTAAGAACAAGTTACAAGCAGCTGCATCTTGGGCAGAAACAGAGTTGCTTTTGCAATCCTGCTGAAGTTCAAATACGCACAGAAGAGTGTGTGCAGACGCTGAGCGGCTAAAGGGGAGGACTGACTGTACAACGATTAAGCTCTTATCACTCAGCTTCTCCCGCACCGTTTTCAACTCTGTTCTTGTGTTGCCGGCCACAGAACCCTGCACAGGTTTCTACTTTGCCAGCCGGCAAACCACTGGATTCTCCAACAGGGTGAACTTCAACGGCGGGGGAAGGAAAACGGACGCGCCCCTTCCCGTCCCTATCAGCACCCGCCCCGGCCTCGCCTCTGCAGCCAGTGTCCCCACTGACACAGCCGAGTCCAGCGGCCACTCCCAACGAGCTCAGGAGCCCTTTCGCCCTCTGACACCAGCACCCTCCTCAGTGGCACCTCCTCCTGGAGTTGCTACTGCCTTTTGGTTTTTCAGTGTCTCCTTTAGGTCTTTTTAGCAGCTATGCCAACAATTCTATCACAGTGTTAGAGTAACTTGCCTGGTTTCTGTTTCTGTCTCCTATAGACACAGAAAGGAAATTTCCATCTGTTAAAACAGTCTCAAGACTATACTGGGTTTTTTTTTTTTTTTTGCCTTTTCTAGGGGCCACAGTGGCATATGGAGGTTCCCAGGCTAGGGGTTGAATTGGAGCTGTAGCCGCCGGCCTACACCACACCTCACGGCAACGCCGGATCCTTAACCCACTGAGCGAGGCCAGGGATCGAACCTGCAACCTGATGGTTCCTAGTTGGATTCGTTAACCACTGAGCCACGACAGGAACTCCAAGACTACACTGTTTTACATCTTTCGTAAACAGTAACTGAGGCCCTGAGGGGGTTTCCTTCTCCATGGCAGGCCACGTGGGTGGGGTCACTGGAAGGCCGCACGTGTCCCTCTTTGGGCTAAATAAAACATTGGAAGCTAAGGCCTGGAGTATATTCTAAATATACTAAATAAAACATTGGAAGCTAAGGCCTGGAGTATGTTCTAAATCTAAATCTTTGAACTTCGTTCCATCCCAAATTTAGAATTAAAATGAACTACATTTTGATATTTAAAATGTAAACTGAGGAGTTCCCGCTGTGGCATAATGGGATTGGCGGCATCTTGGCTGTGTGGGATGCAGGTTCGATCCCTGGCGCAGCACAGGGGGTTAAGGATCCAGCATTGCTGCAGCTGTGGCTTAGGTCGCAACTGCACCTTAGATCTGATCCTTGTCCTGGGGCCTCCAAAGGCCGCAGGGTGGCCAAATGAAATAAAGTGTAAATTGAGTTTTAGCATGATTACTATCAATTCGGAGAATATTTTATGATACTTATATGTCAGTATTACTGAAAGTGTCTAGACTATTCCACATATTTTGTTCTGGAATGCATTCAAAATAAAGACAAGCGGGGGAAAGAAAGGATTTCCCTCGTGATCTAGGGATTAGAACTTGGCGCTTTCACTGCTATGGCCTGGGTTCAGTCCCTGGTCTGGGAACTGAGACCCCCAAGACAAGCAGCTGTATACCACAGGCTAAAATAAAATTAAATTAAAAAACATAAAATAAATAAATAAAATTTGTGACCACGTGCTAAAGAGCAGATAAGCAGCAAGAGGCCCCGGGCACCCCACATCCCCTGTATTGAAGAGCCCACCACCAGGTTCTTGCTGATATTTTCCATTTATTACCGCAGTAGGCAACTGCTCTGAAAGTGCAACACTAAACCACTCCCGTCACAGCCTCTGCAAGTGCTTGGAAACTCATTCTTGGAGCATCGTGGACCACGGGCTTCTCTCTGGGTGGAAAACTACTGTCACTGCCAGTGTCACGGGGAAAACACACACTCACACAGGAATCGAAGGATAAACGAGAAGGGCACTGGGGAGGAGCAGCGGCCGGTTTCTGAGGGGTCCTGGGAACAGCCCACCCACGCAGGGGCAGTGACGCCCCCTCTCCCAGCAGCGGCCTAACACGTCAGCTCGGTTGGCCCTGGTGCACCTTTTCCCCTTCGTCTCTGCAACTGATGATACCACAAGGGCAACCGCGTCCTACCTCAGCGTTGCAGAGGCCCACGGAGTCAAGAAGAACTGAAGAGACCTCGCAAGCGAGTGTGGAAAGCGGGTGGTTTGGGGGAACTGCCCCTTGAGTCTCCGACGGGCGGCGGTCAGGCAGAGTCTCTGCAGAGCTCTGGGGTAAGATGCTGCTTAGCAGAAATAAGTCGTGTTCTAGCTGGCATATTTTTGATGGGAAAAGATAACTTCCAAACATTGCAAAGACAAAGAGGAAAGGGCGGAAACACAAGCGGCTCTAGAAAATACAACCGAGACAAAAAAAAAAGACAAAGAGGAAAAACGCCAATATGGACAACATACCTAAGCACTCGGCCTGACATAACCGTCTCTCGGGAACACGTCACACACACACGCACCCACACACACACTAGTAACTTCAGGTACGTGTCCCAGGAGGGCTAATCCAAATATCTGCTCTCTTTGGACTTTTCATGGCGAATGCTGAGTTTAGGCAAAAGTGGAGCCCTCCCTGGGGCCTAAGCTCAGGAGGCAGCCTTTGCCCCCCATTTTAGCCAATGTCACTCGTACATTTGTCTGAGCCCTTCACAATTGTCTGGGCACTAGAATTTATTCTTCATATTCCTGGAGCTGAAATCACCGCTAGATCTTATCTGATCCAGCTTCATCTGTAATGGGAGCACCTCCCTTTTGGCTCCTGTACTCCCCTGTTCTTTTAGGAAAAAGCACCCCGAGACAGCGGTGACCAGGGGGTGTTCGGGAGTTGGAAAGTAGGAAGAGTAGTAGAAACGCAATAAGGAAATGCCTGTTACTCTCACATGATTCCTCCGGAGACCAGGGTGCTCAGGCCAATGGCCTGCAAGGACGGGTGTTAGGAGAGGCCTTAATTTAAGGCACTGTGTTCTCTGCTCACAAGAGCCAAGTAAGGCAGTGCTCCTTGGAGGCTGCAGGAGGACTGGTCCTCAGCATTCGTTTCAGCCCTGGCTGCTCTTTGACCTCTCTGACTTCAGTCCTTCTGGAGTCAGATCACCCAGGCTCTCTGACATGTGCCTGTCACTTTGAGAGCCTGCCAGGTTTCTGTCCTGGCCTCCCAGAGCAGCGCACAGCCGCTGACACATACACTGTGACGGACGCTGGAAGCAGGTTCTCCAACCACTGCAGACAGGCACAGCCAGGCAAAGCAAGCCGTCTGGCGTGGTCCCCCTTCCTTCATATGGCCCAGTTTCAGGATCACAGAACTCCCCGTACTCAGTGTTAACACCTGACGACAGCCGGCTTTGCCTCCCTTCCCCAGTGAGGGGTGCTCAAGAACGCGCAGAAACAGGCTGGACACACAGGCCCCGCTCACTGGGAAAATGGTTTCAGAAACTACCCTCAGCTCCAAATCCTGCACGTGGAACCTCTATTACAACTTAGCTCCTCATCAAACTGGATTCCACTCTGGCTTAATCATACCTTCTAAGCTGCCTCAGTGAAACCAGTGTGGCCCACTGGATTAAAATTCTAAGTGCAGCAGTGCCTAAAAGAAAGTGTCCCACAGAAGGCAGGACTGAACGGCATAAGGCAGGAGACTACACACCGTTAGTAACACATTTTCAGAAAGCGGTGGGCTTGGGGGAAGAGGGGGATGAAATAAACAAAATGTCCCAATAATTTAATGGCAGATCTAGAAGAGAGCATTTATAGCTATTCTGGGACTCTCCAACTGAACGCTCTTCCTGGATGCACAGACATTCATAATACTGATCACTCTCAGGCCACAGCTCTGGCTTGTACAACACGTGGTCACGATGCCCTTTGTACAGCAGAGGAGAGGCATCTGGACAGCACACAGCACAACGAAAGGCCGAACCCCCCTGCCACAGAACCCCGTTTAAAAAAAAGTTTGTCTATTACAAAGTCACGTCTTCCGTTTTCTCCGCTTTATAAAGTCAGCGATGCTGGAGGGTGTCCAGCGGAATCCGTCCTCCAGGGATGAGTGCAAAAGGGGAGCGCACGGCTCAGGGACGTCCCTCCAACGAGCAGACGGAAGGAGCGGCTGGAGACCTCCCATCCGCCTCGGACAGACACACACACACAGAAAAGGGTTGCTGCCAGCTGGTGTACTTTCACAATGCGATCTTTGTATTTCGAAAGCTTGAATTGTCCCTGAAAGAAGAAATGGGAGAAAACAGAGCATTCAATACATAGATCATCTCTAGGCAACGTACGTACACAGGGGGAGACCTGGCCTCAGCACCCCTTGGGCCCTCCTCACGCCCTAGCTAATGCCAGCATAGCAACCTGCCTCCCGAGTCCTTCCAAACCCTTTGATTCAACTGATTGCAACATCCAACATCAGGAACAACCCGAATGCATGTGAGCAGGGGACTAAAAATTAATAAGGGGATAAATACTAATATTTAGGGGACTAAATATTAATGGGACATTGTGCAGCTTTCAAAAAAGAAAAGAAAAACCACTCTCTACTAATATAGAAAGATCTCCAAGAGAAACTGCTAGATTAAGGTGCAGAAGAGAGTGTGTTCACAGTATGCCATCTTTTGTGTAGGTGGCGTTGGGAGAAATAAGGTGATGCATGATAAAACACCGTAAGGCTGCCTACACCGGAAAGGCTGTGGTTACCCGGGAGGGGTGGGTGGTGGCAGGGCAAGGGGACTTAGTAGAAATAGGACAGACGGAGAAGGAGCAAGAGGGAAACCTCTTTCTCTCACATGCACACACACATTTTTTTTAATTGAACCATAGATTGTATTATATATATTCAAAAAAAATCAACTAGCCAACAACCCCTTAGCTGCTTAAAAAGGAGACTTCAAGAGGTGAAACCTGGGTACCTTCACTTTAAACACTCGGCTGTAACTCCTGGAAGAGGAACGTGTGTGAGTGTGGGGAGTACGTGTCTGTGTGACAGATCTTCAGATGTGTCTTCTTAGTCCCCACACCCTTTTTTTTTTTTTTTGCTTTTTAGGGCCGCTCCCATGGCATATGGCAGTTCCCAGGCTAGGGATTGAATCAGCATACAGCTGCTGGCCTACGCCATAGCTACAGCAACACCGTATCTGAGCCGAATCTGTGAGCTACACCATAGCTCAGGGCAACGCCGGATCCTTAACCCACTGAGTGAGGCCAGGGATCGAACCCGCAACCTCACGGTTCCTAGTTGGGTTCGTTTTCACTGCACTACGACGGGAACCCCTCCTTAGTCGCCTTCTACTGGAGGCACACCGGTTTAGCCACTCACTAGTAGCCTCCCTGTTTCAGATTAGAAACCCAGCGACACCTTAGCAGTTCACATCACCGTTTAATTTAGGGGCTGGAAGAGACTAAAGGTTGCTGCATCTATTACTCTGGCCCAGTGCTTCAGACTTACATTTGTCTGAAAATTCTGAGACAAATTCACATTAAGCTGATTTTGGAATCATTACTTCCATCAATTTTAATGGAATATTCTAAAAGCCTTTTTTTTTGGGGGGGGGGTGTACATGCTCATGGCATGCAAAGTTCCTGGGCTGAACTGAACCTGCACCGCAGCTGTGACCTGAGTCACAGCAGTGATAATGTTGGATCCTTAACCTGCTGAGCCACCAAGCAACTCCCATAGAAGATCTGGTTTTAACTGCCCTGTCTTAAAATTGCTACCATTTGGTAACTGGCCACTGGTCCAGAGTAAGTTAATACTGACAAAAGAATATGCTTGGCTCAGCCAAATAGCAGCTTCCTCCTGCTGCTGGCTAAGAGACTCTGCCCTGGGAGGGTGGCAGGCTGACAGAGGATGACCGCAGACAAGTCCTAGGAGGGGAACCTGGAGCTGGCATGGGTGAGCCCCGACTGGGGAGAAACCGATGTCCCCTCACTGGTAATTTTTTATAACTGACATGCGTGACCTGCGGCTCAATGGTCGATGGTTCCTGAGACTCTCAATGTTTCCCATCTAAAGAGTAGAAGACCGAAAACAAGGAGACCTTAACAGGGGAATCACTTTTTAAAGGATCTTTCAAAAGAACAGACCCCACTGAGGTGCCCCACGTAGTTAGCAAGGCATAAGAATGATCACAAGCCAGAGAAGCAGGCTAACCGAGGCGTGCTATCTACGGCCCCTTGGGGACGATGCACCGTAAAACTGAGCCCGCACGACAGAGGAGACCTCGAATTACAAAGATGGGAGGCGATGCGGAAGGAAGGGTTTGCCGTGTCCTGTCCTCCGTCCTCCTCTCCGATGCCATCTCCCCAGAGATCAGCTGAATCACAAGAGTCACTCAGCAGGGAGAAGTAAGCTGCCTGGAAAGGCAGGGGTGCCGCAAGGTCGGACGACTGCCCGGGGGCGAGGGACGGGCGGGCAAGCCTCTGCACTCGGCCCTCTCAGCTGTTCCGTGATGTAACGCAGAGAATTTTCAGGCCAGATCATCACCGTAAGCAGGTCATCTCATCTTCTGGAAAAACTCCTGCACTGTGCTGGGGCTGGGCCAGAAAGAGTTCTCTCTGGGGTAACTGAAGAGAGCGCTAAAACACTTCCAGCAGGTGGCAGGTCTCATATTCTATTGTCATAGATCTCGTCACAGTCAGAAAAGCTAGGAAGTCACAATCATTCTAAAGTTTATTTATAAAACAGAAGTGAGGAGGAACACAGCAACGGAGTCAGGAGAATCCAGCTGAGTTTCCCAGAGTTTGAGATAAAGAAAAACAAAGAGCAGTAAAGTGGGCAACAGGCTCCTGACAGCGACAGGCTGAAGCAGGCTGGTGGCAGCTGGCGGCTCTGGTTCAGCCTTTCTTAAAAAAAAAAAAAAAAAAAGCGGGTTGAGAATAGCTTGGTGCCAAATTTAGTCTGAGGAATGCGATCACCTCAGACCAGCTGGGAACTAATCCTCGGTCCCATCCCTCAGCCCGGGCCGCAGCGCTCGGCGCGCAGGAGACAGCGAAGGGAGGAGGGGGAGAAGTGGCAGAGGCCACAGGAGACTTTGGTTTTTTTGTTTTTAAAAGATTTTTACTTCTTGGCCCGCGCCCACAGCATGAAGAGGTTCCAGGGCCAGGGACTGAACCCGCGCCACAGCAGTGACAACACCGGATCCTTAATCCGCTGAGCCACCAGGAAACTCTTGCCTCTGCTGTTAAAACCAAACTAAAACTTAGAAAATCCAGACTGAGCTCCTGAAAATCAGCCCCTCCAGGCACCAGGCAGCAGGGTTTCTGGTTTTGCTTTTTTCAGTGACACAACAGATCTTAGGGAAGGAAGTGATAACATTTACACCCTCACCCGTGACTCACATACAGTAAGCAGCTGCCACTGACCCCATCTACTGACTGAAGGGGCTCCGCACCCTCGGTGTCTCCACCGTTCCCTCATTTACTCCAGCGGATGTTCACTCTCCAGGACACAGGACGTGGGGACCAAGACCTACAGTGCCACCTGTGCTCTGGGGACAACGCCTCAGAGATACCCAAGCCCTCCTCCCAAGGCTTCCAAGTTCACGCTCCCAGGCATCTTGGGGAAGATGGTTGCCCAAACACTCTGCAACAGCTTTCCAATCTGCTCTCCCTCAAAAGTACAGCTTTTTGTACTTCTAGTCAAGTGGACAAGTACAGACTCTGGAAGGCATGAGCTAAGGCAGCGGCTGGCCCCCGAGGGCGGACAACAGAGGAGCGAGGCGGTCGGTCCTGCAGAAGAATGCCGCCGCCCACTTCTGCACGACCCAGCCCTCTGCTGGTGCCCAGCAGGGGCACCAAAGTGATATTCTGGGCCAAGGGAAAGCTGGGAGCCACGGAGGGGGAGACCCGCCTGAGTCTCTGCTCTGAAGGGGTCGAGGGCACACTGACGAATCAGTCAAGAGGCTGCAGTGCACATGGCCTTCAAGGAAGCATCCTCCGGCTAGCCAGCTCCCGGCAAGCGCCTCTCTCGAGTTCCCCTCTCCCCTCCCTGCACAGTAAACAAAACTGCTCATTTCAATCTCTAACCTCCCCGAGTGACCACACCGACTTCCTTCTCCATCAGGAGAGATCACGGCTCTGATCAGCCCAGACCAGCAATGACCCAGAATCGAACCGGGACTTGCGCTGAAGCCACGGTTAAAACGGCAGTATTCGCTTGTAATGGTAACGAAGGTCAAAGGAAACAGTCCCAAAATCTTAGCAGCTATATGCAGTGGCACAAAATATCAGATAAACCGAGGGACAGTATTTGTGATTCAAGGAGTAATATTTAAAAAGCACTTTTATTTCTTCATAGATCGTGATGTACTTGGAAGGAGGAAGGGAAGGCTGAGTGTCAGGGCCCCCACCGCAGCGGTTCAAACCACCAGGAGCTGGGCGTGAGCATCTTCCTGGAACACGCACTGCTGCTTTCAAGGTTAAATGGAGGCGAACTAGGAAGTCCTCCTCAAGTCTGGTAGGGCAACGGAGATGGGGGGTTTTGTTTAGACTCTGATGCCCTCAGTCTCCCAAGCCCATGCTCCCTTCAATCTGCCATAGAAAAAAGACCCTGGGGTGGGGGGCAACAACAAGAACAAAGAGACCACAAAACGGCAATTATGCTAGTATGGCATATTTATATGCCAATTATGCATACAGCAAATAAGACTTTTCAAAGTAATTCAAAGATATTTTTCCTAGGGAATTTAGTGTTAGCTAAGGGGAGAGGGAGTAGGTTAAGTTTTCTTCCATTCTGACTATTCTGATTTCATTTTAAAGCTTTCTGTTTTTTTCATGGAACCTGAGATGCTGTTGAATTTTAAAGGTACCATCATTTTATATACTTTAAGAGGTACACACTGACAATCAAACTACGACAAAAACCTTTCTTAGCACATTCTCTGCAAGCACCCCAATTTTAGGGATATTAAAAGCCAAAAAAAAGGGAATCTTAGAATTAAACATGGTAATACTATTAAAACAAATCCATTATAGCACCAGGCCTCTGGAAATTTAACTTACTTGTACGTTTTCACATTCCTCCTTGTATATACTAGCAGCCGTCTCAGAATTCTATATTGACTATATTTTACAGAAAAACTCTTCAAATTGCAATTTGGAAAATCTGGTGTTATCATCTAAAAACTGAATTTATAATCAATTAAACTATTTAAAAAAGAGCTATGTGTGGCAGGGGTGTGCAGGAATTCTATCTAGATGGTTTATAACTCAGACCCTGGACGCCTGCTTCTGTCCCTCACACCCTCTTCCTCTTCCTTTTAGCCCAACTAGGTCTCCTTTTCTAGAAAAGGCCTCACTTCCCACTACAGCTGGCATGTTCTGTTCCAATCTTAGAAACTCTCCATTTCTTAGGGATGGGGTGGGGACGCGGGCTAGGGATCACGGCCAGGTACGTGCACCTGCAGACCCCGTCCTTTCACCCATTCCTCTCAGAATAAATTTACCCAGTCTTAATTGAAATAAACTATTCCCTTTTTTTTTCTTTCTCTTTTTTTTTTTTTTTTTGCTTTTCAGGGCTGCACGCATGGCATATGGAGGTTCCCAGGCTAGGCATCTAATCAGAGTTACAGCTGCTGGTCTACACCACAGCCACAGCAACGCCAGATCCAAGCCGCATCTGCTGGCCTATGTCATAGCCCACCGGATAGCAACACCGGATCCTTAACCCATTGAGCAAGGCCAGGGATTGAACGCACAACCCCATGGTTCCTAGTCGGATTTGTTTCTGCTGAGCAACGCTGGGAACTCCAAAATACAAATATTCTTAAAGTGAATGCTTCAGCTGACTCAGTCTTCAATATCCCAGGGCCTCTCTCTGCCAGCCAGCGTGTGACGGTGTGGTCACAATACAACCTGGAACTGTCTCCATCACAGCCCTGACATCAACCCCCTATTCGCTTTAACCTCTGAAACTCTGAAGTTCCATCACTGCTTCCTCAGGGCCAACAAACAGCACCAGCGAACGAGACATACCTCTCGCCTAACCCATCCTGGGGTCTGAGGAACCGCCCTGTTACTCACAGGACACTGCCCGATGGCTTGAAAATGACCATGTCTGGGTCAAAGAAAAAGGACCTGGGGCACATTTATAATCATGAGATAGATACTGGCATCTCGAAAACCTGAGACACGTTAGTCCATGGAACCTCATTTTTCAAATCAGAAAACAGAGGTACAGGGAGGCTGAACAACCTGCCCAGGGGTTCACCAGGAGACGCGTGAGTGGTCTGGGGCTCAAAGAGGAGAGGCTGGAGCAGGCTTACTGCGGGTGTAGACAGGGCTGGGTGTAAACGGGAGAGGGCATCCCCTGGGGAAAAGGGGCCTCCGGCTGGCGGGGCGGGGGTGGGGCAGGGGGTGTCACAACGTTACAGAGAAGATAGACAAGGCCCTACCCTGAGTGGGAGAGACTGAGGGGGAGCGTCCGATCAGCGGCCGCTGCTGTTCACCAGGCCATGAAACTCCTCCCAGGCCCTGGCAAACCAGAGACAAAAAACACAATAGCACATTCAGATCAAAGGCGTTTTAACACACAGAGAACAGACAAGATAACCCCACATCCCATTTCAGATACCCTCAAGGTCAACGGAGCCCACCGATACCTGGACGTACAGCGGTGAGGTTCCCCACCTGTACTTCCCTTTCAGCTTAGCGGGTGGCCGGCACCGTTCAAGGGCCGTTGGCACTTCCTCTGGCCAAGTCTGGCCCTCACTCGCCTTCGAGGATTCGCAAGTCTATCTGTTCCTTCAACCAGTCTACAAGGAAGGTCAGAGCCAAGCTCACCCACCTACAATTCACTGCCTTGGGGACATGAGGACGGGCGGCAGAAACCATCCTCCTTCGTCAGGCTTCCCTGGAGGGTAAAGGCAGGTACCCAACAGCGTGCCAGTGTCGAAAGACGCAGTGAGGGAATTATGCCACTCTGTCCACTTTCCCTCATGCCTCTTCTGAACTCAGACCCAAAATTCGTATCAAGTTCAGTTTTCGATAATACCTAGGTGACTATTATCTTAAAAGATGCATAGGTCACAGCAGTTTGAAATTTCCAGGAACCAATGCTCATCACAACTTTAATGTTTATTAACTTAATTTAGAAACTGGAGTTGGGAAGGGATAAGAAATGCGACTGAGGGATAGAGTCTTCTGGAGTGATGCTCCACAAAAAGCAGGCCCGTGGTGACTGCTGGCCAAAAAACAGGAGAAAACTAGATCCCCTGTGTCTCCAGAAGCCCTAACCCACCCCGCGTTTTCTCAGAGGAGCTGACGTCCTACCTTTTTGCTCTAGCCGCCTTTCAGTTCCACTGGGGACAAAGTGTCGGATAACTTCCCTGGGAATTGTACGTAAAATGGGTAATACAGTGCTTCTAAATCTAAAATTCTTTACTGTCAATTATTCCATTTTTGGTTTAAAATGGTGAAATACCCATGGTGACAACACACTGGGTTTAATACATTAAATTAACTCACTACAGGTTTAAAATTATAGCCACTAAAATATACTTCATTCACCAAGTCTTCTACAGCTTTTCATTCTCTCCTTTTTTTAAAACGGGACGAGATCAGAGACCTGGCACACCAAATTCACTCTCCCAGGCAATAGTCAGACCATTTCCGTTCACACAGCCCTCTTCTGAACAGCAGAATTTATAAGTTAATGATGTATCTCTCAGAGTAAGAGGTTGATTTGCAGTTAGCGGTTTCTTCAGAGAGTTTCGCCAATACATACATGCTAAGTGAACTGAAGGAAAATGTAAGAGCACCCAACAAGGGTGCTAGTCCGAGTCAGTTCACAAACTTAGTTTCCACACAAAGACATCTGCTGCACAGCTCTTTCTGCAGAGATGGTAACGTGGTGAACTCTGAGAATCCACGAGTGGTGTCAGAAGGCCACTTCACTCTTCACTCCAAATGAAGACAAGAGGAAAGCAAAATCGGACGCTTGGGCAACGACCCAGGAAACCCCTCTCTGGTTCTAACATTGGCATTTAATTTCTACTGGAACAACTGAGGTGTCAACAAGAAATTACATGGCCCGTGTTGAAGCGTCACCTCATTTCCCTTTTGGTTACCGAAAGGCCTACACTAGTCCGAACCAGGAAGTTCTGTGTCAAGAATGCGGACACGTGGACTTCAGAGTTTTCCTCTAGTCCATTCTAGCACTCAACCGCCCTCCTGTTTCTTCGGCAGTATCTTCTTCATACGTTAAACTTCAACGTGAAGAATCTGGGCAGAGATTAGCTCCTGTGGACTCACAGTCACTGGTACATCGCCTGTCCTCACAGGCCAGTGCTTGACTATAAGGCAAACCAACCGCTTCAAACCAGGTGCGAGTGCTCTAGCTATTCTCCATCTGGCATCCCAGGCATATTAAATATCAAAACTTGTCTCTTTCAAAGGTAAAGAAAGAACAAGTTTAATATTGAAACTGTCATGTAAATGGAGTTTCTTTAAAAAGAAAGGCTTTAAATCACCCTGAGGTTAATATAGCCTACAGGGAATTCTAAACAGATTCAAATGACAGAGTAACAATGAGCCCTTTAAAGACCACTTTTTTTACCAGCGCACTTACCAGAAAGCAAATTCTGAGAGCAGAGGTCTCATTTCTGTGTAACTCTGTACTTGTCGCCACCCTGTCCCAAACCCTGGCTCCTAGCCCTGCACTCAGCTGGCCCTCATGCTGCTGGACGAACTTGGCCTCCTGCTAATTCTGGCTTTGTCTTGAATGTCAGCATGGGGGAACAGTTCACAAACTCAAAGCCAGGCCAGCAGTCATGCTGGTGGGACCCAGGGCCACCCGGCCGTGATTTAGCCAGGGAGGAGAAGGGATGGTTGGTCCTTGCCTACGAAGTTCAGTCTTTACATAGAGTGAAATCAAAACGGGGCAAAGTCCCCATGAGTCAACCTGTTTCTCCTCTAGAATAAACGAACGAAGAGAAGCCACCTACCCTCAGCTCTCTCTGCAGAGGGGCCCGGTCGGTCTTCCCAAGGCGGTGGCCCGCCGCAGAGGGCAGCTGCCCTTCTTTCCCCTCCCATCCCATTCCAGGCCAGACACACTAAGGGGCTCGACAGATTATTCCAAAGAGGAGCTTCCTCACAAAATACATTGCTGCTTTATTCGGCTCTGAGCCCCAAGTCTTATCGTGGTGGTCCCAAGATTCGGGGTTGCAGGTCTGGCTGTGGGAGGGGGCAGCCCTTGAACTGGAGGACACAGTGAATCACTCGGAGCCTGCCAGGACCCAAATGTCTAAGGCCACAACTAGGACCGACCTCACTAGAAGGAGCCACACCCTGAGCTGACACTGAGATTAACAAGTTCCCCACTGTGCAAGGGGGCCTGTGCACCCTTATGGGGCTACCTGCTGGCAGTAAATAAACAAGGGTACGGGGCAGCACGCCGCACCTCTGCAGTAAAGCAGCAGGCCCCGTGCGCAGTGCTCGCTTCTCAGCTCACCGAGGAGCGCGGCAGGGAAAGGCTGCAAGCAGTGCGATGAGCAGAAGGCCGAAAAAACCAGACACGTGAAGAAGGACACTGGAGGCTGGACTGAAACAGCAGGTGGAGGTACACTTGACTGAGAAACCTAAGCCACTGCTAAAAATTCCCCTCACCATTTCCAGGGGCCCTAATCTCCAGACAGAACAACTGTCAGCTCTTTCTTCATTTCCCTTGAGTTCTCAAGTCCCAGCAGATGCTGTTCCTTGACTCAAAGCCACACCTGTGAGAGCCACAAGGAGTAGAACAAAGGAGAACAGCTCTGGCTTCTGCTCAGACGTGGCAAGGGCCAGAGGGGGCTCAAGGTCAGTTTGGTGCCTTCTGATCAACTCTTAACGCTGGGAAGGTGACATCAAGCTCATGCCCTGGACCAGTCATGTTGGCTAAAGTTAAGTCAACACACGTAACAATCGCAGCGGAAGGCAGAGGGAAAGGGTCATGATGGTGATTCTTGGGCAAATGCTGAAAACACAGAGGACAGGCATTTCCAAACACCAACAACTCTCCCATCTTCTAGGTACTTCAACCCATTTGGGGTACAGAATAAAAAAAGAAGCAACGACACAAACACCTCCGGGATGCTGAGCTCAGGGTGCTAGTCCGGGCGTATGTTCTGTGGGATCCCAGACCACGTGGAGACCGATGGTCAGTGAGGATGGTACAAGCTCAGGGTGTTGCTGCCAAAATGGAACAGCACAGCCACTCTGGAAAACGCCACTTTACACCCAGAGCCACCTTCATAGATGCTATCAGGCAAACCTGGCCTAGGGTCTGCAAAAATGGTTTGTTGGGGGTTTAGGTGGTAGCTCCTAAGAAAACCTCGGTAACACGAGGCTTGCTGAACTTCTACACGCAGGTTAGGGGCCTGAAGGCACATACAAGCCAGGCCACAGAGCACACGAGGGGCTGTACGTGCTATGGTCAGATGTCCTCAGGAGCAAACTTAGGCAGGACAGACATTTCCCACCCTGGGTCCTGATGCAAAACAACCCTAGGAACTGGGCAGAAGGGAAGGCCTAGAATCTTGAGACCTCGCAAGCAGGGCAAACTCAAAGAGGAGGATGATCTGGCTCTAAGGGGACAGCAGAGGGGAGAAGGCTGGCAAGGAGCCTAGGGCTTGGGCGGCTTTGGCACAGGGCGGAAACCGCGTTAACACAAAGCAAGGAATATATACGTACAGCCACACACAGACGGAGGCAGGGCTTTACCTCCAAGCAAGAGATCTCTCTGAATAAAAACGAAGTCAGCAAAGCAAAGGCCAAGGATCTCCCTTTCCAAGCTTTCAAGCTGAATTCTAAAGCAGAAACCACTGTTCTGGTCATTAACATGACTAGATAGGAACTAAAAGTCAAGTACCAAAAAATGGGGTCTCATTTTGTGAGCTAGATGTCACCTCATTATGTCAGACTTCAGCAGAGCTGGAACCAAATACCATGTGACGTTTACACAATGGACTTATGGAAATGAGGCTGCACCCCCGATGGCCCTCCACGGAGCAGTCTGTGCCATTCTATAACATGGTGACAGTCAGTCTGGAAGGCCACTTCTCTGATGCACCAGAAAGAGCAAGAGCATGAGACAAGCTAGTTTAGCACCATTTATTAAGTGATCTCAGCTGCAGTTGTAGCTGCTGCGTGTCAGCCTGTTCTTAAAACATAAATTGCTCTTCCAATTCCTCTTGTCCGGGACAGAAGGATCTTCCAGGTAGCACGCCAGCAGAACAAGAGACTCCGATGATGCCAGCTTCAATGATGGTGCCATCCAGAGAGGGAGGGGGTCATGGCACATTCAACCGCGGCTTCCAGAGGTTTTGAAAAAGGAGCCTTTGGGGGCCCAGCCTGCCTGGCATTCTAGTGGAAGTGCAAAAGATTGGCACATTGGGAGAGAAAGAGAGGGAGACGCAGGGAAAAGTAGCATCTGGGTAACAAGGAGGGTTTTCTGGTCCCTGGAGCTGCAGGGCTGGAGTACTAGGCAGACCTCGGACAGAGCAGCGAGCAGCAGACTAAGGCAAAAAGCCCACAGGTTCTCCTAGACTCTGTAAGGACTTGTCACGATTGGAGAAAAGCCAGGAAGAACGGCTTCAGGGCATTAGAGAGGGAGAACAGTGGAGACGGGAGAGTGGAAAAATACCTCTTTCCCTTTGCTATCTGGGTGAACAGGGGTGCAGGGGTGGGAACCCCTGAACATAAGAGTCCTAGAAAAAGCAGGTGTGGATCTCTCCAGCCTGGACTGAGTATGGCTGGAGGGCAGAAACTACTTGTACTCCAGAACAAAGAGCAGGAAAAATATGCCTTGAGAAAAACAATGTGGAACCAGGACTGCCGAGGCAGGCCACCGGGGCCAGGGCTGGCTAATAACTGTGGGTGGCTCGACGAGCCGCAGCCAGCCATGTGATACAGGGCACCTCCTGTGGAGGCATTCCCAGTTAAAAACTCGCACTTAGCTGGTTTAAGCCAGTTCCATCCCCAACTTTATCTGTAAGTGCAAGGGGAACGACTCCCAAATGGCGCGCCTGCCGAACACCATCGCTGGGCTCATTACTAGGAAGGCGTTTACTAAGAACGGCATGACGATGATCTCATTTCTAAGATGATGATGCGAGCAATGGGAATACGAGGCTCACAGGAGCACCTCCAGGACCCTCAATTACAAAGACTAAATCAGCCTCACATCGACCCTGTCAGGCAACGCGTTCTTCTCTCCCACTTTACAGATGGGAACCTGGAGCAGAGGGGCAGAGACTTGCCAAAGGCACACAGAGGAGACCCCTAGTTGGCTGGCTACCCTCCAGCTGTGAGAAAAATCCTGATCCCTAGTTGGCTAGCTTTCCCTCCAGCTGTGAGAAAAATCTAACAGCCACTGCCCACAACATCTTCATGATAACCCGAATTTATTTATGACATTCGGTCACTGAAGGAGCAACCCTGGCCAGTGATTCCTGTTTGTGGATGTCCCGCTCCACGCCCCTGAGTTGCGGGTAGACTGCAGAGCCTACTTGCCCCTTGGCATTCAGGCTCTCCTTAGGTTCTACTCTCACAAGCGCACTGTTCTGCTTCCTCTCTGATTACAGCTCTAGACGCAAGGAAATGGAGCCAGCACTGCTGCTAAGAAGTCAACTTCCCAGGACAAAGAAAACGGACTGAGGCTGACAGGTTACAAAGGCATGCAAAAGTGGGCCGAGGGGCAGACAGGGAGGAGATTTACTGTTCAGTGAAATTATCTTGGAAAACAGCCAGAAAAAGAAGAGCACTTTGTCTTTCACTTTAAGACAGAGGTTAGTCAATGAAAGGCTAGACAGCCCGTGTGAATAAAGCCAGCCCAGGCAGTGCAACTGGGATCCTGCAGAGGGCGCCCTCGCACAAGCCCCCGCAGTGTAGGTGGGCAGGGAACCTCGCCAGCCAAGAACTGCTAAGAGTGGCCAGAAGCACTACAGGGAAGACTGGTCTGTCCCTTCTCCTTAAGTCAGTTTCCTGCACGACCACGTTCGTCTGGGCCCAACTGAGGACCTACTTCTGCTAAACTTAGGGACAGGCCCCCCCAAGCCCCCACAACACGTACTTGATGCTGTCGGTATGGGTTTTGTATTCCATAATGGTGTTGGGAGGTAGGTTAAGCACACGCCGAAGGGTATCCCGGATGCGGGCTGTGGTGGCTTGGTCGCTGGCGGTCTTATTCCAGATTGAAATAATGTCCTCCTACAGGAGGAACAGCAGAAGGACCATCAGAGCAAAGAGGAGGCAGCGATAACAGCAAAGGCAACACATGAGAGACGCCCTGCCTGTGCGGCGGCTTACCTGGAACCGGACAGAGACCACAGCCCCACAGATCTCCTCCCCAACCATGAACTGTTCCCCCAGCATGGCCAGGATGAGGTTCTCCCAGCAACGGGAAGCCAAGCCCTTCCGCAGCCGAATAATCCACTTGCCACCATTTTTATTTGCATCATCCTGTAAAAAGAAAGCATTAGAGTTAAACATGGTTTCGCAGAGTTCCCGCTGTGGCAACGGCAGCGGCTGGGATGGCTACAGCTGCTGAGTAGGCTGTTGGTGTGGCTCGGACTCAGTTCCAGGCCCAGGAACTTCCCTATGCCACAAGTACAGCCAAAAAATAAAAATAAAAGTAAAATATGGTTTCACAGCCTTTTTTTCTTTTGCATAAAGGCCAAAGATGCTTTGATCACTAAGAAGTCTTAGCACTTTCCAGTTACTCAGCTCTACAGGAAAAGTGGTGGTAGGAGCACGGAGAGAAGAAATGGAAAAAAAACAAGAGTCCAAGCCATTAACAAAAAAATGGTCAAACAGGCTCCTTAAAAATAATCTTTTTTCAGAACTACATCCAAATGACACGAGGTCAGATTTTAAACACAGATCATCCCTCACTTCATTTGCTAAAAGTTTATCAAGTGTCACCATGTCCCAAATACACAGACATGAAGCCACAGTCGCTACCCAGATCCAGTCCAGTGAAGGAGCCTGACAAGAAAATCAATTACGGCAACACAGTCCGACAAGTACCGCTGTAAAAGAGATACGCACAGTAAGTTCAAGATGAAAGATGCAATCATTGATGGCCAAGAAGAGGCAACCTTTTCAGCTGGGTCTCGAGGCGCACAGGAAGTAGCCACACAGGGCAGGTAAAGCACTCTGCAGGCATTTAAGACCACGACTGCATCAAGCTCTGACTGGGCATAGGGAGCTGCAAAGAGGAAAGTCTAGCTACACCAAAGGGAGGATTTATTTAGAGATGATGGGCAAGGAGTCCTGACAGGTAAATTAGGTGCATGACCAGGTGCGCTATGGAGAGCTATGGAAGATTTTTAACTGGGGTGTGTGTGATCATGTCTGTCTTCTTCAAAAACGCTCTGACATCAGAAAAGAGAAGACGGATGAGCAGAGAGATCATAGAGTTCAGCCCTGGGTCTCCAGTTACTGACTGTAAGCTTATTTTTACTCACTTTAATCATACGTATACTATGATAATACACACACATCCAGTTCTATGTGAAGACGATAATTTTTTTAAAAAAGCCCTTTAATGTCATTATAATACTTTTAGTACTAAAACAATCTTTGAAAACCACCCACACAGACAAACAAGGGCATTGGTGCCATTTCCTAGAAGTCCTGGTTCCAAGGACATACCAGACAGTGATGCAGCTTTCTCAGAGAAGACTTTAAAACACCTTTTTTTTTTTTTTTGCTTTTTAGGACCATACCCGTGGCATATGGAGGTTCCCAGGCTAGGGGTCAAATCAGAGCTACAATTGCCGGCCTGCACCACAGCCACAGCAACGCAGGATCCAAACTGTGTCTGCGACCCACACCACAGCTCATGGCAATGCCGGATCCCTAACCCAATGAGTGAGGCCAGGGATCAAACCCGCAACCTCATGGTTCCTAGTCGGATTCGTTTCCGCTGCGCCACAATGGGAACTCCTTTAAAATACTTTTAACCTTGACATGACCAAAAACAGGGAAAAAAACAAAAAACCCCAACCACCACCACCACCACCACCACCACCACCACCACCACCACCACCTCCACCAAAACTCGCTGAGAAAAGCGGTCTGAGGCTTTCAGTCCTCACCTCCCACATGGGTTTAATTCCTTCTTTGAAGAGGTGGAAGTCACTATGGCCTGTCAGGTCCCCGGGACGTACCATGTGGCTATAAAACCTCCAGAATTGCTCCACCTGCAGACAAGACAGCAGAGTAAAAAAGATGCTTCTTCTTTGAAGGAATGTTGAGATGTATTAAGAGAAGAGCATAAACACGGAAGACACTGCTAGAGGCTCTGCTTTCTTCAGGACAGATTTTCTTTCAGGGGACTGTGTGAGAAGGGAGACACGTGAGACAGAGAAAGGCATATGGTACATAAAAGAATAATGCAGTATCGTTGATACAATAGTAAACTCTTTAGGTGAGACATGCCAGCCTCAGAGAGGAGACTTAATTGGTGAAGGTCAACACGTATCCTCCGCAGGATAAACATCACACGCTGTAAAAGGACCTTGCTTTACACAATAAAAACTACATAGTCTTGAGGTAAATTAAATGCCACATAACCTCAGCCTGAATGTTTTTTTGTTAAAGAGCCAAATCACTTCAAAAAAAAAAAAAAAAAAAGCAACAGAAGTTCCCATTGTGGCCCGGGGGAAATGAATCCAACTACTATCCATGAGGTTGCAGGTTCCATCCGTGGCCTTATTCAGTGGGTTAAAGATTGGCGGTGCAGTGAGCTGTAGTGTAGGTCGCAGACAAGGCACGGATCCCATGTGGCTGTGGCCATGGCTGGCAGCTGCAGCTCCGATTCAATCCCTATGGGACCTTCCATAGGCCACGAGTGTGGCCCTAAAAAGCCAAAATAATAAAAACAAAACACCCCATAGTATTATTAACTGTGTTCATTAACTAGTCACTGGGCACATTCCATACCCATGACTTATTTACAGTTGCAAGTCTGATCACCTCTTAAACTACACAGCAAATGTAGCATTGGTTGCAACAAATACATTTTTATCTATTTAGCTACTTAGCATTAAGCGACAGAACCAGCCCCAGGCACCACTCCATACCATGGTGCCCTTCCTAGGCCATGACAGGCCAAAGCCAAGCAGGACTTAGCCTTCTTCACTTAGGTTCAGATCCCTCCTCTTAGCTAAAAAATTCTCTTTGCTCCCCCGTCACAGCCCTGCTAGGAAATTAGACCCATTTCTCTACCAAATGTATATACAGTTACACACATCAGGCTATTCCTGTTTCTCTCACTAGTGACTTGCCAGGAGAGATTACTTCGCTATTCCTCGGCAGTTCAGAGAACACCTACAAGCACTGGCAGGTGAAGTGCACTTTTAGGAGGAAAGAGAAACTGGAACAGTCTGAAGAAACAGTCGGTATTTGCCAACACACTGCCCATAAACATGAAGCAGGATTCCATAACGTGCAGCTGAAAATGGGCACTGAGCAGAGATTCAGGTGCTTCTCCCAGATCTGGAGCATCCGAGGGGAGACAGGCCTTACACCGTGTGAAATGGCTGTGCCTTCTGTTCCTCTAGAGAACAGGCACAGGAAAGGTCTCAGGTTACAGAGAAGGCAAGAATGAAGGCCATCCGTAGGACTTCAGTGCATGTTTTAGCTCAACCACTGCTATGCTTAATTACATGCAGTGATTTGGGCCAGTAAGAGGTCAAATGCACACGTACTAATACAGTGCAAAGAAATGAAGTATGCCAGCTAGACACTGGCTCCTTGCGAGCCTGGACTGGGGGGTGCGGGTGGGACAAAGTACACCAACCATCCCCAAATTCCCACTGGAGCACTGCTTTATTAACAGTTTGCTCTCCACACATCTGAGAGCCATCCCATACAATATCTTACAGCCAGAATCTTACATCCAAACCATAAGAGAGATGAAACAATAAAAAGCTCAAGAAATATTATTAAACATGTATCTTTTTTCTTCTTCAGGCAATTTTCATTTTTGAAACTCCCAATTGAAACCAAAAAATAAATGTTCAGGTGCAGACTATGGGGTGCAGAAAAGACCTCAGAAATCACCTCAACTACCTTTTTCATTTTATAATTGAGAAAACGATTTCAGAACTTGCCCTGGCCCACAAAGTCAAGCGCCAGAACAGATGAGACTTGCCCAAGCCCAGTGCTCTTTCCATTTCGAGACAGGGCCACCTTAGTCACCTTAATTTCAAGAGTTTTTAAATGTTATCAAACACTAGGATTGAGGACCGATGAGAAATACTGCCTTGGCATCACTGGTTTCCTAATACAATTATTTCACTGTGAGGAATTTAATATTGAGACATTTCCTAATACCCTGAATTACAGAACATCAATGAATATAAAGAAGCATTAACGGAGTTCCCGTTGTGGCAGAGCAGTTAACGAATCCAACTAGGAACCATGAGCTTGCGGGTTCGATCCCCGGCTTTACTCAGTGGGTTAAGTATCTGGCGTTGCCGTGAGCTGTGGTGTGGGTCGCAGATTCGCAGACGCAGCTCGGATCCTGCATTGCTGTGGCTGTGGTGTAGCTCCGATTCAACCCCTAGCCTGGGAATCTCCATACAATGCAGGCACGCCTCCCCTCCAAAAAAAGAAGCATTAACCCAAGATAATGCTGATGATAAAACTGTTCAACATTTATGCCCAAAGAAAAGAAAATGAAACCCCCCCTGCACAAGCTGGCTAAACTCATAAATGCTTTTCTTTCTTTTTTTTTTTTTGTCTTTTTGCCTTTTCTAGGGCTGCACCCGCAGCATATGGAGGTTCCCAGGCTAGGGGTCTAACAGGAGCTGTAGCTGCCAGCCTTCGCCACAGCCACAGCAATGCGGGATCCGAGCCACGTCTGTGACCTACACCACAGCTCACAGCAACTCCGGATCCTTAACCCACTGAGCAAGGCCAGGGATCGAACCCGCAACCTCATGGTTCTTAGTTGGATTCATTAACCACTGAGCCACGACGGGAACTCCCATAAATGCTTTTCTTAAGAGGGAAAGAAAGAGGCTAGAAATAGTTAAAATTATGCCAAAATAACTGAATAAAATCCTGAATGAAAACTTATTCCCTGATTCAATTTCTTTTTTAAAAGATTTTTATTTTTTCTATCACAGTTGATTTACAACGTTCTCTCAATTTTTGCTGTATGGCAAAGTGACCCATCATACATATACACATATCATTCTTTTTCTCACATTATCCTCCATCATGTTCCATCACAAATGACAAGACATAGTTCCCTGTGCCATACAGCAGGCCCCCACTACTTATCCACCCAATTCAGTTTCTTCTTTGATCCTCTGGGTGCTTAATCAGTTCATAACGTCATGTCTGCCTTTTACCTGTAATGTTTAGCAAGCAATCAAAATTTTTGTGGATTCAGTAATGCTACGACTACGTAGATTTTTTTTTTCTTTTGCTTTTTAAGGCCACACCCGAAGCATATGGGGTTCCCAGGCTAGGGGTCAAATCGGAGCTGTAGCTGCCAGCCTATGCCATAGTCACAGCAACATCAGATCTGAGCCGAGTCTGCGACCTATTACCACAGCTCACAGCAACACCGGATCCTTAGCCCACTGAGCGAGGCCAGGGATTGAACCTGCATCCTCATGGATGATAGTCGGATTCGTTAATGGCTGAGCCACAACGGGAGCTCCAGGACTACATGGATATTTTTAAAAGCTTAATTCTACTGTTCACCAAGAATTCCTTCCTCTTCTTGTCACCTGTCCAAATTCTTTAAATTCAATCTTAAACCCATCTCCTCTCAAAGAGGCTTTCTTTCTCCAGCTTGAAATGCACTCCTTTCTTCTGAACTCCAAGACCAATTTAGCCATGCCTTCCTCAGAGCACGTCCCACTGAATCCCCATATTACAAATTCCCACGCATATCTTATTTCCCTAAGGGCAAGGTTTTTAATTCATTTGAGAATACTTATTAGTGCCTTGGATTCATTAAGCAAACATTTCTTGAACCAAGTATGTACCAATGCACGAACTACTTTTAATCATTCAAAAAAGCCTGAATTTACCAGGAACAAGAGAACACAGGCCAAAACAAAATCATTTATTTTGGCTGAAATTATAGCAATTTAGCATAGTAATCAGATGACCTGATAACCAGTTATATATATGTATATCTAATTAACAATAAAGGGATAAATAAATCCTGTCTAGTAATCAAACATTTAAAAAAACTGGAGCCTCCTGGAATGCATTTTGCTATATGGAACACTGAAAGAATATGGGCTTTGGAAGCTGGTTTTACAACCTATCCACTCGACTCTCAATTCTGTTTCCTCCACTCAATCAAGTTAATTATAACTGACCTGAGACTTCAGATACTTAACCCAAGTCTCATTTTCCTCCTTTGTAAAATACGGATAGTATCACTGACCTCACAGGGCTATTGTAACAATCGAAAAAAAAAAAAAAAAACACACAGGGAGTTCCCATCGTGGCACAGCAGTTAACAAATCCGACTAGGGACCATGAGGTTGTGGGTTCAATCCCTGGCCTTGCTCAGCGGGTTAACAATTCGGTGTTGCCATGAGCTATGGTGTAAGTTGCAGATGCAGCTCAGATCTGGCATCGCTGTAGTTGTGGCGTAGGTCGGCGGCTGTAGCTCCGATTCAACCCCTAGCCTGGGAACCTCCACATGCTGCAGGTGCGGCTCTCAAAAAAAAAAAAGCTAAAGTTACAAAAACAAAAAGTAGCTATTACCGTGTCCTTCCTCTTCACTAATTTATTGTAAAAGTTATAGTTTCCTCTTCCAGTGTCTGCATTTTAAACAGGCAAATACCTCAATGATTTCAGGAAAAATAACAAATCTTGCATTTGATTCTGCCCAAATCAAAGAGATGACTACATAGCACATATGAAGTACATAACAATCCTCACGGGACAGACTGGCTTTAGCTGCAGAGAGCATCTCAGGGTACACAGACCTAGCTACCACGAGGGAGAGAAGACAAGAGCGTGCGCTCGCTGTGCTGACAGTACCCACAAAAAATATTTACATATTTTGTTTTCCTTCTAAACACAGAAAGAAGATGCTACTTTATGCGTAATTATTAACATATCCAAAACTCTAATGGGAGGTTATTAAAACACCAAAACTTACTAATTTTACTCTTAACTTTACTGTCAAGTTTCATGAGAACAGATACCATGTACTATAAAATCTGATATCGGTGATAACCCATGACATTTTGTGCAGAGTAAGGACTCAATAAACTCTACTTAAATAAATCTGTATTTATTGTCCCCTTCTGATCAATTCCACAACTCACATAGTTAACGATACCAACATGTTACCTACGGATGTGTAATGAGAAACCTTAAAAGTGAATCTATTTGACTTCAGAGATTCAGGTCAACCAGCTAAGGAAACCAAAATCCTAAGCAAGTTACCAGGAGGGTAAACAAACACGACGATGTAATACAGGCATGAATGTACTACCAAGTTCACTACAGTAAACCACCAAGTACTCACAGAGGCGAAGGTGCCAATCTGCTTGATATTCTGTTCGTAGCTCTGTGAACTAGTGGGACGACCAGGGGTTCTCCTGGAGTACCAGAAAGTGTAGTTATACTGCAGGGGGTGCTCTGCTGGCCCAGGGACGACAGCCTGTGGATCAAAGAGGTGTGTTAATCCAGGCATTTTTCACATGCTCTGAGACTGAGAACACATCTTACAGTGCCACCCCTTAGCACCTCCGCAATTAAAAGGATACATTCTCGGAGTTCCCTTCATGGCTCAGTGGTTAACGAATCCGACTAAGAGCCATGAGGTTGTGGGTTTGATCCCTGGCCTTGCTCAGTGGGTTAAGGATCCGGCGTTGCCGTGAGCTGTGGTGTAGGTTGCACACGCAGCTCGGATCCTGTGTTTCTGTGGCTGTGGCGAAGGCCGGCGGCTACAGCTCCTGTTAGACCCCTATCCTGGGAACCTCCATATACCGCAGGTGGGGCTCTACATAAAAGGCAAAAAAGACAAAAAAAAAAAAAGCCTACATTCTCAATTACCTTCAATGTGCTCAGGACTCTGCTTACACAGCAAATCTGTAGTTATCTGACACTAAGTTCCTGTAACATTTTCTCTGTGTTGCTAAGCTTTCCTAACCTTCTGCTTCCTATCGTAGGCATTTATGTCTGTATCTTATCTCAGCATATTCTCAGGCCAAGTACACCTTCTCTATGATACTCTATCACTTATTGGCTAGTGACCTTTGGTAAGCTGCTTAACCCGTTTGTGCCTCAGCTGCTTACCTGTAAAATGGGGAAAATAATAACCACTTCACGGGGTTTCTGAGAGGGTCAAGTTAACAGAGGTAAAGGGCTCAGCACGGTGCCTGGCATACAGTAAGCACTCAGTAAATGACAGCTGCTAGGATTACTGGCACCATTAAACGTATGCTTCTTGAGGGAGTTCACTTTGTGGCTCAGCAGTTAACGAATCCGACTAGGATCCATGAGGATACATGTTTGATCCCTGGCCTCGCTCAGTGGGTTAAGGATCCAGCGCTGCCATGAGCTGTGGTGTAGGCTGCAGATGCGGCTCAGATCCCACATTGCTGTGGCTGTGATGTAGGCTGGCAGCTGTAGCTTAGATTAGACCCCTAGCCTGAGAACTTTCATATGCTGCAGGTTCTGCCCTAAAAAGCAAAAAACAAACAGACAAAAAATTACTGACTAAAAGGTCAAAATTTTAAGTGGTACGCAGGATTTGAAATACTGAGCAGCAGCAGCTTATGAAGCAACTAACATCCTTGTTAAACTCTTGGGTTAATCTCCCCTACCTCAGGCTGGCGAATGTTGGAAAGCAAGGCAGCAACCCAAGATCCTGTGGCAAGGGAAAAGTTCTAAGTCCCAACATGAGCTCCAGTGAGCCAACAAATTTTTTTCCCCCGCTTTTTAGGGCTGCACCTGTGGTGTATGGAAGTTTCCAGGCTAGGGGTCGAATGGGAGCTGTAGCTTCTGGCCTGCACCACAACCAGGGCAATGCCATACCCGAGCCACATCTGCGACCTACAATACAGCTCATGGCCACACCAGATCCTTAACCCACTGATCGAGGTCAGGGACCAAACCCAAGTCCTCAGGGATAGTAGTCGGGCTTGTTACGGCTGAGCCACAACAGGAACTCGTGAACAATTTGTTTTGAGAACAAAATCAGATATTACAGAACAGGGTGCCATCAACTTAATTTGGCATCTTCCAGACAAATAGATTTCATAAGATAACCAAGTCTCAAGTCCAAAGGCAACTAGATTAGTACGGCACAAAACTCACCTTCCTCTTGCTGCTGCTCTGACTCTTGTCGCGTTCTGTTTTTTCCTTCTCACCATCTTTCTGTGTGCTGTTTTCTTCATTCTGATCATGGTCCCCACTGTCATCATCTTTCAATCTAAATGGGAAAGCAAAAACGACGTTATCCCATGACTGAGCTGATTCTTGCTTATCTAACAAAGCCACCAGGTCAAATGAACTACCGTGTAACCAACCTAGAGTTACTCAAGATGGGGCACGAGAGATGAGAAGAGAGCAGAAGAAAGGCAAGTGGGAGGATTAAACAAAAATGAAATGCCCATCAGCTACCTTGTAAAAGCACCATATGCTAGTTTTCTAAAAGGTTGCACAAAGAAGCAAGAGGTAAGCAGTGTAAGGGGCTGTTTTGTTTGCCAAAAATAGTCAATAATAATAAGAATTTCTGCATTAAACAAGTGCTTTGGCATTTCAAATGAAGTTTAAAAACGTACTTTTTTTTTGGTCTTTTTGTCTTTTCAGGGCACCCGCGGCAAATGGAGATTCCCCGGCTAGGGGTCTAATTGGAGCTACAGCTGCCGGCCGACACCACAGCCACAGCAATGCCAGATCCAAGGCGTGTCTGCAACCTACACCACAGCTCAAGGCAACGCCGGATCCTTAACCCACTGAGTGAGGCCAGGGATCAAACCCACAACCTCATGGTTCCTAGTCGGATTTGTTTCTGCTGCGCCATGATGGGAATTCCAAAACGTACCTTTCTCCGTCACTTCTTCTAACCATCGTTCCTACTCTTCCCCACTGCTACTGCTTTAATTTAGGCCCTCTTCTCCTGGCATCACAATTACACTGCCACCAGTATGATCTAAATGCAAATCTAGGAGTTCCTGTTGTGGTTCAGCCGTGATGAATCTGACTAGTATCTATAAGGATTTGGGTTTGATCCCTCGTCCTGCTCAGTGGGTTAAGGTTCCAGTGTTACTGTAAGCTTCGGGGTAGGTCACAGACATAGCTCAGATCTGGCATAGGCCGGCAGCTACAGCTCCAATTAGACCCCAGCCCAGGAACTTCCATATGCTGTGAGTACACCCTTAAAAAGACAACAACAACAAAGCAAATCTAATCACTTAACTTTCATGCTTAAAACTCTCAACTGTCCCTTGCCCCCTTTGATGCCTACCACGCAGGGTAAAGTTCAATGAAATGTAAGATCCTCTAGAATCTGACTCGTGTCAACTGGCATCCTCTCCCCCACACCCAAAGCAAACCTACAGTCCTACATCTGTGCTATTCACAAACACTACCCCTCAGCCTAAGGCACCATTCCTCCCAAATCTGTTTTTCCTACTAGATGGAGGGGGCTCTTAGGACAGTGTCTTATTAATCTTTCTATCTTTGGCATTTAGGACAAGAAGATGCTGAATTCATGTTAAATGAAAAGAAAAAGAAATGAAAGAAGGAACATCTTCTCACCCTGTAAATAGTCAGATGTACTTTAGGTGCCGTGTTTTTAGGAGCAGAGGAAATATCCTAAGTGCTGTGTATTGGTTTGCTATGATTTCAAATCCACTTATTTGTAACCGAAATGAAAATACTTTTATCCACTTGTTTATGACAAAGACAAAAAAATTGTTTTTAGAAGTTAAACTGTTTCGGAGTTCCTGTCGTGTCTCAACAGAAGCAAATCTGACTAGCCAGCATCCATGAGGATGCAGGTTCAATCCCTGGCCTTGCTCAGTGAGTTAAGGACCCCGCACCATCGTGAGCTGTGGTGTAGGTCGCAGACACGGCTTGGATCTGGTATTGCTAGTTCTGGTGTAGACCCAATGGCTACAGCTCTGATCTGAGCCCTAACCTGGGAACTTCCATATGCCACAGGTGCGGCCCTAAAAAGACAAAAAAGACAAAACAAAAAATGCAAAAAACCACATAGTTGTTTTGATAGAAAAACAAAGTGTGCCAGGACGTCATCTCCTCTGCTGTCCTTGTTGATAAGTGTCACTAGCTCACTTGCTGAGTGGCCCTGCTGAGGGCTTATCAATGAAAACAGAAAAAGGAAGAACTAAGAAACTATGAGGGGACCTTTAGACCCTCATCTAAGGAGTATCCAAGAAGTTTCCATCAGGGCAAAGCTATACTTTGCTGATCTTTCTCTCAAGATCTTGAGGCTTTGCTCCCGCAGCGGCCAAGGCAACTCCGGCTGGCAGGGAGCGGTGTTAAACCCTGCAGCAGGCTCGGGAAGAGAAGCAACCTTAACTCCTGCTGAGGAAAAGGTGACTCCCTTAGCAGTGAGTGCAGCTGCACAAAGATCAGCCTGCCCATCAACACCACTGCTCTAGGTTCCTAGCCTCGCGCTTTAGCAACAAGGGACTTACTTCTGAGCAGGCAGCTGGACTTCAGCTCTTGGTTGGCAAAGTCATCTCATCCAATTACCAATGCACAGAAAGGTATGTCTCAACTAAATTTGGGCTTTATTCATTTCTCCTTGCTAAAATGACAGTGTGAGTAATCTATCATTGGTTTGGAGTATGCTATGTTATTTACTGGCTTAATAATACACATCTACACACTACTGGCTTGTGAAATTACTGTTTAATTCCCACAGTGAATCTGTGTTAAATAAATTATTGCCAAAGAAAATCTCAGTCTCTGAGCATAACCTGCCACCCCCCAAAACAAAATACCTAAGCTTTCAGTGAACTTAAATTTCACTGGATTTATACCAAAAGATAAATGAAAGGTGAATTCACAAAGACAGTAAGAATGCTGTTCAGCCTAGAGCTGGATCATTAACTTACAAGGACGCTCTGAAATCACCATTCTGGTTCTACCCAGTCAAATGGAATTTGGCATTCTCAGAAAATGTGCTAGCAATGGTCAAACTATAACTGAAATATGAGAGTATCTCAGAGAAATTGTGGATGTGGTTCCATGTCACTGCAACAAAACAAATGATCACAATAAATCAAGTCACAAATTTTTTGGTTTCCCAGTACATACAGTATGTTTACACTATACTACAGTCTATTAAGAGTGCAGTAGCATTATGTTTAAAAAAAACATGTATCTTAATTTAAAAAATCCTTCATCAATAAAAAATGCTAATGATCATCCAATAGCATATGGTTGCCAAAAACCTTCAATTTGTGAAAAAAAAATGCAGTATCCGTGAGGCACAGTAAAACCAGGTCCGGCTGTATCGCCGCACAGGGATGCAGAAGCATATTATGGGTGCTAAGTACTTGTGCTTTGTTTGTCTGCCCACGAATCCCCAGTGCCTGCCACGTAAAAAGCACCCCAATGTCAGAACGGATGAGCTGGGCGTGTGCTGGGGCTCCTGCGCTGCCCATCTCACTGCCCCGGCTGTAGGACACGCTCTGGAGGTCACGCACCGTGGCCACCCCCATCCTCACCCTGCCCAAGATGTGACTATGAAGCGCTCCTGGCCAAAGGCTAGCCCAGCCTGGCCAATAACCGATGGCTCAGAGTCTTGCTCAAAATTATGAGCAGATGCCTCCCTCAGCTCTTCATCCAGGAGCTGGGGCACTCATGTAAGTCTTATATAAGAAAAGCCATGAGGGAATAAAGACAATCAGCAAAGGCTGAGAAAGCCAGGAGGGGCAAAGGGCAGGGAGCAGATGAGCAGAGTGGAGAGGAAGGAGAATGATTGTCTGTGAGGCTGCCAGCTCCGGGGCCGAGGGCAGCCTCCCTGACTTCTGGGAGACCTCACGGTGCTTATGACACCCCTTCTCCTTTATGAAACTTGAGCTGGGCCAGTTTTCTTCTAAGAGGAGCCCGCCTAGCACGCAAGTCCCACAACCTTCAGAAGCATACTGTGTGTATCAGAGACCAGAGAATACCCTCCAGCGCTACCAACCACCTGCAGTCCCGACCTCACCCTGTCACGCTCGGCACCTGGTCTCTGCTCAGAGCTCCTCCCGCCCTACTTAACTTGTCCTCCAAGACTCAGACTAAAAGCCACCTTGTCCTGAAAATATTTCCTAACCTCTCTGAGTCGGGAGCCCCTCTTCCCCATATAAGTGTTTGTTTTTGTCCCAGCTATGCTGTCATGGCCAGTTTTTTTTGTCTCCTGATTCGAACATCTCATGAGTTTTTCTACTGCTTAGGACTCAAACAGCTAATTCTCTTCTTTAGGGCAAACCCCAGGGACTCAAACCATTTCTCTCTTCTCAGCTCCCAACCCCCCACTATACCCTCTGGGGTCCTTTCCCCTTCATCTTGGTTGAGGAGGGCAAAGCCATCTAGCATCTCACATTCTGTCAGTCCCAAGTAAAGCATGTGAGTTCCTTTCTTTCTGATGCTTTTGAAATAAACCACTAGAAACAGAAAAGTAAGAAAAATAATTTTGCCAGAGAAGAAACAATGCTATTGTGATCTCTAGATCATACCTCCCAAATCCCTCCTAAAATCCCTAAGATACTAAATGCAAAGCCTAAAGGATCTTCATCTTAGGCTGTTATTTCTTTTTTTTTCTTTTTTTGTCTTTTGCCTTATCTAGGGCCACACCCGCGGCATATGGAGGTTCGCAGGCTAGGGGTCTAACAGGAGCTGTAGCTGCTGGCCTTCACCACAGCCACAGCCACAGCAATGTGGGATCCGAGCCACGTCTGCAGCCTACACCACAGCTCACGGCAACGCCAGACCCTTAACCCACTGAGCAAGGCCAGGGATCGAACCTACAACCTCATAGTTCCTAGTCAGATTCGCCAACCACTGAGCCACGACGGAAACTCCTAGGCTGTTATTTCTTGAGTGGAACTAAGCAACCACTCTGCTCCGAGCCTACACTTGAGGCAAGTCATTTACATCCTATCTTCCAGAGGCCATCTTCCCAGCTTGAAGCTGGATGGGAACAAAGATAAAATCCACAGGAAAAAATCTGTGCTCCACAGACGCAGGCAAGCAATTAGTATCTAAGGCCTTCCAGACTCAGTGGCACCTAATTAGCTTGCCAAGCTTCTGCCCAGGTATATCCTCATACTCTAGACAATTCACCGCAGGTAGAAGCTTGGTCTCTGATCCATCTTTACATATCCAGCATCAGGCAGTGGTAGAAAACAAACATGTTTAATGAATGGATTTCTAAAATCAAAGCAATACAAGGCAGAATAGGATGAGTGCCAAACAAGTTATTCAGACAATAGTTAAGAATGAGCCAAAGCTTGGAGTTCCTTGGTGGCCTACTGGTTAAGGATTCAGCATTGTCACCACTGTGCCGCCGGTTCAATCCCTGGCCCAGGAACTCCTGCATGCCACACACAAGACCAAGAAAATTTTAAAAAAGGAAGAAGAAGAAGGAGGCAAAGCTAACAAAGAAAGAATAGGTACAAAATCAAATATGGCATCTAGATTTGAAAACCCAGCTCAACATCTTAAGGACTGCAGTACAGTGAAGGCTTCTTAGGGTTCTGCGTATGAACAGGCTCAATGCCAGTGGGAGCTTAGGACTTGAGGACGGAGTGGGGCGTTTAGGTTACATAAAGGGAGACTAGAGCTCATCTTTAATCTGGGCCCATCAGATTAGCCCACAGCACTCAACTCCAGGCACTAGACCAGGTTTCTGGCAAACTCGAACACATCCTTAGGAGCCATGTGGTGAAGAGTGCTGAGGTCAAATATGTAACAGTGGCCTAAGAACTGTACTCTTTTGCATAAAAAGCAAAAACAACAAAAACAAAAACTAAGGGCGGGGTGTTGTTTTCAAGTGTTAATTTCAAATGAAAGTTTTGTCTTCTGCAGAGCTAGAAGACAGATATTTTGAAAATCTGACTTGGCATAATGAAGAGCTAATAACTAGAATTAAAAACGATCCAGGCTAGCTTTCGTCAAGAGGTGAACCAACATTAAACAACATTAAACAAACCTGAGTTTGAATCCCACCATATGGCCCTTCTTGTGGGCAAGTTATTTAATCTCAGAGAGTTTCATCTTCCTTACCTATAAAAGGAGGTTAACAAAATCCGCTTTAGAGGGTTGTTAGCAGACACAGAAATAATATATGAAAAGTAGCAATGAATGTGGAAGACATTATTGCCATTCTTCTTCTTTTTTAGCTTTTTAGGGCCCCATCTGTGGCATATGGAAATTCCCAGACTAGGCGTCAAATTGGAGCTGCAGCTGCCATCCACAGCCACAGTAACTCGGGATCTGAGCTGCATCTGTGGCCTATACCACAGCTCAGAGCAACACTAGATCTTTAACCCACGGAGAAGGGCCAGGGATCCAACCCACATCCTCATGGATTCTAGTCAGGTTCGTAACCCACTGAGCCACGATGGGAACAGTCCTGATTAAGACCACACAGGGTCAAAGGAGGAATCAACGATGTGATCCTTGACATCTATCCAAAAATGAGGAAGAAGGTAGTCTTCTGACCGCTCCATTTTTTCTTTTGACTATAAAAACATTGCCCTCTTTCCTTTGGGACTGCACTCCCTTGCCTGCCAACTTGTATTTCTCATAAGAATCCTATGCTAATAAACTTACTCTTTTCTATCACTTTGCCTCTTAACCTGAGTTTCAGTATGTCCTGACACCAGGTGAGTGGTTTCAATTAAAAGTGGGTTTGAGGAGTTTCTGTCGTCGCTCAGCGGAAACGAATCTGACTAGCATCCATGAGGACGCAGGTTCAAGCCCTGGCCTCGCTCAGTGGGTTAAGGATCTGGCCTTCCCGTGAGCTGTGGTATAAGTCACAGACATGGCTCTGGTGTTGCTGTTGCTGTGGTGCAGGCCTGGAGCTACAGTTCCAATTTGACCCCTAGCCTGGGAATCTCCATATGCCATAGCTGTGGCCCTAAAAAGACAACAAAAATAAAAGTGGGTTTGAGTCCCCTGCTAAGTTGGAGACTGTGGGTTCAAGTCCCATCCAAAAAGGGGTGTGGGGGAGTTCCACTTGTGGCTCAGTGGTAACGAACCAGACTAGCATCCATGAAGACTCAAGTTCGATCCCTGGCCTCGCTGAGTGAGTTAAGATTCTGGCCTTGCCATGAGCTGTAGTGTAGGTCGCAGACATGACTCAAATCCCACATTGCTGTGGCTGTGTTGTAGGCCAGCAGCTACAACTCCAATTTGACCCCTAGCCTGGGAATTTCCAAATGCCGAGGGTGTGGCCCTAAAAAGCCAAAAAAAAAAAAAAAAAAAAAAAAAACCCACAAAAAACAAAGAAAAAACACAAATAGAAAAAACAAAAAGGAGTGTGGTTTCAGCACGCGCCCTCTCAGCAACCAGGAAACATGCCTGAGGACCTGCCAGGAGGGCTGGAATCCAGGACCTCTGGATTGCCCACCAGCACTCACTATACTGGAAAAACTCAAATTTCCCATCAGCAACAGTGAGTCACAACCTAAACTAACAGTAATTCCACTTTACATTTATATCTCCCTATTTGAAAATTTACAAAGTACCTTAAGCATTGCTGAATGTGATCTGATCCTTATCACATTCAGTGTGGCAACAGGGCAGTAACCACTAATGTGGTTTGGGTAACAGTGGCTCAGAAACCGATTAACTTTTCTGCTGTCAAATAAGTGACTGGTGGATCTGAGACTGGAAATCTAGGTCTTGGGAAGAGAAGACAGTGTTACTAGACTATTACAAGAAAGCTAAGTACACAATCTATCTCGTGATACAATCGCTGGAGTGAAATATGCAAAAATAACTCTGCACTTCCTCCCTGCGCCTCCAAATTGTTTGATGCTGGAACTAGGAATCAGATAAGGTAGGTAGGTACAGAACTGCAAAGGGAGGGCAAAAACAAGTAAACTCACTGGGCAACAAACTGAGTAACTCTTGTAGAGGGTGTTGGAACAGAGGGAAAGGAGGGGGAGGAGGAAGGAAGTAGGAAAGAGTCTCAGGAAGACGACGAGAATTCCGTAACTGAGCAGCCACTGCGCTGAGCCCCATTACCTCGCCGCATCTTTGCAACTCTTGCATACGGGCTCTGTTACCGTTCCCACTTTGCAGGTGAGAAAACAGAGAGACGTGACCTCCCTAGGCCAGAGAGAGGGTGAGGAAAGCTGGATTCAGAGGCAAGGGAGACAGGCTGCGGAAACACCCAAACCACCGAGGTCTCCGCCCCTCCACGCCGCGGGTCACCTGCACCCGCCAGGCTGGGCGTCCGAAAATCTCCTTCCGGGCGGCATGGCCACCTCTTCCCCCAACCCCCGCCCTTCGTCCTCGGTCCGTACGACCCTGCGGCCCCCGAGACCCCTGCATCCCACGTCCCCAAACCCCTTTTCCCCGCCGGCCGCGCAGGCCTGACCAGCCCGCAGCCCCAGCGAGGGAGGAGAGCTGGTGCCGCAGTGTACGCCTCCCGCGGTCCCGGCGGGGGCGGGCGCGGGGAACGGTTGGGGGAAGGGGCCCTGGGGATCGGCCACGCGGCACTCACGCGTCGAACTTGTTGTTCATCCTCTCGCCGCCGCCGTCGCCACTGCCTCACGGAGTGACTTCCGCTCCGCTGGGTCCCTTCGCCTAGGGTCCGGCCACTTCCGGTTGCGCGGGACACGGCGGAACGTCTTTGCGCCGGCCCGGTAGGAACGGGAATCCCGGGACGCCGGACCCCGCGGCTGCGCCGAGGTGCTGGATTTGGTTGACCGGGCCGGCTGCGCGCCTTAGCTGTGTTCCTGTTCGGTACCCTGTACCTGTCCGCTTCCCGCCGCTCGCCCTGCGCAGGGTAGCGCGTCCTGACCCCCTGCTCGGGGCAGACTCGGAGAAATACAGCGCCGAGTCGTCGACGGCGCAGGCTCCGGACTCATGGCTTGGTACAGATCCCTACTCCACCCCCAGTGCGGCTGCACGGTACTAGCCGTACTGTACTTAAAGTATCCGCCTCTTCAGGTTGGCGTGTGGATTGAACCGGTTTGTCAGTGGTAGGCGCTAGATAGGTGCCGCTCATAAGTGATAGCTCTTGTTAAGCTTTGCTTATTTCTGCCAGGAGCTACAGAGCTAATCTCCGCTTTCTGAAGCAGTCAGAGAGATTGAGGGACCAATGCCAGGCGACTAAGCTAGTAAGAGACTTACGGGTACCAGAGATGGTCCCCCATCATCAGATTGCCTACCAGAGCTAAGGCTCTGCTTCAAACACACAGCGGGCACGCGCACACACAGTGGAGTAAATGAAATGAGTTTGCGTGATCCCAGAAGCCAGCAACCCTCTACTTGGGGGAGGGGTTATTTCTGGGGTCCTCTCCCCTCCGCACTACAGTGACCCATTGTCAGGTCTTTATGTGACACTTTGACACTTTTTAATTGCTTTCACCACAGCTTTGATCTTGTGATGAGGGTAGAGAGGAACTGTTATCTGTGCCCATATTTACAGACGAGGAAATAGGCTCAGGGAACACAAATGACTTGCCCAAGTTGTCTTGTCACCAACTGAACTCAGGCCCCAGCTTTAATCTCGAAGCAGAGTCTTCTCTTTCAGAAAGACCAGCTGGCCATCTTATCTCCTAAGGGGCAAAGGGAGACTGTCTGGGTCTCCTCCCAGCCTTCCTCCCTCCTTGCCTAGCTCTTTCTTGTCTTAACCCTCCTTTGGGACCAGTGCAAATAAACGTCCTGGCCTTTGGGAAGAGAAGGAGGAAGTGTCTGTTTTCCAGGCCATAGAACTCTCTCAGAGTGTTTAAGATTGGGTCAGAGTTGGGAATTCTGGACTCCAAACCTTATTTAACCACCATTCTTCTGGGAAGCCCCTCACTCTGGGTCCCTGTTTGCCCAGGCCAAACAAGGGGGAATGGTGACTCTTGCTTATCAATGATGCTATGAGGAGCTCTTATTTTAACCATGAAAAAAGATTCTAACACTGACAAAATGTTTGGTGATCAGTGACAAAAAAAAATGCATCTGAACAGAAGGATCACTGGTACAGGTGAGTATTGGGTGCTTACAGCACCCAGAAAGCGGGCAGGTGCCAGCTGGAGTGGACGGCTGCCTTTCTTTCGAGAGAGTATTTATTGGCTGCTACTCTTCACTTCCCTCCCTCAGGAACCTGCAGGGAACCCATAGAAGGGAAGAGACGGCCAGGCCTGGAAGGATAGGACCTTGCCTAGTCGGGACAGGAAAAAAAACAAGAGCCCTCAGGGCTTCAGAGATGATGGGAGTTGTTAACACTTTGCTGAAGTGAGGGGAATCACAGGACTGGCAAGCCAGTGCCACATGGATGCCAATCCCACCAGCACACTTTGCCCACATGCCATCCCCAACCACTCCAGGGCTCCAGCTCTGTCTCTTTATTTCCCCCAGCTTTTCTCAGGGCCTGCTGGCTCACAGGGCTGTGAAGCATGCTCCCCAGAGAGCCTCCTCGTGACCTCAGCAGCGGAGCACAGCGGACAAGATTCCACATCGCTAACAGCAATCGGTCGGCTCAGTCAGGGGAGGGCAGGTAGGGGCGGGGGTCTCCGGGGAATGGCAGGGCAGGCACCCGGTTGTAGTGGGCCATGAGGAAGATGCCAGCAGTGCCACAGACAAAGAGTGAGAGCATGACCAGGAAGCAGACACGGTCCAGCACTCGGCCCACCAGGAACCACTCCTCGCTCCCCTGAGGGCGAGAGACAGGGTGTGAGCTGACCAGCGGTGACACCAAGCTGGATCCCTGTGCCATCCTTGGCCATCCGGCCTCCATTCATTTCCTGGAGCCCTTCCCGCCTCCTTGCAGGCCTCAATCTGGCTTCTTCCAGGCGTCCTCTGGTCCCACTCCCGGTTCCCCCTTTTCCATCCCATTGCCCTAGCACGGCCACTCCCCTCACCCTGCCCCCATCTCAGGTCCAAGTCCCTCGCCAGGTACTCAACCCTCCACCCAGCCCCGGACTGGCTTACACTGTCAAAGTGACTCTGCTGGTGCCGGGCGCGGGCAATGAGGTTGCAGGCTTCCACGCAGGCCTGGATTGCGGGGGCGGCCTGCTTCAGGCTGCCACACAACTCCTGGCTCTGCCCTGACTCCTGGCCCTTCTCTGTTGGAGAGGGGAGGATTTGGGGGGGAATGGAGGAAAACAGCCTGTGAAAGTGGCCTCTCCTTAGGGACCCCAGCCCCTCTCTCGCCAACCGGGACACTTGCCCAGCACTCATCTGCTGTGCCCGGGACACCTTAGCCAACAGGTGGCCCTTCCTGCCTGGAGTCCTGGGGCCCCACCCCTGCCTTACCTAGCTTCTCCAGTGCTGCCCTCACCAGCCCGTTGCGCTGGTGCTGCCGGAAGAGGAGCTCACTGCGAGGCAGGTGGAGGGCTACCTCCTCCCGAGCTGTGATGGACCATCCTAAGGAGGAGCCGTTCTGTAGCCGGGGCCGGGCGTCCTGCACAGCCGCTGGGGGCAGCGGGCGGACGTGCATCCGCAACAGCTGGGGTAAGAGCCGCAGGAACACCTGGAGGGGAGACGCTGAGGGTGACTGAGCTCTACAGCCAGCAGACCCGGGCGTTTGGGCAGTTGGGCTGGGCTTCAGAGCGGAAGGGCCCAAAGGGCTCTTGAGCTGGGGGGCCAGAGGCAGCATGTCAGGGAAGGTGGGTCGGCCCTGGTACCGCTTGCCTGTTCTATGCCAGACCCTGAGCCCAGGTCCCCAGACTCTGTGCACATCAGAATCACCAAGGCACTTGTTACAGACAGGTTCCTGGGTCCCTCCACTGCTATTCAGGCCCAGGATGCCAGATGCTAGGGTGGGCCTGGAAGTCTTCAGTTGTAACAAGGGTCTCAGCTGACTGCTGCCATGGGCCACAGATCACACCAGCACTGGAGGCAGACTGCTGGGCAGAATCCTGTCTCCTCCCAGGTAGGCGTACGACCTCAGGTAGGCTGTTTAACCTCTCTGTGCCTCAGTGTCCTCATATGTAAATGGGAGGTGACACTAACACCCTTCTCTTAGGGATTTTATGAACATTAAATAAGTGAGTATATGGGACTTCCCATTGTGGCTCAGCGGGTTTAGAATCTGACTAGTATCCATGAGGATGTGGATTCAATCCCTGGCCCCGCTCAGTGGGTTAAGGATCCTGTGTTGCCGTGAGCTGTGGTGTAGATCGCAGACATGGCTCCGATCTGGTGTTGTCATAAGCTGTGGTATAGGGCGCAGCATGCGGCTCAGATCCCACGTTGCTGTGGTGGGGTGTAGGCTGGCAGCTGCAGGTCTGATTCGACCCCTAGTCTGGGAACTTCCATATGCTTCGGTTGCGGCCCTAAAAAGAAATTAGTATATGTAATATGTCTGCCACATAGTAAGCATTATTCTTTTTGTGTGTGTGTGTGTTTTTGCCTTTTATGCAGAGCCGCACCCGCAGCATATGGAGGTTCCCAGGCTAGGGGTCGAATCAGAGCTGTAGCCACTGGCCTACACCTCAGCCACAGCAACGTGGGATCCGAGCCGCATCTGTTCCCGATACCACAGCTCATGGCAATGCTGGATCCTTAGCCCACTGAGCAAGGCCAGGGATCAAACTCGCGTCCTCATGAATACTAGTCAAGTTCGTTAACCACTGCACCACGATGGGAACTCCGCAGTGCCGGATTCTTAATCTGCTGAGCGAGGCCAAGGATGGAACCCTCATCCTCATGGACGCCAGTCGGTTTCTTAACCCACTGAGCCACATGGGGAACTCCAAGCACTCATTGTTATTAATCTATTTGGGCACATGCTTCAAGATACACACGGGGCAGGTTCGCTGCTGAGTGTGAGAGGTGAGGAACACACCAGGGACAGGAACGCAGAGGGAGATGAGTGAACCGGGCAGGAGGGTGCGGTGGTCGGGGTGAGGGGGCTTGCCTTGCGGACCCCTCGGGCCATGGAGTGTGTGTGAGGGGAGCGCAGAGATACGTTGAGCACGACCACAGCGTTCACGACAATGAGGATGGTCACCCCCAGGAGGAAGGTCAGGTACCTGCCGGGGGTGGAGTGGGGGGGGGGGCGGGGCTCGCCCTTCAGTGCTCCATCCTCGGGTACCGCCCCCAGCCCTGGTGGCCGCCCCCCCATCCCTTGGGGTGTGGGGCTGGCATTGGGGAGGGGGGCAGAAGGGTGATACCCTGAGTTCCTAAGAGGGGAGGGGAGGAGGTGGGCGCAGGCACGAGGACCCGCTTACTTGCTGATGAGCGGCACTGCCTGGGAGGTCTCGGGCACCTTCTTGGCCACAAGGAAGAGGAAGACGGTCTGGGCCAGGAGCACGTTGATGGCAACAGTACACTTCTGGCCACCGGCTGCCCATGACCAAGAGGCCCTCAGAGCCCATCTCGGCCTCCCCACGGTGAGGCACCCCCCCCTCCCCACGAGGAGTCCGTGTCCCCGGCCCCAGGTCCAGTGCCATTCTGCCCTCCCGGCTACGCCCCGCGCCGCTGGCCAGGACCACGGCTCCCCTCCCGCAGGCTCTCGGTACCCTTGGCGGGAAGGAAGTAGATGAGCACGGCCACGGAGGAGATGAGCACACAGGGCGCGATGATGTTGATGACGTAGAAGAGCGGCTTGCGCTGGATGAGCAGGTAGAAGACCACCTTCTGGTGGCCTGCCTCCTCGGCCGGCGCCGCCTCATCCAGCAGCATCTTGGCCGGCCGGTGCCGGATGGCCCACTCCCCGTTTTCTGTGGGCAGTAGGCTGAGTGGGCGCAAGGGGTGCAGGCAGGCGGGCAGACCCCCGCAGTCCGCACGGGGCAGCCAGCGTGCGCGCAGAGGAGCCGAGGGCGGAACCGTATGGGTGGGTGGATGCCTGATCCCCCTCCGGAGGAAACTGGACTAATTATCACGGGGAAAATCAGAGCTCTGCTGGGCCTTTGAATAGATGTATTTCATGGTTTACCGTGGTTTTCACCTTCGGTTACCGGGAGGGGGCGTGGTCCAGGCCCCGCCCTGCCCCCACAGCCGGGTCCACAGGCGCCTTGGGTGGAGCTTACCTGTGAAGGCCTCGGGGTCAATGAAGATCCACTCGATGGTCTGACCGTCCTCCTGGCTCAGCTGCAAATTGATCTCGCTGGTGCTGTAGGTCTGGGACCTGGGAGACCCGGAGGGAAAGAGGATACATTTGAGTGTGTGCAGACCCACCCACGATGTCACACAGACGGTCACCCGAGGGCAAACGCGGGCAGTTTTGCCTCCAGAAGTGCAGCCAAGAATTTCTGAGGTCAGAAAACCCTGGCGCGGGATATGGCGGGGGCGGGGACTTGAGCTCTCTGTGTTGAAGGGCCCGGAGGCTGCAGCTCAGTGCGCCCCCTGGTGGCAAGAGCTCAGGGCCACCCGGTGTCCCCCGTGTTCCTGGTTCCCACTGCCTCTGGCGGGGAGAAGAGGGACCAGGGTGAGAGCCTGCTGTTTGCCGAGGAGGGTCTCCCTGCCAGGTTTCCTTGTAAAATGACCGCACCTGTAAAATATGGGGAAATCCTCACACATCCCCTCTTTCCCCCAATTTTTTAAAGGGCCACACCCGCTGCATATGGAGGTTCCCAGGCTAGGTGTCAAATTGGGGCAGTGGCCACTGGCCTACATCACAGCCAAAGCAATGCCAGATCCCAGCCAAATCTGCGACCTACACCACAGCTCACGGCAACGCCGGATCCTTGACCCACTGAGCGAGGCCAGAGATCGAACCTGCAACTTCATGGTTACTAGTCGGGTTCATTTCCACTGCACCATAACGGGAACTCCTCTTTCCCCCATTAATGGATGAGGACACTGAGACAGCGCCCGCCCCTCCTTGGGGCTCAGAGGTGCAGTGTGTGTGAGCATGTGTGTCATGGGCGTGTGTGGGCCTTCTTGCCCGCCCACCCCGGTCCTTACTGTCTCCTTGGGGTACAGGCAGGGAAACTGAGGCAGTGACGGAGGGTGAGTGAGGTGCCTGGGCCTCAGCAGGCAGGGACATGGGTGTCTTGCGGTGTCTGGGCCTGAGTCGGGCACCGAGGCCCCAGGCAGGTGGAGCCAGGCCCCTGGCTGGAAGCCCCACGTCCCCTCTCCCGCCAGGGCCCCTCTCGGAGCAGCTCCCCAAAGCCCCACCCCAGTCAGTGGCCTCACTGGAAGATGAGGGAGCAGTTCTGCCAGTCGAAGGGGAAGTAGGTGACGGAAACGGGGCAGGAAGAGCGGAAGATGGCGGGCGGCAGCCAGTAGACGCAGCCATCGGGGGACACGAGCACGTTGCAGTAGAGGGCCACCTCGAACACGCCGTCCACGCTGCATACAGACCAGGCCACGAGGCTGGGGACTCATTCCTGATGGACCCCGACTGGCCGAGACCTGCGCCCAGACCAGCCCTCTGCCCGGTGTGGATGGGGCCTGGGGGCACCAGCACTTCCCAGCCCATCACCCCCCTGCCTGGTCCTCTCCTGGCCTCAGGGACCACTCCCCCGCCCAGGAACCTCCACGCCACACCTGCCCCACCAGGGTTCCTCGGCCTAATCACTGCTGCTTTCCAGACTCTCTTCATGGTCCTGATGGTGAGAGGCACCAGTTGAGCTGCCAGGCCACTGGCAGCCCTGGCGTGCCTGTCCGGTTGACTCCCGACTGTCCTTGTCCCCATAGTAGAGGAAGAGCCGTTCACCCAGCTGGCCCAGGTCGGAGGTGCTGGAGCCAGGTCTGGAATCAGGTCTGCTGGCCCTGGGCCCTGCCCTCATCACCTGCTCTGTCGGTACCCCCCAGTCCCCGTGGGGTCCCCAGGCTGCACCCTCCATTCACCTGTCTCTTTTTCCCAGAGCCCCCTTGTCCTGCTGGGCCCTGCCATCATGTCCTCTGTTCCCCCACCCTGCCTGCACGGCATCCTCACTTGTTCTCCAGCACGACATCGGGCCGCCACACCATGGCGGACGGCACCCTCAGCACCCACAGGCCTTCGTAGTCGCTTGGGTCCCAGCGCAGGCGGTAGTCACACCACTGCTGCAGGGGGAGGGGGTTGCCAGGCCCCGGCTGCACCACCCCACCCCTGGGTACGGGTGGGCTGGGGGAGGGGAG
>PVHT021183553.1:5265289-5297305 GCA_004024745.2 Catagonus wagneri
GGGAGGCGGGAGGGAAACAGCAACTCCAAGGGCCTCGGCACCCCAGGGTGGGGGCTGATAGAGGGAAGGAGGGCGGCAGGGTGGCTTCTCACCATTTCTATCCAGACGTTGGTGGTGAGAGCCTCCTCTCGCTCATTCTGGGGGTGCAGAGCAGAGGGCTAAGCCGCCATCCCTTAGCCTCCCCAGATGTTAGTCCCTGCGAGGCCCCGGCCTCTTGGGCGGCCCCCACAGGAGATTTCCAGCTCTGGCCTCTCCCCAGCAGGTCCCAGGGGCAGGATGTGCTGCCCCTCCCCGACTGTCCCACAGGCCCTGCTCACCAGGGAGATGAGGTTGGTCAGGGTGAGCTTCAGGCTGACATTGACTATGTCCGAGTCGTGCTTGGCGGGCCTCAGGTGAGCGTTGTAGTTGTGCATCAGGTCTCCGAGCAGGCGCTCCTCCTGGTTGCGGGCCTGGGTCCCTGTAAGAGTCAGCGGTGAGCCGGGGCACAAAAAGGGGGGGTGCCGTGGGAGGGTGTGACACGATGGAGAAGCAGGGAGCCGGGGCTGGGGGTCGGGCTCCAATAACCCTCCAGACCCTCTGTCTGCCGAGGCCCTGCACCCCTGCTCCCGGACTCTCCAGGCCCCACACCCCCGGGGTCCACACCCAGGCAGAGAGCCAGCAGCAGCAGGAGGAGCAGTGGCCTTGGGCCCCCGGGCATGGTGCGCAGCTCTCTTCAGGGACAGGGGTGGGACCGCGGTTCCCCGGGTCTGGGCTGGAGAGATGCGGGCCCTGGGTCTCATGTAACAGCCCACACTCCCACCCCGGCCAGCCCGGCCCCACCAGCTGTCCGACCACAGCGCCGTCAGCTGTTCCCGGATGGACACAATGCCAGGCTCAGGTTACCCAGGCCGGGGGGTAGGGTGGGGACAGAGGGGCCCCGTCTGCCCCGACAGAGACGTTCCAGCATCTGTCCTCACGCCAGGGCTCCGTCGCCCATCTACGTTCCAGCTGGGGGCCGAGGACACAGCCGGGGACAGACGGGTGTGGGAGAGAAGGCAAAGCGCTGAGGAGGGACCACAGCGAGGCCCCCTCCTCCTGGTCCCTCCAGTGGGTCAGGATTGGGGGGGTGAAAGCCTATGGATAAGCATGTTTCGTACCCAAGTTCCTCTGTGGACCTGAGTCCCAAATCTCTCCCACCAGCCTGACATCTTCATGGTCACTCCACCAGGCCGAGAAGTGCCCACGGGAGAGACCAGCTCTCACCCGTGAGAACACCTCTGAGGAGTGGCGGTTTCTGCCCTGAAGGGGTTAAGTGGGCAGGTAGGAGCCCCATTAAAAGGAAAATCTCCTGAGTTCCTGTTGTGGCTCAGCGGGATAAGAACCCCACTAGTATATACAAGGACATGGGTTCCATCCCTGGTCTCTCTCAGTGGGTTAAGGATCCGGTTGCCGTGAACTGCGGTGTAGGTTGTTGCAGATGCGGCTTAGATCCAAGGTGGCTGTGGCTGTGGCGTAGGCCAGTGGCTACAGCTCCAATTAGACCTCTAGCCTGGGAACCTCCACATGCCGTGGGTGCGGCCCTAAAAAGAGAGAAAGAAAATCTCCTCTAGTCTTCACCTGCTGTCTGACAACCTCGCCACCTTCTACTCCAGAGGCTGGCAAAGCAAAATGATCCCTTCCCAGGCTCCCTCGCAAATGGGGTGGCCGGGTGATAACAGCTTGACTGACGGGGTGTCTGCTGATGTCGGCGGAGGGGCTTCAGCTTTTACCTCCTGATGGAAGGATCAGAAACGCCTGGCCCCTTTACTGATTGATGTGAAGTATGGCGCCGTGACAGTCATCGGGCTACCTGAGGCAACCAACCTGAAGACAAAGCCAGGACACAGAGGAGGGAGGGCTGGGCACGGGGCACAGAGCCTGGTCCCTCCTAGCTTTGTGGGGCAGCTGAGACAGTGCAGCAGCCACTGCCCCGAGATTCTTACTGTGTGAGGAAGAGGACACCTTACTTGCTTAAACCACCACAGTTCTTCTTTTGAGGCCCCTACTTGGCATATGGAGGTTCCCGGGCTAGGGGTCCAATTGGAGCTTCAGCTGCTGGCCTACGTCACAGGCACAGCAATGCTGGATCCAAGCTGAGTCTGCGACCTACACCGCGGCTCATGGCAATGCTGGATCCTTAACCCACCGAGCGAGGCCAAGGGTTGAACCCATATCCTCATGGATACTGGTTGCGTTTGTGACCCTCTGAGCCACAACAGGAACTCCCTAAATCACAGCTCTTTGGGTTTTCTGTTCCTTACAGCTCAGTGCACCCGATGGATTCGTGGCCCTTTGAAGGAGGGCGGGTACCTCCACTGGCCTGCAGGGCTGTGTGGAGATGCCCTCCAGCTTTGAGGGAAGCTGGTCCCTGGGGTGTCACATCCTGGGAGGGAAGGCCACAAGGACAGCTCTCCAGCACCCTGGGGCTGGAGAGCTGGGGGAGTGGGTGCTGTTAGTGGACCCTCTGTGACCCTGAGAACCTGCATAAGAGGCACCCCTGGTCGGGTGTGGCATTTGGGTGGCTGCCCTCTCAGGAAGGTTTACTTTGAGCAGGCCAGACACAACTGAGGCCTCCCCGTTGGACTAAGACCTGTTGCCCACAGCGCCACCGTGTGGCGGAGAGAAGCAACAACAGTGGTTGAGGGATCTGATTTGCGCCCTCTCTGGTCTCAGTGCATGAGACAGGGACATTCCCAGCGTCGTGGCCAATTCCAGGGAGACCCAGATAGTCTGTTCATCTGAAGGGTGTAAGTCCAAGCTATTTTTTTCCCCTGTTCATGGGGAAAAATTAAAGATTTGTACCTCGAATTTTTGATTTGTAAAACAAAAATTTTTTTTTTCTTTCTGCAGCCACACCTGTGGCATATGGAAGCTCCCAGCCCTGGGCTTGAGTCGGAGCTGTGTCTGCGACCTACACCACAACTCACAGCAACACTGGACCCCTAACCCACTGAATAAGGCCAGGAATCAAACCTGTGTCATGGATACCAGTTGGGTTCATTAACCACCGAGCCACTGCGGAAATTCCACACTTTGCAGATGAGAAAACTGAAGCTGAGAGATGAGGAGTGGTTCATGGAAGGTCACGCCGCCAGCGTAAGAAACCACCCCACAACTTTGTCTCTTGAAACAACAAACATTTATTGTCTCACATGATTTCTGGGGGTCAGAAATCCAGGAGCGGTTTAGTTGGGAGGTTCTACCTCAGAGACTTTTGGGAGTCTGTGATCTCATCTGAAGGCTCCACTGTGCCTGAAGGATCCACTTGGCAGGAGGCCTCAGTTCCTCGCCATACGGGCTTCTTCACAGGGCTTCTCATCGTGCCAGCTGGCCTCCCAAAGTCCGGGAGCCAACTGAGAATGAACGAGGGAGTGAGAGCCAGCCAGACAGAAAGAGGACGGAGCTCCTGCTGTGGCTCCATGGGACCTGCAGGTCTCTGCAACTCTGGGCTGCAGGTTCGATCGCCAGCCTGACACAGTGGGTTAAGGATCCAGCGTTGTATGAGATCCCAACTATGGCTCAGATCGGATCCCTGGCCTGGGAACTCCAGATGCCATGGGGCAGCCAAAATGGAAAAAAAGCGAGAGAAAGAGAGAGGGGGCTACAGTGTCTCTTACGACCTAATCTGGAAGTGACACACTAACACTTCTGCTTCGTGCTATTTGTCGCACAGACAAGTCCTGGAGCCGTGGGAGTCACTGCACAGCGTATGAATGACAAGAGGTGGGGGTCACCAGGGCGACCTTGGCCGTGGGCTAGAAACACATCCTCTGGCTCCTGCAGCCTCAGCCTTTGGCCCTTGGGGTGGGATTGGTGGGGGCCCCTTGGGTGTGGCGCTGCCAGATTTAGCCAAGTAAAAGACAAGATTCCCCGTTACAGCTGAACTTCAGATAAACAAGGAATCATTCCTGAGTACAAGTATGTCCCAAGTCTTGCCTGGCAGCCCTGCTCTGGGGAGGGGGCATAGAGGCCAAGAGGGGAACAGTCCTGAGGGACGGCCGAGTTCTGGGGCGCAATCTAGAATGCTGTGTGCGACCTGAGGCTGATGCGCTGGCCTCTGTGGATGCCGAACCTGACCTTTCCACCCCCCTCCTCAGCTTCCTGGAGGGAACCAGACAGGGTGGCCAAGGCAGAAGGGGCTGGGGAAAGCCATTCTGCATTCCTGCTGTCCCCGCGCCTGTCAAAACTCTCTTCCACCAGTGGCCTGGGCTTCCAGGTGGAGCCTCAGAAGCCCAAGGCTAAGGGGTGTCAGGAGGAGGTGACTGGAGGAGCGGGGGGTGAGCGCACAGGATCCCACCTGCTCTGTCCCCGCCTGGGGGCGGAGGAGGACGATGTCTGTCTTTCCAACCCCTCACAGAGCCGTCCCAGAAAGCCAGCCCGAGAGCCATCCTTCCTGGTCCCTGAGCCAGCCCCCTGCCTCTCCCCACATCATCCTGCCCTGCCTCCAGCCGGTGTCCACTCTCAGACTGTTGGCTCCTGGCTTCTTTATCCGCAAAGAAACCACCGTTGATGGAGTTCCCTTCGTGGCTCAGTGGTTAACGAATCCGACTAGGAACCATGAGGTTGCGGGTTTGGTCCCTGGCCTTGCTCAGTTGGTTAAGGATCCGGCGTTGCCGTGAGCTGTGGTGTAGGTCACAGGTGCGGCTCAGATCTGGCATTGCTGTGGCTGTGGTGTAGGTTGCAGACACGGCTCGGATCCTGCGTTGCTGTGGCTGTGGCGAAGGCCGGCGGCTTCAGCTCCTGTTAGACCCCTAGCCTGGGAACCTCCACATGCCGCGGGTGCGGCTCTACATAAAGGCAAAAAGACAAAAAAAAAAAAAACAGAACCACCACTGAGAAGTGGGGCTTCTCCCTTGCTTCCTCGATCTCAGCCGAGTCTCTGCTCCAGCCTCGCGGGGCCAGCTGGGCTGACGCCTCAGGGCCGGAAGTCGGCCTCCCCAGGAAGGGCCTGCGGACTCTCAGATGCCTGTCCACACAGCTACCCACCCCGCCCCACCTCCTGCCGGCTTTTAGGCCAAAGCTGGGCTCCCACCCCACGCCCCTCAAGGCCCACCCTAGATGAAGCGCTTGTCCTGCTCGCGGTAGGAGAAGGGGTCCCCGGGGAAAGGCTGGGGGGGAGGCTGGTTGTAGGCGCCCTGCAGGAAGATCCAGGCCGTGCCCACCACCATAATGGGCGTCACCACAAACAGGCAGAGACGGTCCACCGTGCGGGCCACCCGGCTCCAGCAGTCCTTCTCCTGGGGGCAAAGGTGACAGGGACAGTGGGGTCAGAAAGGCCCTCAAACCACAGACTCATGCCCCGAGCTGGGGCCGGGTGACAGAGGCATGACCTCGGGGTACCTGTGGGGGCTGCCTTGTGCTCACGGCAGACGGGAGGGCTGGCATGTCCCCCAAACATGAGGCTGAGAATGGGGCCATGGCCTCGCTACCGGCTACTCACTGCCGCCACCAGCTCATGTGTGGACTGGAAAAAGGTGCCCCTTACTCAAGACAGACTCCTTTAAAACTATACAATATGGAACAACCACATAAGGCTGCCTTTTTTTTTTCTTAAGGCTGCCTTTTAAATGTCTGGCTTTGGCTGGTGTGTCAGGCTTGAGCAGGGACAGAAAATGATTGGGGAAAAAAAGGGACCCTAAGCGAGATCCAGAGCATGGTCCCAGCAGGGCAGAGCTGTGTGCCTGTGTGTATACCTGAGTGCTAGCTTGGGGTTCTAGGCAGGGGCCACCCTTTCTGAGGGCCTGGAATTTGTACCCACTGTGAAGTTCTTCACCTACGTTGGCAGATACCTCTGAGGGGAACTGTGCCCATCTAAGATAGGTTATGCTTGATCAGTGCACTACTTGAACACCTGTACACAGCAACACTGTGGCTACTCACATCGTTGTAATTGTTCTGGTCCTTCATGTGGTTGACGATGAAGTTGGCCCCATCCACAGCTGGCTTCAGCTCACTGAAGAGATCCTGCTGGGCCTGATCAGAGCCTGCCAGGGGCCGGCCTGTGGACACCAGGCCAGAGGTGGACATGAGGCCTGCCCCCACCCCTCCTCCCACAGATAGGCCAGACTCCAAACCACTGGGGACCCACGTGCAGTGGTGAGGCGCCGGGCCAGCCCGTGCCGCTCTGACTGCTTCTCAAACATGAGGTCACTTCGGGACTTCACTGAGAAGTATTCCTCCGCCTTGGAGATGTAGCCCAGGGAGCTGCTCCTTCGGATCAGGGCCCCAGGGTAGGGCCCATCCTCCGCTGGGCGGGACATGTGCAGGACCTCAGGCAGGGTCTCCAGGAAGAGCTGCGGCAGGTCGGGGGGGACATCTGACAAACGTGCGTCACCTTCACACATCCAAACATCTGTGACTCCATTCCTGGCTGCCACAAGGTGCTCCCCAGGCTGATGCTGTCATTTATTCCCCAGATCCCCTACTGGTGGACACTTAGGTTGCTTCCAACGCTCCCTCATTACTCACAGCATAGAGAACTCATGGATTGAAAATGAATGATATAGGAAAAACAAAAAAAGTAAGAAAAGTGAATGCCCCAAACGCTGTGCTTAGACCAAAAAACTTGCTAAACTGCCTTCAGCTGTCCCCAGAGCAACCAGGTGACCCTGCAGAGGCCAAGAGGCAAGGCCAGCCCCCTCCTGGGCACCCTGCCCCCAGAGTTACCTTCCTTTGAACTGAGCTTTAACAAACAACGATAGAATAAACAAATCTCAAGCCCGTAGCTAGGTGAGATTTCACAGATGCATTCAGCTGCATAAACACCTCTCAAATAAGAACTTTATCTCCAAAAACATTCCCTGGTGCCTCACCCCCATCAATCCTTACCCATCCCCAAAGGGAAACACCGAACTGACTTCTGTCTACTAATGATTGATTTTACCTGTCCTTGAACTTTCCTTTCAAAGGAAATCTCACACACACACAAAAAAGGAAATCTCACAGTGTCTGGGTTTTCTGGTTTGTTTTTCTCTTTTGGTTGCATATGGAGCTCCTGGGCCAGGGATCAGATCACAGTCGCAGCCGTGGCAACACTGGCTCCTTTAACCCACTGTGCGGGCCTGGGGATCGAACCTGCGTCCTGGCACTGCAGAGACGCCGATGACCCCATTGTGCCACCGCGGGAACTCCTAGCATCTGCTTTCTTCCGGGTACCATTGGCCTGGGAGAGCGGTGCCCGGGGCGTGCCGAGCAGCAGCTGGCCGCCAGGTAGTGCTCCGGGTGTGAGTGTACGACCCCCGCTTCGCTCGTTCCCCTGCAGCGGCACGAGGACCATCCCCAGCTTTAGGCTCCCGAGAGCCCTCACCTTCTTGACCCCATCAGACAGCACGTGCGTGCTGGGCGTGCGGAAGTGGATGTTGAGCACGATGACGCAGATCACCACGACCATGGCCACCAGCACCATGCCGAAGAGCAGGAACCTGCGGGCAGGTGCACCCTGGAGCCCCGCCCAGGGCCAGGCGCGGCAGGTGGGGGCGGAGGGACAGGGGGGCGGGGCGTCACTCACTTGCCAATGAGGGGGATGGCCATGGACGTGGCCGGCAGCCGCTTGGAGATGAGCAGCAGGAAGACGGACTGGGCCAGGAGCACTGAGATGGCCATTGAGGTCTTTTCGCCACCTGGGGAGCCCCGACTTAGCTGTGACCCCTGATTCTGGGCCGGAAGGGTCCCACGGTGGGCCCCGCACTACTGTTCATGGCGCCGTGGTGCCCTCGGTTCGAATCCCACCTCGGTTCGGTGCCTCTTGCTGTTAGGTGGGTAAGTAGCCTAACCTCTCTGTGCCACGGTTTTCTCAACTCTTAAATATTGGGATGACAAAGTGAGAGCGTGGGTTAAACGCTCATACTCTGCCTGGCCCTGGGTAGAGCTGGGGGACACCAGCTGTCATCGTCAGCCAATCTCTGCCACTCCGCCCTCCTAAGTCACACATCTGCTGTGTCTCTCCCCAGGGCGTTTTCACAACACCAGATAATGCCCTTGGCCCAGACCCCAGCCCCGCCCCACCCTGCTCTTCCGCACTGAGTCCCAGGACTGCTGTGCTCCCGGACCCACCCCCAGTACCCCTTCTCTATCTGCAGTGTGCCTCCAGCTCTGCTCCAGCTCCCACTGCCCCCAGGCCACACTCCTGGTCTCCTAGTTTCCACCCTGCCTGCTGGGGTCAGGGGCTGAGTCCTATTTTTATTATTATTATTTTCTTTCGCTGCCCCTGCGGCATATGGAGGTTCTGGGCTAGGGGTCGAGTCAGAGCTGCAGCTGCCAGCCAATGCGGCAGCCACAGCAACACCTGATCCTTAACCCGCCGAGTGAAGCCGGGGATCGAACTCACATCCTCATAGATACTAGTCGGGTTCTTAACCTACTGAGCCACAAGGGGAACTCCAGGGGCTGGGTCATATTCCTCCCAGGGACCCGCTGTGCCCTGCTCCTAGGAGTTGTTCTGGAGGCAGGTGATCACAGACGACAAGTGCCCTTCTAGAACCCCGCGGAACTGGATTGCGCGCCCCCTGCCCTGGCCTCCGAGAGACCCCGTTATCCACCCACTCACTGGCTCAACAGCCAGACTCGCGGCTTCACAGTGGTGACAGCTCAGCGCGATCTCAGCCCGATGCAGCCACGCGCTAAGGCGTCTCCCCGGGGAAGCCCATCTCGAGAGGCAGAAGCGAGGTCAGGGCGGGGCGCCCTCCCCAGGGGTCCTGCGCACTCGGGGGATGTCCGACAGGGTCTCGGAGCGCTCCCACTGGCAGGGAGCCGCGGGAGTGGTGACCCCGAGGGGCCCCCAGGAGGAGGCGAGGGGCGGGGCAGGGGCGCGGGCGCTCACAGTCGGCGGGCAGGTAGAAGACCAGGTTGATCATGAAGGAGATGAGCACGCAGGGCACCAGGATGTTGATGACGTAGAAGAGCGGCTTGCGGCGGATGATGAGGTAGAAGGTGACGTCCTGGCGGCTGGGGCTGTCCAGCGGGACGCCGGGGTCCACGTTGAGCCTGGCCGGCCGGTGCACGATCTCCCACTCCCCGTTCTCTGAGGGTGGCACGCGGACGCCTCGGGTCGGGCCGGGCAGGGGCGCGGGAGCGGGGCTGCGGGGAGTGAGCCGGCGCGGAGGCACAGCCCTGTCTGCGGAGATGGGGCCCGAACGGGGCTGGGGCTGGGGCTGGGGCTGGGGCTGGGGCTGGGGCTGGGGCTGGGGCGGGGGCGGGGGCCCAGAGAAAGGCTCACAGTCTGTGGGTGGACGTGTTTCCTCGGGGGTTGGGATGGAAGTTTCAATCTACAAGGGGGAAGTTTTCCTCTGAGATGGATTTTTTTTTTTTTTTTTTTTTTTGCATTTTAGGGACGCATCTGCGGCATATGGAAGTTCCCAGGCTGGGAGTCGAATCAGAGCTGCAGCTGCCGACCTATGCCACAGCCACAGCAACGCTGGATCCTTAACCCATGGAGCGAGGCCAGGGATGGAACCCACATTCTCATGGATACTAGTCAGGGCCTTAACCCGCTGAGCCACAATGGGAACTTCTCCGGGAAGGATGTTTTTTTTTTCTCCTTGGGAAAAATAGAAGCTGAGGCCATAGATGGTTCAAATAAGGAGACTTGGGGGAAATGAGGCAGTGAGAGGAAGGACCCCTCACTCCGTGAGGTCCCAGCCTTGGGATGAGCAGCGTTTAGGTCTTTCCTCTGACAGACGGGGCCAGGGGTAGAGCCTGGTCACGGAGAGGGGGTGGGCTGGGGGCACTGGGAGGGGGCGATATACACACCATCAGAATGCCCTAAAGCCCCAGCTATCCCCCAGGCTCTCTGGAGACAGGAAGACTAAACACAGCTCTTCCCAAGGAGCCTGCCCAGCCCCAGAAGGTCTGGGAACCCATGTGTCCACGTCCCAAGAATATGTACGCACAGGGGCATCTGGGGGCGGGGTGGGGGGGGCGTGCCAGTGTGACCGTATCTGGGGCCGAGGGTCCGGAGGGCCTGCCCACCCTGCAGCCGCTGCTCCAGCACCTGTGAAGCCCTCGGGGTCGATGATGATCCACTCCACGGGGTAGTAGCGGCCGTCTTCCGTATCCTGCTTCAGGCTCAGGGTGATCTCCTTGGCCGTGTACTTGAGTGAGCTGGGGAGGGCAGTGGACAGAAGGTGGTCCTCAGCCACTGATGGGGCAAAGGCAAGTTTGGGGGGTTCAGGGTCGGAGGAGGGGTGTGCCGTGGGGATGGGAAGCTCTAATCAGGACAGAGCAGGGCCCTCTGGCTGAGGGAGCTCCATTCACTTCCTGCGGCCGCTGGCAGGGGGGCCCGGGGTTCGCGGTGGCTGGTGGCTGGAGATACGGGTGCACCTGAACTTGAGGGAGCAGTTCTGCCAGTCGAAGGGGAAGTAGGTGACGGAGATGGGGCAGGAAGAGCGGAAGATGGCGGGCGGCAGCCAGTACACGTAGCCCGAGGGGTCGATGAGCACGTTGCAGGAGTAGGAAATCTGGAAGGAGCCGTCGTTGCTGGGGGACAGGAGCAAGGGCCACAGTGAGTGCTGGGCGGCTTGGAACCAGCAGGACTGGGGGTGGCGGAGGGAGCAGGGCAGTCAGAGGCTTGAGGCTGGAGGGAGAGGCTCAACACACTTAAGGAGGGGTCAGTGATGGAGGTGGGGCAGAGAGGGCTGTGGCTCAACTTGTTCTCCAGCACAATCTCTGGGAGCCACACCATGTCAGAGGGCAGGCGCAGGATACTGATGTTGCCAAATTCTCCGGCATTCCATTGCAGCCGGCTATCTGTCCAGCCCTGGAAGCCCAAAACGAATGTCAGTAGTGGGTTTTGCTGTTGTCCAAATTCCCCTACACCTCCCATTTCACTGGGGGAAGTCTGGACAGGGTCCGGGGTTGGGACAGAAGACGTTAGAGGAGGTGAGTACAGAGTGAGGACTCGGTCTGCCATGTACAGTTGTGTAGGTTGTGCACTGCCCAGTAAAGGGAGCACTGTTTCCATCGTGGACAGAGAAGGCCTGTGTCTATGTTATGAGCCTCTGGCAGGTAGTAGACCGTGTCTTCTAATAAAATCAAGATACCGTGACAGTTTTCCCCTAGATGAAAAATCCTGATCCACCAAAGTCTCTATCCGGGCTTGTGGCTACGCTTGCTGGTGGGAAGGGCAGCTGGGCCTGAGGTTGCTCTGGAGGAGTGTCTGAGGCAGGCTGGGGATCCCCAAGCAGAATCCCCAGGGGAACCTGGGCCCTGCGCCCTCACCCCCCAGCTCCGAGCAGGGTGTTCTCCTTACATGCTCGATCCACACGTTAGTGGTGAGGGTCTCTTCGACTTCCTTCTGTAATCAGACAGAAGGATGGTCCCCCAGGGGCTGGCACACATTTGCCAGGCACTACTTCCGGCTGCCACCCAGGGGAAACCACGACAGAGACCTGCCCCCTGCAGTCAGGAGTGGAGGGTGAGACCAGGGAGCAGGGAGGAAACACAGGGGTGCGATACGGGGGGGCGCCCCGGAGCTGAAGCTGGGGAAGGGGCGTCAGCGCCACGCCTGTGGGCAGCACGGGGCATGGAGGCGGCCCGAGCGCGTTTCCCAGGGGAGGGGAGCTACCAGGGGCCGGGCTGGGGCCTTGACCTTCCTCCACGGCCGTCCCAGTCCCAGAGACAGCCAGGCCGCCAGGAAGCTGTCCCTGCCCACCCTTCCCCTGCCCGGCCAGGGGGGGCCTCTCACCAGGGAGATGAGGTTGGAGAGGGTGAGGGCGAGGGTGACCTCCACGCTCTCCTCTTGGCGCGCCACGGGCCGCAGCTCCTTGTTGTAGCCCTTCTCCTCAAACAGGTACCGGATCAGCCGCTCCTCCTCATTCAGGCCCCAGCTGCCTGGGGAGGGATGGGGACAGGGACCCAGGAGGACACTGCCCTGAGGTCCTGCTGGGCACGGAGCCCCGGCGGTCAGCCCCCCACCCCCCAGGGAGAAATGGCACTGGGCAGTGGGAGGGAGCCTCATGGAGGAGGAGCCGGGAGGGGACCATGCAGTGGGGGACGCTTCGGGGCGACAGCCACTCTTACCACACACGAACAGGGCGGCCAGCAGCCCCAGCGTTAACACAGGGCCCTCCATCCTGCTCCTCTGACTGGGACTCGCCTCCTGTCAGCTGGGCTGGGGAATGCGGGTGGGTGACAGGGGACAGGTGCAGGGTGCAGGGGGGGGGGTGGAATGAAGGGAAGAGGCAGCCGGAAATGCAATCTGACACCTCTAGGCTCTGAGAAACTGGGGCAGGTGATGAGGGGGTGGGGACAGGGACTGGCCAGCGGGGCAGGGGCCCAAGAACATGAGGCTAAGATCCCAGGCTGGGACGCCCCACAGCTAGTGGTGAGGGTGGGGGCTGGGCGGAGACACTGAACCCTGGGGGTGGCAGTGGTCAGCTGCTGACAGGGGAGTGGTCAGGCGGGTCAGCTGCGGCCATTTCTTGGGACATAGACAGGACAGGGAGGCTGAGATGGGGCTTTGCAGCCCCTGGCCAGTTGACTCTACCAACTACTTCTGGAAGCTGGGCCCACCCCCCAGAGATCCAACGTCCAGCTGCTGGGTTCCCACCTTAAGAAAGCTCTGGGATAGAGTTCCCGTCGTGGCTCAGTGGTTAACGAATCCAACTAGGAACCATGAGGTTGCAGATTCGATCCCTGGCCTTGCTCAGTGGGTTAAGGATCCGGCGTTGCCATGAACTGTGGTGTAGGTTGCAGACGCGGCTCGAATCCCGTGTTGCTGTGGCTGTGGCGTCGGACGGCAGCTACAGCTTCGATTAGACCCCTAGCCTAGGAACCTCCATATGCTGTGGGTGCGGCCCTAGAAAAGGCAAAAAGACAAAAAAAAAAAAAAAAAAAAGGAAAGCTCTGGGGAGTTCCCATACTGAGTTAACGAACCCAACTAGTATCCATGAGGATGCAGGTTAGATCCCTAGCCTCGCTCAGTGGGTTAAGGATTCAGAGTTGCCGTGAGCTGTGGTGTAGGTTGCAGACGTGGCTTGGATCCTTCATTGTTTGGCTGTGGCATAGGCCAGAAGCTGCAGCTCTGATCGGACCCCTAGCCTGGGAACCTCCATATGCCAAGGGTGAGGCTCTAAAAAAACAAAAAAACGAAAAAAAAAGCAAGCAAGTTCTGGATTTATCTCTGTAGACGATAAATAATGTTTATTAAAGCAGCTGTGATTCTCTGATGGCACATCTGGGAAGACATATCGGGCTCAGAACCCCTGCCCCACCCCTCCACACCCACCCAACTCTGGCAGTGACAGTTTGTCATCATGCTCCCTGAACCCTTCGCAGGCCTGGGAACAGCGGTCCTGACCCGGGGCTGGGGGTGGAGACGTGGCTCATGGCCGCCCGGCTGGCGGAACCCGAGGGCTGAGTCGGGGCTGCCACTTCCCCGCCCCGGCCCTCAGCCCTGCCTCGAACCCATCTGGGCTCCCTGGGGCTCTGCCTCTGCCAGGGCTGCCAAGCGGAAGGCCTGCAGAGCCTGCACGAGCAGCCGGGGAAGGCTTCGTGCCAGCGTGGCTGGCTCCAGGCCCACCAGGCCGCCGAAGACCACCTGCCAGTCCCCCAAGCCTGCCTGAACCCAGGCTCGGAAGAGCCCGGTCAGTGTCTTGGAGCCCAGATCTGCCAGCACCTGCAGAGAGAGGGAGGAGGCAGCTCGGGGACCCAGACCCCACTCTTGGTCCCTCTCCTCCTTGCCCCCAGAAACTCACCAAGACCCTCCCCTCTCCTACCCCTCTCCCATCCTGCACACTTCCCGCTCACTTGGACACACCCACAAGCCCCTCCACTCACCTTCCCCAAGAGCTTCACACCCACCCAGCACCCAGCACCCAGCACCCAGCTCCCACACAGCTGCCCTTCCCCTGGGAACGCTTTCCCTTCACCCCCAGTTGGCTGGACCCCTGCCCATCAGGGCTGACCCAGGTGAGTCTTCTGTGGCCACTGTGAAGGAGTCTGGGAAGCCTGGGGACCCACCTCATGAAAGTCCATGGCCAGGCGCTCTGAGGGGACCTGCAGGATCCAGGCGTGGGTGCCCCGAAGGGTGGCCAGCTTCTGCCGCAGGGGCTCCAGCCCGGGGCAGCCTGCGGGAAGGGGAGAGGCCTGGGAAATAAGAGAACTGACACCAGCATGAGGCCGGAGGTGGTATCCCCGCCAGTACCTGGGGACATGTCCCGGTGGGCAGACTTCTCATGCTGCAGATGGGGCGGCCGCCCAGGGGCAGCCGAGCCTCAGAGATGTTAAATGGTAACACAAAGCCCAGATTCTGTTGACACTGATGAGGGCCCGAAGTCACAAGCCCCACCACCACCAAGGAATCATCCGCCCTGCTGCGGGGGATGGGGAGAGCCGGTTTGACTGAGGCCGGGTGAAGTGAAACTGCCCCCCAGGACAGACTCCTGGAGAGTCCTGGAATCCGGGCCTCGGCCCGCCCTTGGCCTACTCCACGGCGCTCGCCGGCAGGGGGCGTCATTACCGTTTGCTTCCCCGCGCGGCTCCGACCTCCGCTTCGGAAACCTGGTGCCGGCAGCCCGCGATCCTGGGGAGATGCGGGGTTAGGGGTACTCCTCGGCTGCGCTGGGCTGGAGCCCGAGCTGGAATGCAGGGGTCTGGAGTACCTGAGTGCAGCCACTGCTCCCAGGAACGGCGCCTGGGAGGATCCCGGAGCGATGGAGCCGGGCGAGTCAGGGCCGGGGCCAGGCGCCGCACCCCCGGGCGCGGGCCGAACAGTTCCTGGGCGCCTCGCAGCAGCTCCAGCAGTGTGTGCGCCAGCGAGCGCAGCTCTGCGGGAGGGACAAGGGTCCGAGCGGCGGTCAGACGCGGGGCAGGCCCCCGGGCCCCCAGGCCAGTCCCGGGAACGAGACTGACCGCATCGGCGGCGGCGCTGCAGGCACTGCTGGTGCGCCAAACGCGCACAGGCGCCCGCGGGCCCCGGGCATGGGTGGGCGTAGAAGGCGCAGGGCGGGGCGGCCTCGGCCAGCGGCTCCTCGGTCGGGGTCCAAGCCAGAAGCTCCCTGCAGCTGGGCTCGCGGCTGAAAGGGGCCGCTGCGGAGGGGTGTCAGGAACTAGCTTACATACACCCCGCTTTGGGCTCTAGCGCCCCCCTCTCCCCCCCCGCCCCAAACCCTTCACGGGAGGGAGAGACAGGCTTTCCAGACGCGAGAGGCTGGAGGCAGGTGGGGTGGAAATGGGCTGGTCCCAGGGCAGTTAGCGAGACACTGGGGACAGGGAAAGAGGAGGAAAGGGACGCTCACTGCTCATCTGTTCCTGGAGCCAGCCTTTGAACACAGCCACACGGGTGTAGACTCCAGGCTTCCCTGGCTCCCCACATCCGTCCCCCCAGGAAGTGACTCCGTACAAGACCTCCCTGGGGCGGGGACCAGGCTCAGAACAGGTCAGGGGGCCTCCAGAGTCACCCTGCGAAGACCCGAGCCAACAGAGAGGGCACTGCATCAACAACCCCTCACCTCGTGACAGCCTTGCTCCTGGAAGGTAAAGCAGTTCTCGACTCCACTGGGGTTATCACTCTTGTACCCATTTTAGTGATGAGGACATAGAGGCTCAGAGAAGCCAAGTGACAGCCTGATTGTAAAAGGAAGACTGTCCCGCCCCCGGGGAGTGGCTCGCTAACACCTTGTTCATACCTGGCATGAGTCGATGCCCCCGGCCAGGTAGCCAGCACAGAGCATGCTGCTGGGGTGCAGGCCCGGTCCCAGGGCCCTTCTGCAGGTATCGGGGCTGAGTAGGGGCACACGGGCCTCCCTCACCGCCTCAGCCTCAGGCCCATCTACAGGGAAGCAGTGGAAGCAGCTCAGGCCTACACCACAGCCACAGCAACTGGGATCCGAGCTGCTTCTGTCACCTACACCGCAGCTCATGGCGATGCTGGATCCCTAACCCACTGAACGAAGCCAGGGTTGGAACCCGCATCCTCATGGATACTAGTCTGGTTCAGGGAACTCCCTCTCAGTGCCTTCCTTGATTCCTCCCGCTTTATGGGACAGGCAGCATTTTGCTAAGGAGCTGGACGTAGTAAGAATCCATGCCCCTGGCCTTCCCACACTCCATCACCCACCCCTGTTCTTCCCACCGCATGTGCAGCTCACCCAGGCCCTGCCTTCCTAGTACCTTCGAAGAGGGCACCCCAGCCCGCGATGGCACAGGCGGTGCCGGCGGGGGGCTCCTGGGGCTCCTGGGGCAGGCACACAGGGCGCGCTGCCCCTGCCGGGCTCACTGGCGTCCACAGCTGCACCAAGGCCAGGTCGTTGTGGAAGGTCCGAGGGTCAAACTGAGGAGGGGGTGGCAGTGCATTGTCAGTGAGACTCGGGGTAGGTGTGCGGTCGGCAACTCTGAGGTCCCCGAGGCTGCCCTCTCACCTTGGGGTGGGGCAAGATGCGGTTCACAGGTACCTCCTCCGCTTTTTCCCCCCGGGACCCCTCGGCCAGCGTCACTGTCCACAGAAGCTCGTTCTGGGCGCTGAGGCGTGAGAGGAGGAAGGCGCATAAGACAGGGATGCAGTGATGTCCCCTGGAGACCCTGCCCTCCGCCCACGGGTACCCCCCAGCGATCCCGCACGCCGGGCTGCTTCTCCGCCAGGGGGCAGCAGAGACCGGCCCTCGCTCGCGGCGCCCGCCCGACGACCCCGGAAGTGCTGAACCCGGGGCTGGGGACCTGGGCTGAGCAGGAGCCCAGGGCCGGATGTACCCCGCGAAGCAGTGCGCCGCTGTGAGCACCCAGGATGCCGCCACGAGCACGCCGCCGCACAGAGGCTGCCCACCGAGTTGCAGCCTCACCAGCCAGGGCCAGGCCCCTGGTGCTGCAGCGCTACCCCCCACAATGCGGCCGTGGGCCCGCGTCACGTTGACAGTGCCCGGGTGTCTCTCGCCACAAGGCCCTAGAAAGACCGAAGCGGCGTCAGGAGAGACAAATCCCGGTAGTCGTCACCACTGACACCCCTCTGGGGTCCACCCTGCCCGCAGCCCTGACCCCTTGAACCTTTTCAGCCTCACCTGGCTCAGGTGGATCCTGGAGGAGGGGGGCTTGAAGCCTGGGCCGCCCAGGTGCTGCTGAGAAACAGACCTCAGAGCCTCGTGGCACCCTCCCGCCCTTCCTCCACCCCAGGCGGGGCCCGAACCCGCTCCCGCCTCACCCCGCTCCACTCGCTGCCCTTACCCTCCCCCACAGCAGTCAGGGGCTCTCCGCAGCCATGAACTTCTCACTGTTGACCAAACGAGCCCAGACAGTTCCTGCCCTCCTGATTTCGCCCAGGCTGTGCCCAAGCCTGGTGAGCCCTCCCCGCGGGAGAACTTCAGGAGCATCGTCTTGGCTGCAGCCCCGCCTAGGTGTGAAGGGAGGGGACAGGAGGGGATGGGGGGGCAGGGGAACAGGCCCAGGGCAAGCTCACCGAGGCATGGGGTGGTGTGGTTGGCACAGCTTCGGCACTCGTGCAGCCTGTGCTGGATCTCCATCACCACTCGATTTATTGCCCACTGGGCGCTCCTCTGGGCAGCCCGCAGCACTTTCGTCCCCTGGGCTGACAGAGCTGCTGGGACAGGGGGAGCAAGTCAGGTGCGGGTGGGGTCTTCCAGGCTGGTCCCCCTTGCGCTAGCCCTGAGCCCCGCCTTGGGAGACCAAGTGGGGACGCTGCTTGGGCGCCAGGTGCCCGGAGACAGAACGCGGAGGACAAAGACCCTGGGACCTCAGGCCCCATCACTCAGAGCAAACTCAGACCAGTTTCTTAGACCCAGATGTTGCTGTAATTTCAACTGAGTCGAGCTGGAATCTTTGAAAAGGGCTTTTCCTAAAAACCCCGACGGAAGAACAGCAGTCCAAAGGTACAGACAGCACAGAACACAGGCTCACTGGCCCAAAATGACCGTGGTCGAATGGCCCACCTTGGGGCTCAGAGAGCCAAGAGGATGCTGCCCTGGGCCTCTTCCTCCCTGCTAAACCCAGAACTTTCCAGAAAGCACACTAAACAAAGAACCCTCCAGAAAGCACACCTTTGGGCAGGGCTTGCCGGCTCCCCTGCCCGGACCCCCCTGCCTCCACGCTCCTCCCCCCTCGGCGGCTCCCCAGACCAGCCTGGGCTCACCTTGCAGGGTGCTGGGGGGCAGGCGCATGTACAGTGGGTGCCCCTGGGCAGACCGCGGCCCTGGGAGGGGCGGCAGCAGCAGCAGCAGCACAGCCAGCAGCATGGGGACCGGGAGCCTGGGCAAGCGACCTTGTGCTCTTTCCCCCTCGGGTCCTGCCTCCTCCGGGCGCTTATGCCTGGGTGCTTGCCCCCCGCTGCTGCCTTTGTGCCCCTGGGCGCCGAGCTCTTCCTCACATCATCTGACTCTATTCTCTTACATCAAAATGGCCCACTTCCCTTGGTCACCTGGCCCTTAACTCAGGAGGCCTCAGGGGAAATGGGGCTTGGGGGGCTATATAGAGCACAGACTGGGGGGGCGGGCGCACGGGAAGGGGGCCAGGGCTGGGGGAGGGACTAGGGTAGTGGGTTCGACCCTCACCTTTGAAGTCCCATCATCCGGGCTCCGAGGCCCCCCTTCTGTCAAAGGAGCCCTTGTTTCTGCGGCTCCATCAAAGGGGCCTGGACAGGCCAGAAGAGCTGACGGTTAGGCTGGGGGCCAGGCGGAGGGGGGCTGGTGGCCGGGGGCTGGCCCTGTCTCCAGGGCTCGGATGGGAGGCGGGAGTCCCATCTGCCTCTGTGCCCCGAGGAGTTTAAAACTGTGCTGGAGGCAGTCACTCCTGGAGGGAGGAGGGCAGGGGGCGTCTGAGGGTCCTTGGCAGCCCCATCCACCCCGAGGAGGTGCCCAGGCTCCCAACCCCTCTGCCCCTAATTGCTTGGCAGTGTCCCTCCCCAGTGTGGCCATTTCTAAAGATGATCAAAGCGCCCTAATTAGCGCCGTAATTGCCGCTCTGGGGGTGGTGGGGTGGGAAGAGACAGAGGCTGGCGGACGCTGGAGTGGGCTGGAGAGGAAGGCGGGAGATGAAAGGCCCCACCAGTGGCCCATTTCGGGAAGGACAGGCCCCGGCAGCTTCTGCCACTCTCCCAGACCCCCTGCCCCTGCGCGGGGCCGCTCAGCCTGCCGGCATTGTTCAGAGTCGCTCTGACCCTGATCTGGCAGGAGGGAGTCTTCTGGAGTCCCATGGGAAGGGCCACCGATGGGCAGCTCTCCTGGGACCGAGTCCCCACCTGGGGCACAGAGGAGGTGCCCTTTTGTCGCACAGAATATCCCGGGGCCAAACAAAAGCATCCTGGCACCCTAATTCAGCCTGGCGACCCCGGGGCGGCCTTGGCAAACTCAGTCCTTTTTCAGAGCAGATCTGTCGTGCCATCTTTTAGTGAGATGTCCTTCCTTCTGCTGCACAGGCGAACGTGCCCTCAGGGAAACCGACTCCTCATTTATCTATTTGTTTTTTTTTATTAGGGCCACACCTGCGGTATACGGAGGTTCCCCGGCTAGGGTTCAATTCGGAGCTGCAGCTGCCGGCCTAAGCCAGATCCGAGCTGTGTCTGCGACCTGTACCATAGCTCACGGTGATGCCAGTGAGTGAGGCCAGGGATCGAACCTTCATACTCGTGGATACTAGTTGAGTTCGTTACCGCTGAGCCATAACAGGAACTCCGGGGTTTGGGACTTTTTAATATGTGATCTCCAAATTCTTGGCAGAGGGGGGTCCGCTCAACACTGTCTGTATTTGAGGCATAAGCAGAGGTCTGAGAAGATGACCTGTGGTTTCAAGAGAGTCATCAAGGTAGGGCCCAGGAAGCAGAGAGAGAGAAGGGAGGGGAAGCTTGGCAGACACTGGGATGGAGGTCAACAGCCCAGATGCATCCTCCAAGCTCTGCCCACAAGTTCTTGTGCTCAAGATGAAGGGGTTAAGGAGCTCCTGTCGTGGTGCAGCGGAAACGAATCTGACTAGGAACCATAAGGTCGTGGGTTTGATCCCTGGCCTCGCTCGGTGGGTTAAGGACCCTGCGTTGCTGTGACCGTGGTGTAGGCCGGAAGCTGTAGCTCTGATTGGACCCCTAGCCTGGGAACCTCCATATGCCGCGGGTGCGGCCCTGACAAGCAAAAAGAGCAAGCCGGTCGCCATGCAGCGCCCTGTGGACGCTACCCCTGGGGAGTTCCTCTGGGAGTACCCTTCCCGCCCCCTGGGCACCTGAGTCCCTCAGCTGCTTGGACTCTGCCAAAGCCAGGTGGGCCAGGCCAGAGTACCAGGCCAGAGCCTCCCACCCTGCCTCCAAGTCTCCCTCCTGCGTCCGTGGGTCCTTAAAGCAGGAAGCGGAGGAGCAAGAAGACCAGGAGCTGCTGGTCTATTTACTGTCCCTTCTGGTCCAGCTCCCCTCAGGATAAAAACCCTGCCACCTCGAAAGAAAGAGTAGGGGCATCACAGCATGGACTGCAGTTCTGCTCCAGCCCCAGCTCCCCTTCTCTGCTGACTGCTCTGCCACTCCTGTCCCTGTGGCTGGATGGGTCACGAGCCCTCGCCGCTCCTCTGTCTATACCCCACCTCAAGTCCGGGTCAATTTCATTCACTCCCACAAGTCACCTCCTGAGAACCATGTCTAACCCCATGTTTTGTGGAAGGATTTTGTTTATTTTATTTTATTCTGCTTTTTAGGGCTGTACCCGAGGCATATGGAGGGTCCCAGTCTAGGGGTCCAATTGGAGCCACAGCAGCTGGCCACAGCCACAGCCACAGCCACAGTGACACAGAATTTGAGCCACATCTGCAACCTACACCACAGCTCCGGGCAGCACCAGATCCGGAAGCCACTGAGTGAATCCAGGTATCGAACCCGCAACCTCATGGTTCCTAGTCGGATTTGTTTCAGCTGCGCCATGACAGGAAGTCCTGATTTTGTTTATTATTGGTGGTGGGTGCACTTGTTCCTTATCTGCTTCTCTTGAGAATGTGACGGAGAGGCCACTGTCCCAGCAGCCCCTCTTATCTCTGTCACATCACCCTCTCGTATCTTCTTCAGAGCAGGGGTTCCTGCCCTTTAAAGGGACTTTGTCTCCACAACGCAGCTGAGTGCGCAGTTCCCCCAGACCCGCCCCACACTGCAGGCCTCCCTGCGGGACCCCCGTCAGAGTCCACGCTCCCCCCGGCCCCTCCTCCGAGTAGAAGGGGAAAAGGGAGGGGGAGGAGGGCCTTTAGGGTGGCACAGTGCTGGTGGAGGGGACGCCTTCTCAACACCCCCCCAAAAAAGGAGTTCCCCGGTGGCTCAGTGGGTTAAAGATCTGGCATTGTCATTGCTTTTGTGCGGGCTGGGTCCCGGGCCGAGGGGCCGTCCACGTGCCACAAGTACAGAGAAGAGAGAGAGGGACAGAGAGAGAGAAGGGGAGGGAGGGGGCAGAGTAAACACCTTCCCTCATAGCTCCAGCCACACTGGAGGAACGGACAGAGTCCTTGGGGGAATTAAGGAAATCTTTGCCCAGGAATGGGGGAGCCAACCGGGAGAGGGAGGGGCCGGCGAGGTCAGCTTGGTCAGAGGGCCCGCTGACCGGCTGGGGCCTCTTGAAGTGACAGTGGGTGGAAGTGCTGAGTGGGGGAGGGGCCCATACTCCGGCCCCGGGGTTCCCAGTCCCTCAGCATTTCCAGGGAGCCTTCTCACATATGTCCACAGGCCTGAGGGTTGGCCCTGAGTGTGGATGAGACCAGTGGCTTCAGGCTTTGGGGGACAAAGTGCAGCACGATATGACACTGCCGGCTGTGCATTGCTAGACTCGGTGCCTCACAGACGGGACCAGCTTCATAATATGCCAGGGTTTCAGTGCGAAATGAAAATGCAGGGCCCCTTGTTGAACAATTATTAAGAACTTCGGAGTTTCCTGGTGGCCTAGCGGTTAAGGATGGGGCGTTTTCACTGCTGTGGCACAGATGCGGTCCCTGGTCCGAGAACTTCCCCATCCCACAGGGGAAGCCAAAAAAAAAAAAAAAATTCAAGGGAGTTCCCTGGTGATCTCGTGGTTAAGATCCAGTGCTTTCATTGCTGCAGCCCAGGTTCAATCCGTGGTCTGGGAACTGAGATCCCTCATCACCCTGCAGCCAAAAAAACCAAAAAAAACAAAACATTCAAGACGGTGGCATGTGGAACATTAAACCAAATGCAAGGCCTTCCTGAGCCGGGGACCCTGTGCCCAGGGCAACCGCCTGGAGGGACTCTCCTGTCCCAGCAGGCTGGCCCTCCGGCATTGCTCCTTCTCAATGAAAAGGAGCTGTGGCAGCCTTGGGGCCTTGACTCTGGTCCTGGGGCTCCCAGAGGATGTAATCCGGAGCAGCGCCCTCTTCCTTCCGCCTCCCCCCAAACTACAGAACTTCCCCCGCTCCCGCTCCCGACCCCAGTCCAGCTTCCGAAGCTCAGCCCGGGCTCAGGCAGGGGAGAAGAGATTTGTATAGAGCAGGAGCCTGGCGTTTCAGTGGACAAAGTCCAGAAGGAGGAGGCTCTGACCTGGGGGCAGAGAAGGCTCAGAATCTGGCCGGATGCTGGGGACTGAGCTGCCCCTTCCAGTGGGAAAGGGACCTCCGAGGGCCGTGCCTGGAAAACCTACCTTATTTCCACTCCGTGCCCCGAGGAGATGAGATTCCCCGGTAAGCTGGTGAGAGGGACCGCAGTCGTGAGCTCCGCCCTTGGCTGCCTGTCTGCGGCTGGGGATTAGGGCTTTCTGTCTCGTCCCTGTTGTGTCCCCAGTGCCCACAGCAGGGCGTGACACACCGTATTTGCTGAACAAGTGAAGAAGTGAGTGCTGGGTACACGCCCCTCTTCCTGCTGCAGGACCGAATTCCCGGTCCATTGTGGTCTGGGGGTCCCCTCTGCCCTGTCGGCTGCTCCCCACTAGCTCCCTTTCCACGCAGGGGCACGGCCTGGTCTGCGGGCGCTTCTCATTCACGACCCCATTCAGACACTGGCGTGTGGGTCAAGGAAGAGAGGGGACATTTTCTGGGGGGCAGATGGGGACCAGCACTTCACAGGGTCGTCTCTGAACTCAGGGAAGGAAGCGGCTCAGGGAGGTGACCCCGCCTGCAGGCGGCAAACCGGCCCCCTCCGCCTTTCTTGTGCTGCCCCCCTGTTCTTTCCTCTTGGCCTCCCGGTTTTTCCGGGACTGGAGGCAGGGTGATGTCCAGAGCGCGAAGAGACTAGAAGGATGGTTAGCGGCATCTGTGCCCCCACCCTCCCACACCCCCGGCTTCCACTCCAAGAAAAGAGGCAGGGAGAACCTTTGACCTTTGTGCTGATATCGCTGGAAAATGCCAGCAGGCTCAGGTCAGGAGGCTCCCATGGGCTCTGGTGTTGTGGGCCAGCCCTGCAGCCTCCCCCTGGCATGGAGCCCCTTCTTGTGTTCAGAGGCGGACGGCAGGGGAAACCTGGGCCTCTGCAAATGAGGAGAGACCTAGACGCTGGGCGCCCTGGGGCGGAAGCTGCCCCTCCAGGTCTCCACGCTTGTCCCCTGCGAAGGGGGGGCCCTTCTCCTTGCTGTGGGTGTGCCCACCCCTCCCTCCACCCCAAACCGCCCTGGTCTCGGGGGCCCCCGAGGGGGAGCAGCCAGCAGGGCTTCAGGAGGGAAAATAACCGGAGCCCTGGCCAGGCCGCCTTTGACGGCAGCATCCGGGCCAGGAGAGCAGGCTGGCAGCTATGCCAGCTCTGCTGCCCAGGAGCGGCCACGAGCTGGTACTGACGCGGTGAATGTGGGGAGAAGCTCCTCTTGAGATGGGAGGCTGCTCGGGCCATGATTCAGAGCTCAGGCCCGGGTTCTGACTGTTCCTCTGGGTGACTCCGGAGTGAGTCACTTCCTGCTGGAAGTGGGACTCTTCCCCAAAGACAGGTTGATGTCCTGGCCCCCAGGGCCTCAGCATGTGACCTAATTTGGAAATAGAGTTGTTGGGGGAGAAAAGGCAGAGGTCCTACTGGAGCAGGGTGGGCCCTTATTCCAATCCGTGCTTCCGAAAGAGAAGAGACACGCGGGAGAGGGCCATGGCCATGTGACAGCAGTGGCCAAGACCGGAGCTGTGTGTCTGCAAGCCAAGGAGAGCCCGTAGCACTGGATGTAAGGGGACACGCGTGGCAAGAGACGGATCCTCAAAACAGCCTTTGAAAGGGCATGACCCTCTCCACACCTCGATCTTGTCGGCCTTCTAGTCTCTGAAACTGTGAGAGTATAAATTTATACCCAGTTTGTGGCCCTTCATGATGGGCAGCCCAGGAAACTAACACACGTCCCCAGCTCTCAACCTTATGTTCGGAAATCTGGGAAATGGGTTAACAGCATCCATCTTACTCGGAGAACTGACAGACACCTCTTAGGCTTCTTGCAAGAGGCCAGCAGGGATTCTCATAGTTGTTCTAGGCTGGCATTTTGTAGATGTTCAGAATTCATAGGATATTATTTCCTTGCACGAACGTGGTGATGGCAGCGAGGGCCTGATCCTAGAAGGCAGCGAGGGGGATGCCGGAGCCCAGAGAATAAGAGAGAATGGGATCTGGGCAGCAGCAGGGGGATGGGGCTCCCCGCTTGCTCTGCGTGACCTGACGCTCAGAGGGAGTCTGAGCAGGGGGGCCCCCTTGCTCAGCGGGGCCTTCCTCACACGTGGCCTGTCTCCTTCAGTTTGTCAGTTCACTTGCTCTGACTTCTCCCTCCATTTGGGCTGAACTTGACTTTTAAGAGGGAGAGGCAAGCGTGCTGCCCGCAGGTGGCGGTGGGATGTCTCCCGTGGTCTCCGAGGGTCTCTGAGAATGAGGTGGTCCTAGAACCCGCAGGCAGGGCTCTAAGGGGTTGGCGAGACCCCCGGCTTCTCAGCCAATATTCTCAGCAGGGGCCGCAGACATGGTTGCACCCGAACTGCACCCTGTGGTCCCCCATTTCAGACCCCAGCCTTTCGTACACGCCCCATAATCCTTTCAGTCTCTGTCTTTTCCTACAGCTCTTTCCTGTCAGCCTCTTCTGAAGTGCTTGGGAAGAGAAAGGGTGACCCCTGCCACGCTCCCCCCATCCCCCCACTCCCCGCCTCAGCCCCGCCTTCTCTGGGGGGGGCCAGACGCTACTCCAGGGGTCCTGCAAGGGGTGGGGGAAACCTCTGCTTTTCCATTTTATTTTATTCTATTTTATTTTTAAAGTTTTTAAAATTGTTTCCACATTTAACAAAGAATATATTTTTTACTTTAATGGCTGCGCCTGTGGCATATGGAAGCTCCCTGGGCGGGGGACCGAACCTGAGAAACAGCTGTGACCTACACCACAGCTGTGGCAACACGGGATCCTTTTATTTATTTATTTATTTTTTATTGAAAAAAAATGGGGTTTTTTTTGCTTTTTAGGGCTGGGTTTTTTTTTTGCTTTTTCCCACAGCACATGGAAGTTCCCAGGCTGGGGTCAAATCGGAGCTGCGGCTCCATAGAGCCTGAGGTCCCGTGTTACTAACTGCAGTTTCCAAGCTGAGCGCCACTGTGGGCCAGCTCCGGGCCAAGCGGTTCATTTCTTAAGTCGAACCCTATGAAACTCATCAAAAGAGCTGTGACAGCTTTATTTAAAAATGTCAATATTTACAACATCCCAGAAATGACATCTTTCTCAGCATTGAAACATGATGGGAACTTTTAGGGAAGGAGGGAGCATCCAGGTCAAATTATTTGAAGTTAAGTGTGTGTGGAATTTTGAATACCGTTGTTCAAGCTTGTGATTAAAAGAATGCAAACCATTCCACAATTCTGCCTTTTGCTTCTGCTTTTTTTTCTTTATGAGCTCTCTCTGTAAGTTTTCTTTCCATTTTCTCAATCTTGCTGTCAGCTGTGTTTCTTTGAAACTTGCTAATTTAACGTCTTCAAGTTCTACCATAATGCTCACATTTCTCCCCCTCCGACAAGAAAGACTCTTCCTAATCAATACCTTTTTTTTTTTCCTCGCGCTTTTTAGGGCCACACCGGCGGCACATGGAGGTTCCCAGGCTGGGGGTCTAACAGGAGCTGTAGCTGCCAGCCTTCGCCACAGCCACAGCAACACCGGATCTGAGCTGCTTCTGCAACCTACACCACAGCTCATGGCAGCTCTGATCATTAACCCACTGATCGAGGCCAAGGATGGAACCCACCACCTCATGGTTCCTAGTCAGATTTGTGTCCACTGCGCCACAATAGGAACTCCCCTAATCAATACTTGTTATTCTTATTGTTTTCACATCTCTTTGTTAATATCAGACGATCTTTTTAGAAAACGCTGTCTCTCCTACAAAGAGACATTTACTGGAGTTTTGTGGTTCCTTTCAGTTTCCTTCCATTTATTTTCCTTTGTTAAAATAAACAAGTTAAATTTAATAAATTATATTTAAAATGCTCAGGAATTCTCATTGTGGCTTAGCAGGTCAAGAACTCGACTAGTATCCACGAGGATGCAAGTTCAATCCCTGACCTCGCTCAGTGGGTTAAAGATCCAGCATTGCCATGAACTGCGGTGTAGGTCACAGATGCAGCTCTGATCCCGTGTTGCTGTGGCTGTGGTGTAAGCCGGCATCTGTAGCTCCGATTTATCCCCTGGCCTAGGACCTTCCATATGACGCAGGTGTGGCCCTAAAAATAATAAAATAAAATAAAATACTTACTGTGATCCCCTTCCCTAGCAATATTTTTATCCATTTAGCTCTGTGAACTTCCACCTGTATCAGCACAAAAAGAGATGTCTGGAAATGGTTGTTATTCATTAATAATGGCTACTTCTGAAAGAGAAACATCTTTGTTTTGCTTCTTACCTTTTTCTTTTTACTTTCTCAGCTCAAAATTCTCTTAAACCAGCAGATAGCATTTGTACAAATGCACAACACGAAGAGTGTGAAGGCAAAGTGCAGAGCCTCAAGTAGAAACCTTATCAATGATACAAAGTTTGTCGGTGCAGTATTTCAACTGATAAATATTAACGTGGAAAATTGACCGACTATAAACAATTTCCTATGGTTTAATGCATTACAGTGTACTAAGCCTTTAATAATAGTAACTATTTAAGTCAGATGTTATCGGACCCAATTCACAGATAAGGCCCCTGAGGCTCAGAGCAGAGGTGAAGAGCAAGGCCGCCTGCCGCTGCCGAAGTCCACTGCCTGGACCGCTGCCCAGCCCTGCCTTCTGAGGCCACCGGTGCCTCCTGGCTATGTCAGCACATCAGGGTGTGCCCAAGTCTCTTGACACAAAGGTCAAAGGTTCTTCTTGAAAGGGTAGAGGGTCTGCCTCTACCTGGGGGACCTGATCGTGCTGAGGCAGGAGGGGGCCAGGGGCAGCAGCTGTGGGGACACCTGGGGGAAGTGATGGGGTCTTGAAATGGCAGACAAAGCAGAGGGCTGGAGACCAGGGGTCTGGAGCGGTCGGAGTGAGGTGGAAGAGGAGAGCCTGGGACCTTGAATGCCACCAAAGTCCTTCCAGCATCCGACTTGCAGCCCCCCGGCTCAGCTCTAATCCCCAAGGCTCCTGAGATCTGGGCCCCCTAGTGGGGGGTGGCTCAGCCACTCTCTGAGTTCGGCTGCACCCACAGCAAAGAAGGGGGGTGGCTCACACGCCGGGACCCGTCTGCACAGCCTCACCACCTTCCCTTTGGGCATGTCCAGCCCCGCCCCAGAGCTCCAGGCCCCATCACCCAGTGTCCAGCGGAAGCTGGCAGCCAGGGCAGGGGACCAGACTTGGGGGATGGCGTAAACCCCCCGAGGTAATTATGGTGGTGAGCAAGGCATAAGCAAGGCTGTTTGCCTGCCATAACCCCCTTCCCTGCGCGCGTGCACACACACACACATACACACACACTCGTTGAAGTGCAGCCCATTTGCAGAGTAATGGCTTTGCGACAGCCGGAATTATCTATAGCATTAGCGGCAGCCAGGCTGGGAGAGGTAGGCAGGCTAAAGGCAGGCGTCCCAGGCTGGGACTGGGGGATCCCAAAGGAGGAAGCAGGTCCCCAGGGGTGGGACCTGGGCCTCTGGAGATGCTGCAGTGGGGGAGGGGAAGGGTGGGATGCCAAGGGCTTGGTGAGGCTCGGGGCCGGGTGGATGGGCCCTGCTCACTACGGCCCAGTTCTTTCCCCCCTGTTTCCAAGGCCTGTAAGTGGACAGACAACTGGGGGCACTAACTCAGGACCTCAGGTCACAGCCAGGCAGCCCCTGTCTCCTGTCCTGGCCCCAGGGCCGGGTCTGCTACTCAGTCCTGGGCGGCGACATCCTGCTGACAGGCTAGAGAGGGGGGCTGAGCGTGACGTGACGAAGGGATGAAAAGGGACCCCCAGGAAGGAGGACATGGGCTGTGGGCGTGGCGAGGGGGTGGCCGTGAGTTGTTTTCCTTGTGCCTCAGGCATGAGGGCCGGGTTTCTCAGCAGCGCCGGGAGGAGGGGCTCCGGGAGGGAGGGCCGCTTCCTTCCCCGGATCAGGAAACTGAAAAGAGCCACCCCCTGGGTCTTCAGAAAAGGCCTCTGGAGTTCCCGTCACGGCTCAGTGGTTAACGAATCCGACTAGGAACCATGAGGTTGCAGGTTCGATCGCTGGCCTCGCTCAGTGGGTTAAGGATCCGGCGTTGCCGTGAGCTGTGGTGTAGGTTGCAGACGCGGCTCGGATCCCGCGTTGCTGTGGTTGTGGCGAAGGCAGGCAGCTACAGCTCCTGTTAGACCCCTAGCCTGGGAACCTCCATGTGTCATGGGTGCAGCCCTAGATAAGGCAAAAAGACAAAAAAAAAAGAAAAAGAAAAGGCCTCTGAATGTCTGTTTCAGGGTGAGGACATGGGGCTAATCTCGTCTTGAGCCCCCTTAACCAGCTAGTCTTGGGGGAGGGGGACAGCAAGGCCCCAGTTAGAAAAAAAAAAAAAAAAGTGGGGCAAGCTGGACCTTCCAGGCTGCTTGGGATGCTGAGGTTGCAGTGACGCGGGGGCGGGGCCGGCCCCTGGGGTACCTAGGGTCCCACCCCAGGGCTCAGGCAGGCCCTGAATCTGCCGTGGCGGTGCTGGTGAGTCATGCCTGTCAGCCTGACAAAAAAGCCGGGCTCCACGACTCTGGCGGCGGCAGAGCGTGCCCCCACCTGTGGGCACACCCAGATTGCATTTGCTGAAATAAATTGCTGGAGAAAATAAATCCTGCACACATGATTAATGGGAAGCAGGCAGCCGCCACAAAGAGCCGCTGGGGAACTGAGTGACAGTCGGGCACAGAGCCAGTGCAGCCGTGGGGCCTCCGGGAAGGGGCTCTGGTGACTGCACAGCCACCAGGGTCACTGTGGCCCTGGCATGGCCACCCAACGGGGAGGGGCACTGAGCCTGCAAGCTGACAAGGCCCCCGGGGGTTCAGGCCAACCCCCACACCTGTCTCTCCTGTATTGCAGGCAGTGTACAAGGTGGGCATCCTGAGCTTGGAGCCCCTCTGACCTGGAACTGACTGTTCCGGGGGTCCCCATGGGCCAGAGCAGGGACGAAGTAAAGCCAGGGTCTCAGGAGGAAGGACGAGGGCTGAAGAAAAAGGACTTCCCTGCCAGCCTGCTGCGAGTCTTTGAGCAAGTTAGCTCCTGTCTGAGCCTCAGTCTCCTCATCTGCTCAGTGGAGTACCTGTGCCTCGTAAGGGGTTAAGAGTCAAAGCTGAGGGTACCCGTGCAAAGCACCTACTAGGATGTGGGACACACAGACAACAAAGGGGAGTTCCCTGGTGGCCTAGCGGTTAAGGACCCAGCATTGGCAGTACTGTGGCTCTGGTTACTGCTCTGGCATAGGTTTTATCCCCGACCTGGGAACTTCCACATGGCGGGGCTCGACCCAAAAAAAGGGTGGATGGTAGAAGTCAGCATCTCTGACATGCCCGAGCTGGGGACTGGGGCGTAGTCTCTGCTCACATGGAGTTTAGATGTTGGTGGTATGCAGATGCTGAAGAAATAATAATAATGGCGTAACATATGTGATTTCAAATGCACCAGGTACTGTAAAGAAAAAGGCCTGTGTGCGGGGGAGACACAGCCAGTGGGTTTATAGTCTAGAGGTCAAGACAGGCTCTCTGTGAACCCTGAACACAAGAGAATTTGCGGCAAATATCCAAAAGTCCATCAGCATTCTCTGTTGGTGAGGCTGCTGAGAAACAGTCTGATCGTGGCTTTGGGAGAGCCTGACAGTCCAAGCCCCAGGTGGAGTACCTGGTAAAACCTGCTCAAGTACTTACCCAAGTTACACACACTCTCATTCTGTGACTGGTACTCTCAGGGCATTTTATCCCACCTATCTGTCCAAAAGCACACTTTTTTTTTTTTTAATTTTGTATTTTTAGGGCCACACCCACGGTATATGGAGGTTCCCAGGCTAGGGGTCCAATCAGAGCTGTAGCCACTGGCCTGTGCCACAGCCATGCGGGATCTGAGCCGCATCTGCAGCCTATACCACAGCTCATGGCAACGCCGGATGCTTAACCCACTGAGGGAGGCCAAGGATTGAACCTGTGTCCTCATGGATGCCAGTCAGGTTCGTTAACCATTGAGCCATGATGGGAACTTCCAAGAGCACACTTACAAAATTGTGGATGTGCAAGGATGTTCACTGCAACACTGCTAGTAAGAATCAAAAAGGAGCAACCTTAAATAGGTGTGTTCAGCCACACAACGGAATACTATGCAGCTATAAAAAAGGAACAAGAAATCTTCGTTACGGAAGGAACATCAAGAGAGATCTAGTGAAAACAAAATGCAAAACCGAGTGTACATAATACGCTACCTTTTGTATAAGAATGGAGGAAAAATAAGAGCATAGATTTTTTTTAATTTTTTTTGTCTTTTTGCCTTATCTAGGGCCGCACCCGCAGCATATGGAGGTTCCTGGGCTAGGGGTCTAACAGGAGCCGTAGCTGCCAGCCTTTGCCACAGCCACAGCAAGGCGGGATCCGAGTCTCCTCTGCGACCTACACCACAGCTTACAGCAAGGCCAGATCCTTAACTCACTGAGCGATGCCAGGGATCGGACCCACAACCTCATCGTTCCTAGTCGGATTCGTTAACCACTGAGCCACGACGGGAACTCCAAGAGCATAGATTTTTATTTTCTTTAGAAGACTGCATAAGGAATTAATAAACATGCCACCTGGCAGGTATGTGGGGGTTGGAAGCAGGTGCTTGTGGAGAGGGCTGCAGGAAGCCTTTTTACTTTGTATTGCTTTGATTTTTTTAATCAATTGGATGTATTATCTACTGAAAAACAATTTTTAGAAATAATATTTAAGGGACTTTGTTTCCTCCTGGAGGACAGAGGGCTCCGTGGGGGAATTGCTGCGGGGGACTGAAGGAGCCAGAAGTTCCTAAGGCGCGAACTGGTCCCTGTATAAAGCTTCCCGATTCTGGGCCCGCCCTGTCTGAACACTGACCCGGTCTGAACAAACCAGGTTTGGGAACAGTTCATCCAACCAACCTTCAGAAAGGGACGGGGCTCAGGCGAAGTGGGACCCTAGCACAGATGGCCCCAACCAGGCCCCTGACTCTGGGTCCTGGTCTCACAGGGAGATCAAAGACTCCGCGGGTGGGCCTGGGGCACCGACTGGAGGAGCCCCGGACCGCGGATGCAGATGGAGCAGCGTCGCGGACGGGGCGCCGCTGCGTGGGACGCCCGCCAGACGCCCGCCCGCCACCGGATGAGAGAAAGGGTGTGTGGCTTTGCGCTAGAGCAGCGCGGCCCGGAGGCCCACCAACGCTCCCCACCCGGACGCGGAGGAGGCCCCTCCTGCCGATGGACCAGCCCAGCGGGTACCGGGCCTAAGCGGGGGCCCAAGCATGCGCGCGGCGCCCCCTGGTGGCTCTTGGGGAGAGACACAGGCCTTGAAGAACATGGAATTCCTGGACCAGCACCCCAGGGAGGGGTGGGAGGCGGGGTAAAACGGGTGGGTCTCACCGCTGGGACAAGGGATTCGAACCGGGGCGATCGGGGGAGATCTTGGGGTGGTCGAAGGAAGAGCTCCGTGACTGTGGCTGCCCCAGTTACCCCCACAGCCGATGGCTTGTGGGAGTCGGTTTCAGAAGCACCGCCCCCGTGGC
>PVHT021183553.1:5302194-5322835 GCA_004024745.2 Catagonus wagneri
GTGCAAGGATTAAGCATTTAGGATTAAGTTGACAATCTGAAACTGTGAAGCTAGGCCAACATGTTGAATGAATGAGAGAGGGCTGGGGGTGGGGGGTGGGGGGCTGTTGGGCCTGGGTGGGAGCAGAGGGGAAGGGAGCCTAAGTTCCAGGATGAGAGTCTAGTGTAGGTGGGCTTCCTCATCAAGACGGTCACCAGCCTTGCCCATCTGGCACCCTCCCCCCATACTTCCTGGCTGTTCAGTTCACCACAGTTCACAATGTGATGCTTTCTCTAGAAGGGACCCTTCTAGAGATCCAAACACACACACACACACCGCCCCCGTGACAGTTCTGTCTCTCTCTTAAAATTATGACGTATTGGCTACCGGTATCAAACAAGTTCTAAGCCCTTTACATGTATGATTTACTTTTACCCAATAAGATAGGTTCTTTTTATTTATCCCAGTGTCAAATGTGGAAACTGGGGCTCAGAGAGGCTAAATTACCTGCCAAGGTATCAAAGCCCCCAAGGGACTCAGCTGTAACTGGAACCCGGATCTCTCTGAAGGCCTCACTTCTTTCTTTAAAATTCAATTAATTACTTAATTTGCTTTTTAGGGCCATGCCTGAGGCATATGGAAGTTCCCAGGCTAGGGGTCTAATCAGAGCTGCGGCTGCTGGCCTGTGCCACAGCCACGCCAGATCCCAGCTACGTCTGGGACCTACACTGCAGCTCACAGTAACGCTGGATCATTAACCCACTGAGCGAAGTCAGGGATCGAACTCATGTCATGGATGGTAGTCGGGTTTGTTACCCTGAGCCACAACGGGAACCGGAACCGGGAACCGAAAGCCTCATTTCTAAACGCCTTTCTCGTCCAGTCCCTTGTGAGTTAGGAAGGAAGTGTGGGGGGAGGGAGGGAGGGGTCACCTAAGGATGGAGGGCCAGGGAGAGGGAGGGAGATCGGGGACAAGCCCGGGAGCGTGTGAGGTAAGGGACGCAGGGTCAGGGGACAGGACAAGGAAATCTCCCGGGCACTTAAGCAGTTCCGACAAATTGCCTGGCGGCAGCTGCTCACCCCCAAATGCCCGGGGGAAGCGGGGTGGAGGGGGGCGCGTCGCGCTGGCGGGCTCGGGAATTAGCAGCGTTTTTGGGCACACTTGGGCGGAGGCGAGGGTGGAAGGGAGAGGGACAAGCACGAGGGGCAGGTGGAGCCGGGGGCCCAAGCGTCCTGGGGCAGGGCCGGGCTGGGGAGGGGGCGCCCCTCCGCCCAGGACTGGCCCCCAGCCAGCCCCTCAGCTCTCCGGGTGGGCGACGGGCTCGGTCTCTGCCCTTGCCTGGTCGGGAGGGGATGGGGGCCTGAACCGGACATCGGCCAATATTCCCGATCGAGCGAGGTCTCCCCGGCTCTGTTTAGGAGAGCATCCGGCAACCCACGCCGCCCTGCAGGCTGAGCGCTCGCCATGTGGCCGCCCAGCCCCCTCCCTGGCCGAGGCGGAGATGCTGCGGCAGCTCAGGCCGCTTGATTCAATTAACTAATTCCCGACAAGACAGATGTGCAATTCCGCGTCGCCAGCCTTTAGGCGGAGACGGAGCTCCCCACGGGCGGGGGCGGGGCGGTGACGTCACGGTCCGGCCGCTGACGTCATGGGCACCGGGCCAGGAGTCCCGCCGGGGAGCCCGCCGGCTTGGGTCTCTGCAGTGAGTGTATGCTGGGTGTCTCCTGTGTTTCCGAAAGCCGCCCCCTGGGGGACGCCCTGGCCCTGGGAGGTCTCCACTGGATCCAGGATTTCAGGCCGAATTCCCCTCCCCCCAGCCCCTTTGCTCTCTGAATTTACCACCCTCCCCCCTAGCTCCGGTGTCTCCTACCTTGGCGGAGGTTTGCGGTGGGTGCATACACAGTGAGGCCCACGCGTGCACACACACCCAGGCGTGCACACACGGTTTACCTGGACACATGGGTGTATATGCACAGGAACATGCACACACACACACAGGGGTGCCCAGGTGCACGCACGGGGATACAGGGACACAGGGGAGCACAGCAATCTCCCAGCCATACATCCATGCACATGCTCACACACACGCAGGGCCCTAGGTCTTGCTGGGAAATCCTGCAGGGCCCCCAGGCCCAGAAGCTCCAGCCAGGAGGTGGTGGGAAGGGAACAGGGGGAAGGGTTGAGGCAGGGGCAGCGGAGGGGGAAGGGAGGCCTTGTCAAGGACACCAGCTAGGAAAGGAGAAAAAAAAAAAAATGAAGTGGAAGAAATAAAATCAAAAGGCTTTTAAGGCTGCTCTCCCCAAGTAGTTGATGTCTTGGCTGCGATTGCTGGCAGTGAAATATTGTGCTCTCTGATCGCTTAATGCGCAGAGCCCCGCAGCCCCCTCCCCGAGCCCAGAGGCAGTCCCTCCCCTCCCCTCTCCTCCTCCCCCCTCCTCCCTGGCAGATCTGCCTCCTGGCTCCCAGAAGAGCCCAGAGTTTGTGGTGGAAGGCACAGCCCATGTCCACTTCTAGCCTGGCACTGACCCCAGGAGGTGCTCCAGAAGCCACAACTGGCATGGGGGGCCCCAGCCCACAGCCTGGGCAGGAGGGAAGAGCCTGGCTCCAGGCTGGAACCTTGTTCCTGCCTGTCAGTTGCAGAGCTCAGGGCTCTCCCTACAGAGATGCTGGTTCTGAGGACTTCAAGCTGAGGTACCCTCAGCCAGGAAGGGAAGGGCACGGGGGTTCAGTGCCTGGTGGGGAACCCCAGCAGCCTGGAGAATCTTGGAGACTGTGGGTGTGTGTACATGGGGGGTTTGGTAGGGAGGGGGGATAGTGAGTGTCGGGGTGGCTGGGTGGAGGGGGTCCCGGCCTCATTCTTAGCCTTTTGTTAGAAACTGAGCTCAGGAATGGTTGAGGCCTGGCTTTCAGCCTCAGCTCACATTCCAGCTCCATCACTTCCTGGCTCTGTGACCTTGGGCCAGCTCCCAGGCTCCTGTGCCTGAGTTCCCGGGAAGGATGGAGCAAATAATAGAACTGGCCTCAGAGGGTTACGGGAGGATTAGAAGAGAAAATATATGCAAAGTGCTCAGCACAGGGTCCGTGCACAGAGGGGGGGCGTAAGTGGGGCTAATTATCTCTGTAATCTCCCCACTGGCTCCACCCCCTTGCCCGGGACTTAAAGGGGCCTGGCCTGGAGCAGCCTGAGAGGCCAGGCGGTGCAGCCCTCCGCCCCTTCTCCTTCCCAGCCTCCTGCTCGCCCATCCTTGCTTCCTTGCCCCACCCCATCCCCAGGCAAATGCTCTCGGAGCCTTTCTGTCAGGGCAGCCAAATTGGCCAAATCTCCGTAATGCTAAAAAATTGGCCCATTAGCTGGCAGAGAACATTGATGGAAGGAGAGAGCCGTGTGCATCGCCGCCACAGATGTGCAAGGCGGGATGAAGAGGGTGTAGGGGACAAGGTGGGGCTCTGGGTTTCCCTGGAGAGCCCAGCAACACTCAGGGAACGGGTAGCTGCCAGGGCGTGTGTGTGTGTGTGTGTGTGTGTGTATGTGTGTGTGTATGTGTGTGTGTGTGTGTGTGGTTGGGACCCCACTGAATGCCAGGCATGCTGCTAGAGGCTTTCACAGCATCACCTCATGGAAACCCAGCAACAGTCCTGAGACTTTGCCACTGTAATTATTCCCATGTTACAGATGAGAAAACTGAGGCAAGGAAGACTCAAGCAAGGTAGCCCAGTGAATGTCAGAAGACTCACCTCCCCGCCCCGGCCTGAGATTCCACCGGCCTCTGTGGAGCCCCCTTCTCCGGTGTCCCAGCAACCCCCAAATCCCCCAGGGGCCTGGCTCCTGTTGTCTCTGCCCTTGATCCTGCCTCCTGGCCTTGACCCATGGGGTTTCTCACTGCACTGGGGCAGCTGACCAGAGAGTTCAGCTTGTCGTGATTGGCCCTGCCTAGTAGCTCCTCGGCAGAGAGAAATGAGGCGGGGGAGAGGATGGGGAGGGAGGCTGAGGGCTTCTGGCTGGCCCCAGCCCCCACTCCTGGGGGTGCCTACCTGAGGACTGCCCACCTGTGCTTAGTCTCAGCCCTTACTGTCCCAGTTTTGGGAGGAGGAAACTGAGGCCTAAAGAGGCCAGGTAACCTGTTCACAGCTAGGAAATGGTGGTGCTGGGATTTAACCCATATTCATCCGACTCCAGAGCCTGAGATTTTTAATCCTTTTGCTCCAGTGATGGAAAGCTACCTCACAGGGGGTCGTGTCCTACTCAGGGACAGTTTTAATCCTGAAAAGGTTTTCATTCGCTCTTTTATTCTGTAAATATTAATTATCTCCTAGTGCCAGCGCTGTGTTGGGGGGCGGGCACATGATGCCTAAGACCCTTCCGTGCTCCTCCGGCCTGGCCGCCGCATGCAGCTGTGATGTCCCCACCTCACTCCTGCAGCCCCGGGGCCACCTCTGCGCTGCTCAGTAATCCTTGCCTCTTGCTTCCTTGATCTGCTTACACGCAGGTGCCTGGGCGCAGAGCTAGGTGGACAGAGGTTTCGCCATACCTGCCCTTGAGAGGCTGAGGCTCCTGCTAGTGGGTCCCTCCTCTGCCATCTCCAGCCCGTCTCTCACTCCCATGAGACCTCGGGCAAAGCGGCAGCTACCTGGCTGGTCCCTGAGGGTACGATTGCCCTCTTGGCCCCCCTCGATTGACCAATACAAGAAGGTCAACGCCCTGGGCCGAAGAGAAAAGCCGGCTGGCTGGAGAGGAGGCTTCTCCCTGGCCACAGTCTAGTCCTCTGTCCTGAAATATCACCAAGGGCCCCGCTGGGCCCTGCCCTCACCCTGGGTGGCCACCTCCCTGCCCCTCCCCTAGGGCCTGACTGTCCAGCCCCAACTTGGCCGCCGTGCACAAGAGGTGAAGGAGCCCGCAGAACTGTGGCCCAGGAAATGAGGGGGTGGTGAGGAAGACAAGGCCGTCTGGCCTCCATCCATCTAGAGGCCAAACTAGAATCCAGCTGGAGTTCCCTTTGTGGCTCAGCAGTTAAAAAACCCGACTAGCATCCATGAGGATGCGAGTTCCGTCCCTGGCCTCGCTCAGTAGGTTAAGGATCCAGCGTTGCCATGAGCTGCAGTTGTAGGTCGCAGACGCGGCTCAGATCCCGCGTCGCTGTGGCTGTGGCTGTGGCTGGCAGCGGTGGCCCCGATCGGACCCCTAGCCTGGGAACCTCCATATGTTACGGGTGCTGCCCTAAAATAGCAAAAATAAATAAATAAATAAATAAAATTAAAAACTAGAATCCAGCTTCTCAAGTCATATGGCTCCGTTTGACCGTTCTCCTCCCTCCGGCTCTGGCAAAGTCCTGCCAGATGGAGGCTCAGGGGTAGGACTGCCGAGGCTCAGCAGGGCCGCAAGGTGGCTGGCTCTGCTGGGTCCTCTCATCCCGAAGTCCCGAGTGGACCAGGCGTCTCCCTCCCAGCTCTCTTTCCCCTTGTCCGCTGACTCGATTCCCTAGGCTTCTCAGCTGAGGGGTGGGTGGTGATGTGTACTGGTCATGATTTGAAGCACTAATATCAGGCAATTTTCTTTTTGAATTTTAAGGCCGCACCCGCAGCATATGGAGGTTCCCAGGCTAGGGGTCAAATCGGAGCTACAGCTGCCGGCCTACGCCACAGCCATAGCAACGTGGGATCCGAGCCACGTCTGTGACCTGCACCACAGCTCACGGCAACGCCAGATCTTTAACCCACTGAGCGTGGCCAGGGATGGAACCCGCAACCTCACGGATACCAGTCGGGTTTGTTTCCGCTGCGCCACAGTGAGAACTCCTATCTGGCGGTTTTGATTCAAGTCCTTCCTCTGCTGCTTCCTGGGTCTGTGACTTTTGGTAATCTCCCTCTCTTTGGTTTCCTCCACTGTAAAATGGGAGGATAATACTGGTACCTATTTCTTAAGTATTATGAGAACTCAGTGAGACTAAATGCGCATTATCAGAACAGTACCTGGTGCAGTGTGAGCCCTGACGGCAGTGAGGGTGGTGGTGGTTCTGATGGAAAAAATGATGAAAAAAATGATGACAATATAATTGAAAAAGTGAAGGTGATGATGATGGTGGTGGTTGGGGGGGGTGGAGATACTGATGGTGAATTTGGTGAAAACGACGGTGGCCGCAGAGAAGGGGGTGGTGACGATGGCCGTAGTTGTGATGGTGATGATCACGGTGATGCTGATGGAAATGACAGGTGATGATGATTTTAGTGAAAATGAATACGATGGTGATGATGGCCAATTTGGGGAAAATGGAGATGAAGACAGAGAAGGTGGCAATGGTGCTGACGCTGAAGCGATGAGATGGGTGGTGAAGTGGTGCTGATGGTGGCAGAGACCGGGATGATGAAAAGGATGGGGCGATGCAGTTCCTGGCCCCCATGAAGGGGGAAGACGCAGAGGGGGGGGGGATATGGAACGCAGACGTGCTGAGCAGGGACCCCTCCCCTGGCCCGCCCAGCGGGGCGCAGCGGCAGTTAGCTCTCCTCTCCCCAGCCAACCCGGGAGGAGGCAGAGTCTTGCTTCTCTCCAGCCTGACACTGACTGGGCACTAGTCTGGGCTCTAATCTGGTCGTGGCTTCTTGGTCCCACCTAAGCCTCTGGGGAGCATCCACAGGTCGGATGGACAGGGCAAGCCCCAGCCATCCTGCCCCAAGTGTATTGTCAGCAGGTGACCTTAGTGTCCAGAGTGGCAGCCATGGTGCTGTGCGTGGGCCTTGGGCAGGGGACCTAAGGCTGGGGCCCTCCTCTCGGCTCTGCTGAGAGTCGGGTAGGGCTGTGAAGCTCTGGCAGTCTCTGCAGGAGTGGACAGTTGTGTGGCTTGAAGGGTCAGTTTGACATGGTGCTTCTGAGTCTGGTGTCAAATCCAGTCCTATCACTGACAAGCCGGGGGTGGGGTAGGGTGGGCGTTGTTCTTGGCTGTTTCTTAATCTCTGAGTCTCAGCTTTATCACTGTCCTGACACATGAGATAATAATTGTATCTACTTACTAGTAGTTATTTTTGTAACAGTCCTGTGAGCTGGGAACTCAGGAAAATGCCTGGCATCTAGGAGGCACTCGGGAGACGTGGCATTTGTCGGCTCTGATGGGCTGCGCAGATCCGCTGGGGCCAGACCCTGGGCGCTTATGGGCTGGGCCAGGGCTCGGGCTGCAGACCCCTGCCTCTGGGCCTCCTGGCAGGCGGACTGGGCTGGCAGTGTGGGCTCAGGTGCCCCACCTCCCCCTCGCTTCCCGTGCCAGGCGGCCGGCCCTCGGTTGCCCCCTCCTCCCAGCCTCCCCCTGTGCCCTCTCCACAGGCTGGTGAGGGCTCTGACGTGTGAAATAAAAAGGGATTTTAATTACCTCTCAGCAAAACAGCAATTAGAGAGAATCACAGCACAACAGCCGTCCCCTCCCCCACTCCCTCCCCCTGCCAGGTTGGCCTTCTCGCCTCCTTCTGCAGCCCCCACTCAAGCTCTGAGGCTGGTTGGAGCAAGCCTCCGATTCAGCTCAGGCCCCCTGTGCTCCAGGGTCAGGGTCAGGGAGCCAAAGGGTCAGGAGGTGGTTTGTGTTGGGGGCGAGGCACAAAGGGTCCCTTAGGTGGGGGCTCCCTATATGTTCACACCTTGGGGGCAGCCAGTACCCACCTCTTTGGGGTCTGCGTGGGCCCCCCCAGGGCTGTGCATCCACCATGTATGCCTCCGCATACACCTGTCCCTGTGTGTGTGTGTGTGTGTGTGTGTGTGTGTGTGTGTGTGTGGCTAGCACGTGTGAACACTCGTGTGTGCATGCAAGCGTGTCAGCAACCCGGGGCAGTGCAACTCTCAGGATGAGCCCGCCACGCTGGGCAAGCAGCACAGTTTCCAGCAGGCTTTTAAAATAATTGCCTGTGACCCTGAGCCGTAGCTCTCTGTCCTCTGTCTACCGGCTGCCCCTGCCCCCCCGCCCCCCGCGCCTGCCACCAGGGGTCACTTCTCCCCTCCATCTGCAGAGCTTGGGGCACCTGTGCTGCATTTGGGGAGGGGGCCAGGGAGGGCAGGGCAGGGTGTCCCCACAGGTGGCCTGAGGCTGGGGGGTGGCGGGTGGTGGGTGGCTGATTGAAGCAGTAATTGCAGGCAGCAGGCCCTCGCTAATGCAGGTTATGATTAAGCCCCATTACCGAGGGAGGCAGCTCAAGCATGGGGGTGCGGGCAGGGGGCGGGAGGAGGCCTGCGCTGGGGCTGGCTGACAGTCTCTCTCATGGGGGGGGGGCGAGCCGGCTGCGGTCACTGCCACCTCTGTGTCCCCCTCCCAGTCCAGAGCTAGAGCCTGCCCGGCTGAGGCTGGGGACAGCCAGAGCCTAGAGAGGGAGAGGGAGCACCCCAAACACATGCCCACCCCCGGGCGAAGTTCTGAATACCCCACTGGGTTTTCCAAGGGGCTCAGCCTGCTCATGGGCAGCAATTTCCTGGCCGTTAATCCTGGGGTTCCTGGGGCTGTGTCAGGGCTCCCCTGGTAACCACAGCCTCCCAGCCTCAGTGCCTGGGAACACCGTGTCATTGGACTGCGGATGCCAGAATGGCTGCGATTGGACTGCTGACACCAGGAACCCCAGTCCCACCCCATCTCATTGGGTGCCGTAGGTGCCAGTCAGTCCCCCTTCGTGCCCACTGGGATGAAGATAGGGCAGGCCAGAGCCCACCTACCCCCTGCAATGTGGGCCCCGGGATCTGGCTTGGCTTCTCCCTGTTTCGCAGAGGCCCAGAGAGGTTACCCGGCTTCCCCAGTAACGCAGTGAGGGCTGGGTCGGACTTTGTGCTAACCTAGTATCCCAGCCTGACTTCTCACCGGCTGTGTGACTTTGTGAAAATCACCTAACCTCTCAGGGCCTCAATCGCCGCCTTTATAAAATGGTGTTACTAGTAGCACTTATTCCTAGAACTGTTGAGAGGATTAAAGGAGATAACAGCACATAAAGGCCAGGACTTGGCTCAGGAGTCAGTGGCTGGTATTCTTACCTGGGCTTTGCTCTTTCACCCCTGTCTTCCGTGGTAGGCAGAACTCTAAGATGCCCCCCAAGATTCTTGGGTCCTGGGGTGCACACATACTTCTCCCTGATATTCAACCAAACACAAATCTGGGTCCTGTTGGAGTTGCTCAGTGGGTTAAGAACCTAATATAGCGTTCGTGAGGAGGAAGGTTCGATCCCTGGCCTCCCTCAGCAGGTTAAGGATCAAGCATTGCCGCAAGTTGTGGTGTAGATGGCAGATGCGGTTTGGATCCCGTGTTGCTGTGGCTGTGGCTGTGGCTGTGGCTGCAGCTCCGATTTAACCTCTAGCCCGGGAACTTCCATATGCCACAGAAGAGGGCCTAAAAAAAGAAAAACAAATTTAGGTGCTATTATGAAGGGATTTTGAAGATGTAATTAAGATTCTAAATCAGTTGACCTAAAGATAGGGGCTTATCAGACCTAATTACTTGGGCCCTTTCAAAACAGTTTCTCTGGTTGGTGGATGAAGGAAGTCAGATTTGAAGCATGACAAGAACTCAATGTAGGGGAGATTTTTTTTCATTGATGACTTTGGAGTTGGAGGGGCCACAGGCGAGGGGTGCAGTGTCCTCAAGAAGCTGACAGCAGGGAGTTTCCGTCGTGGCTCAGTGGTTAGCGAATCCGACTAGGAACCATGAGGTTGTGGGTTCGATCCCTGGCCTCACTCAGTGGGTTAAGGATCCGGTGTTGCCGTGAGCTGTGGTGTAGGTCACAGACGCGGCTCGGATCCCATGTTGCTGTGGCTGTGGCGAAGGCCGGCAGCTACAGCTCCTGTTAGACCCCTAGCCTGGGAACCTCCATATGCCGCAGTGCGGCTCTAGATAAAGGCAAAAAGACAAAAAAAAAAGAAGCTGACAGCAGTGCCTGGTTGATGGCCAGCGAAGAAGGGACATCTTGATTCTCCAACTGAAGGAACTGAATTCGGCCACAACAATGAGCTTGGAAGAGGAGCCTGAGCGCCCAGAAGCACCCAGCGCCTGTGGCCCAGGACCTCAGCCCAGTGAGGCCCTGAGCAGAGAAGCCAGCCATGCTAAGCCTGGACGTCTGACCTACAGAAACGAAGACAATGGAGTTCCCGTTGTGGCTCAGCTGGTATCCATAAGGATGTGGGTTCAATTCCTGGCCTCGCTCAGTGGGTTAAGGATCCGGGGATGGATGCCGCAAGCTGCACCGTAGGTCGCAGATGTGACTCAGATCTGGCAATGCCGTGGCTGTGGTGTAGGCTGGCAGCTGCTGCTGGGATTCGACCCCTCCCAGGAACTGCCACATGCTGCAGGTGCTGCCCTAGAAAAGAAAAGAAAAGAGAAAAAGAAAAGAAACAAACAATAAATTCCTGTTGTTTTGAGTTGCTGCATATGTGATAATTTTTTACATAGCAATAGAAAACCAGTAACCAGAGTTTCATGCTGTGGCGCAGTGCAAATGAACCTGACTAGTCTCTATGAGGTCTCGGGTTCGATCCCTGACCTTGCTCAGTGAGTTAACATCCCTCGTTGCTGTGGCTGTGGTGTAGACTGGCAGCAGCAGTTCTGATTGGACCCCTAGCCTGGGAACTTCCATATGCTGCAGGTGCAGCCCTAAAATAAAAGAAAGAAAGAAAACCAGTAATCAGCTTTGTAGTTCTGACAGAAGCCTCTAGGACATGCTGCTAGGAGGGAGCTTGGTGCCAGGCTAAGGGCCTCTCCAGGTGTGGACGGCACCCTGGGATGTGCGGATGTGCGTCCACTGCTGGCTCCTCCCTGAGGCCAGAGCCCCTGCCTCGGGCTCAAAGGGGCGGGACGCAGAGGAGGGCAGACGCTTGGCAGCCAGGCTTCCTGTTCTGGGGACCCTGGCGTTCTGCTGCCTGTTCTCATATCTGACCTATCACCGCATCCAGAGGGTGTCTCCGGGAGCCCTTGCCACGCACCACCCACCACCCCAGGCCACAACCTGGGGTGGGTGGGCCTCAGGCGGAGGTGGGCATGGATGTTCACCGTGAGCAGCGGGATTGGATGGGAGCGCCCATTCTGGGCTCTTACCCTTTGTCCCACAGTTCCTCATCAAGGACAACACCCGCTTCCAGAACACACAGCCTAGGGGGGCCCTACTCAGGGTCAGGTCCTTGTGCCCAGCCCCACCCTCCAACGTCCCTCTGAGCCCCTCTGTCTTCTCCCCTCTGCAGCCCTGGAAGATTAGCGGCCTTGGCTTTGATTAGCTAACGATCCCCTTCAGCTCCAATCACTTGACATGATGAGGCAGTGCTGGGGGAGGGGACCTCAGCACTGTGACCCTGTGAAGCAAGAAAGAGGCCCTTCAGGTCCCGCTGGCTTCCCGGGGCTCCGCCCAACCCAAGCCCCCCTCCTTGCCATCACAGGCAAGGGGCCACGGTGACGCCAACGGGAGGACGTGTCCCAGGCTCTGGGGTCCACCTTCCTATTTCCCAACCCCCCAGCCCTTGTGGCCTCATCTGCATCTTGCAGCAGGAGCCGAGCCACCTCTTGTGGCCTGTCCGTCAAACGGTGAGCCCACAGGGCCTGCCAGACCTCAGCCCCTACGGCTCCCTCTCCTCCCCGCTCCCCATGGTCACCACCCCACGTTGGTTCTGTTAGTCTGGCCCATAGTCCCAACAGCCTGTGGCCAAGCCCTTGCCACTCAGGGTCGGGCAGGAAGGACAGGGCATTGAGAAGATCTGGGATCCCAGCAGGGCTGAGGACAAGGACCGTGAAAATGCCAAGTCACAAGGTGGGGACAGGTGGGGACAAAGGTGGTACAGGATGGGCCCAGGGCAAGAGGAGACCGGACACTGCAGGCTGGGAGGCCCAGGAAAGCCCCCACGGACGGGAGGCCAAGGCCCAGCTGCGGCCCTGAGAGTCCTCCCACGGTCTCTGGGCAAAGGCAGCCTTGGCACCCGCCTGGCCCTGGCTGCAGAGCCCCCAACACAGTTCCCGGGCTGCAATCCCAGCCTGGTCCCTGGCTCCATGCTGCCTTCGCTTGGGTTCTGAGCGCCCCACCTGTCTCCCTGCAGCGCTGTCCATTCATCTCCCAGCTCAGGCTGCGCCCCAAGACCTGGATATAGCACATGTGGGTTCAGATATCAGCTTCAGTGCTTGAGAGTGAGATGAATGGGCAACTTGCCTCCCCCCTTCTCCGGCCTTGGTTTCCTCCATGTCAACTGGGACCAATGACAGGGGCCCCCCTCCTGGGGTTACAGTGAGACTCCGGGCAGTGGAGCAGGCAGAGAGCTTGGACAGAGCATGTGCCTAGGAGCTGCTCCATACGTGTTATTGTGGGGGCTCCACCACGCTGTGGGGGGCCCTGTCCAGACGGAGGGGGAGCGGCAGGGGAAAGTGCCTGCTTTGCTCAGCCCAGGCCTTGAACCTGCTCCAAGCTGGCTCCTGCACGGAGAGCCTCTCAGGCAGCCTTCCTGGGGCGGGGGGCAGGTGGGGGGGGGGCTTCCTGCCCCTGAGAACCACCCGGAGATCCGGGGAGCTTGAGACAGACCTAGAGGAGGATGGGGGCGCTGAGGACAAGGTGTCTGAGCAGAAGGGACGCTAGAACACAGGCCCCATGGTAGGGGTACAGTCTCCTGAGAAGGCAGGACATTTGGGGGAGCTCGAATGAGGAGGCCGGAAAGGGAGCTGGAGCCAGACCTGCGGAGGGTGGCAGAGGGCAGAGGGAAAGGGCAGGCTGCGGCAGTGGCAGTGCCGGAGGGGGTGGGGGCAGGCGCCTGAGGGGGCAGCCTCAATTACCGAGGGCTGGTGGGGGGGGAATATGCGAAGGAGGCCTTCGCCCTCCACATGCTTGTGTAGGATAAGTCTTTTTTATTTAAAATTTTTTTTCTTTTCTTTTCCTTTTTTTTTTTGCTTTGTAGGGCTGCACTCCCGGCAAATGGAGATTCCCAGGCTAGGGGTCTAATTGGAGCTACAGCTGCCAGCCGACACCACAGCCACAGCAATGCCAGATCCAAGGCGTGTCTGCAACCTATACCACAGCTCACGGCAAAGCCGGATCCTTAACCCACTGAGCAAGGCCAGGGATCAAACCCGCAACCTCATGGTTCCTAGTCAGATTCATTTTGGTGCGCCATGAAGGGAACTCTCTGTCTGTTTTTTTTTTTTTTTTTGATAGCTGCACCTGCGGCCTATGGAAGTTCCCAGACTAGGGATCCAATCAGAGCGTCAGGTGCCGGCCTACGCCACGGCCACAGCAACTGCAGATCTTCAGTCTGCACTGAAGCTCAAGGCAACACCAGATCCTTTAACCCACTGAGCAAGGCCAGGGACTGAACCCGCATCCTCATGGATACTAGTCGGATTCTTAACCCGCTAAGCCACAGCGGGAACTCCCAAAGTATATTTATATACATTTCTTGTATGAAATAAAAAAAAAAAAAACTGCTCTGGGGTTGGTAGGTGACACTAGAGAAGAGTCTGTGCACAGTAGGGATGGAAGCCCACCACGGCGGCAGGGGGGCGTGGGAATAGCCCCCTCTTGTCATCTGATGTGCCCCAGAGCCAAGGAGAGATGTGTGTGGGGCCTGAGAGCACGGGCGGTTTTGTAGACAGGGGCCCTGCACCTGGTGTGAGGCCTGGTCCTGGGAGACACTTCACAGAGGCTGTTCCATGAGCCAACCTCAGTTGTGCGAGAACATTCCGTGTCTATCACATATGTCGTCTGTGCCAGGCTCTGGGCTGCACAGCTGAGTGAGACACACAAAGTGTAGTGGGCACCCAGGGAGGTAAGCCCCCACCCATGGAGGTAGCACAGGATCAGAAGAGAGAAGCTGGCGTCCCGAGAAGGAGGAGTGGCAAGCGGCCAACAGAACAGGTGCTGGGAGAAGGATGTTCCAGGCAGGTGGAACAGCAAGTGCTGACACCCTGAGGTGAGCGAGGGCCAGCCAAGGTCTGGGAAATGAAAACAGAACAGGGTGACTGGGGAAGACGGGCAGTGGGTGGGGAGACAGAGAGACGGAGAAGAGTAAAGAAGGACAGGAAGCGGTCGCTGGCTCGGGGCCAGGCTAGGTGTGAGCTCCAGCCCCCGGGTGAGGAGGGCCACGGGGGGCTGGAAGCCAGTTGGGGCTGGGGTGGCTGTCCAGGCTGGGGTGGGCATAGCAAGGTGTTGGGTCCCAGAAGAGGGGTTCAGCTGGGGGTCTACACTGAGGACACTCTTGAGCCCAGCCCGGTGAGGGATAGGAAGTTTGGGGAGGAGAAGGACCAGGCCAAGGAGCCCAAGGCCTGCCCTCCAGGTCCAGAAGTCTGAAAGCAAGCAGAGCACAAGGTCCCTCGCCCCTTGCCTCGGCAGGTGCAGACCCCACTGGGAACTCAGGCAGGACTGCCAGGCACCCCCTCACTGCAACTGGTGACAGCAGCAGAGTGGAATGAAGGCACAGGCTGGGTGGCGGGGTGTGTGGATTCCTGGGGGTCCCCCAGGGCTGTGGTGGACACCCAGCTTTCCAACACGAGGCTGAGTCAGCACAGTGGTGGCCGCCCTGCGGCTCCGGCCTCTCCCCGCCCTCTCCCTGTGAACCTGGCCACTTGGGAGAGTCATTTCATTTCGCAAATTAAAAATCCATTTTGTGCTGTGAATAATAGATGGGCTGAGTCCTGGGAGGCCTGGCGGAGGCCTGGAAGCTAGTTGGGGGGGATGTTTTGGAGGGCGGGGAAGATCCCGCAGCACCGCGGGTGAGGGGAGCAGACCAGTTGGGTGGGATGGGGGCAGGGGCCATCTCCCGGAGCAGAGGCAGGGCTAAGGGATTCAGACTGGACCAGGGAGAAAGGCCCGGTCTGTTCCCATTCATGCAGGCTGCAGGGGTGCAGAAATGGACCTGATCACTTAGCATTTAGCACCTCTCATGGTGGAAGCTGAACGGCTGTGTGTCACTGGCGTGCAGGCCACCGAGCGCATTGAGTTGGGCTGCTCTGCACCCCTTCTCTGGAATCCAGACCCTGTGACGCCCCATCCCACAGAGGTGGCCTGTGATCTGGGAAGGGGAGAGGCAGAGGGTCCCCTCACCTCTGTCCCTTTCACTGTCCCTTCTTCTCTCCAACCAGCTCGGGTCAGTGTCTCCCCCACCCCGCCACACTAGATTCCAGGACTTGGCTGTGACCTGTCACCCTCCTACTCTCAGTCAGGGGGTCATTTTGACAACGGGAGGGGGGAAACTGGGAGCCTCGCGGAGGGGGCGAGGGAGCTGGAGGCCGGGAGCCTGGTGTCCTCCGCTTACCCCACGCAGCTTCCTTTCTGAGAAGGGACAGAAGAACACAGGAGGCAGGGCCTGGTCACTCTGTATGGATGGGTTGTGCAGGGGAAACTAGGACTGGGGGTCCTGGGCCCTGTGTCCAGTCAGCTCCCATGGGCCCTGGTTACTGGGCTCGGGCCTGGGGGATCCTCCGGGGCTGGGGGGCGGGGTGTATGAGAGGAAAGCAGACAGGGTGGCCCGGCCTGGCAGACACTTGGGAGGCAGATGGACAGATCAATGGCAGCTGAGAGTCTGGGAGAGGGACAGCCAGGAGGGGGTCCTCCAGCGGACCTGGGAGGGAGGGGGGATGGAGGAGGAGCTGAGGGCCAGGGTCCCCCACCCCCAGTGGCTGGAGCAGCAGAGTCCCAGGGGAAGCGTGTTTGCCTTTGTGTCTTTCTGTCGGAGGAGACTCAGCTCCCTGAGACAATATCCATTTTTATATTTCTTGGAAATTTCATGGCATTCATTTCAGGGAAAATAAAAGCTGTCATTGCTGGAGAAATGATACCAATCAGGGCCTGAAAAGGCTGGAAAATTATCCTCCTGGAGACAAAACGTTGAGGGAAAAATGCAGATTAAAAGCACAAAGAGCCTCTTGGCCGCGGCCCTGCCCTCCCCTCCCCCTTTACGGAATCACCGCATCTTACATAATTCCGCCTCCCCAGGTGGAATTAACTAGGCCCAAGAAGAACTCATGGGGCAAAGGAGGACCCTGAGGTGGCCTGAGATGGAGGTAGAGAGTATGCAGAGCAGTGGCTTAGAGGTGGACAGGCAAGGGACAGGCAGGATGAGGGCAGAGGTGGCCACAGGGTCCAGGCCAGTATTGGGCCGATGAGCAGACCCAGGGAGAGGACAGGGTGTTGTGTCCTTTTGTCCCTGCCTCATTGTGGTTTTTACCAGAAGGGGCTCCATGGGGCTCCTTGGGCTGCCTCTGACATTGTTGAGGCCACTCCTGCAAGCTGGAACCATCAGGCCTGGCAGCACCGGTGCTTGGGGTGGGGGGGCATCCCCCACTATGGATGCTGGAAGGAGAGGGGGAGGGTAGGGCTGGGCAGAGAAAGCAGAGACTCCAGAAACATCATCATTCATCCAAGAAGCCCTGAGGTCCCTGGGCCCCCTGTGGGCCAGGCTCTGTGGGTACAGCGGTGAGGGAGCCTGGCTGGGAGTCATGGCAGGGAGGTATCACATTCAAAAAGTGAGTTGACTCAGACGAAGGGAGTAGGTGGGTACCTTCACAGTTCCCACTAACTGGCCTGTCCTCCAAAGGCCGAAAACCAGGCTCCTGAGCCCAAGGGCCTATCTGAGGACTGGGGCTGCTGGTCAGAGGGGACAGGCTGCCTTCCTCCGTGGCCCCTGCAGGGTGGGCTCTTTCATTGCTCTGCGGTCCTTTTCTCCCTCCGTGGGACACGGGTTGGAGGGGGGGGGGGCGGCACCTCCACGACTGCCAGGCCTGGGGCAGGGGAGTGCGGGGCACAGGCAGGAGCTACAGGGGAGACCCAGGATCCCCCCTTATTGAAGCCGCTCTGCTCCAGGCGCTGTGCTAGCCGGTCCAGGGACTATTTCAGCCCCCCCACCCCCACCCCAGCACCTCCCTGGGCGGTGCTCCAGTCCTGTGGGCCGGGCTGGGCCAGCCCACCAGCCTCCTCATCTTCAGCCTGAGTCCCTTTCTGCATCCATGAGTGGCGGCATGGGATTGGAGGGGACCCCTTCGCGGGAGTACCAGATGACCTTACTCACTCAGGAATGGGCCTGAACCTGGAATCCCTGAGCCCAGAGCCTGTGCTGGACCCCCGGGACTGTGTTCCCGCAGCCTGTGTCCCTGTCCCCGAGCTGCCACGGATCTGACAGGTAGCCGGGATGGAGGCAGGAAGAAGGGGGGCAGTGCAGGGGGCGGGCGGAGGAGGGTGGAGCCGCCGGCGCGCCCCCTCCCTCGGGGCCGGCGGGCGGCGCAGCGCGGCGCGGCAGCAGAGGAGGCGGCCGGCGCGCAGAGAGAGCGGCCGCCCGCCCGGGTCCGCCCCGGCTCCCGCCTCGGCTCGGGCTCGATTCGCTGTGTTCCCGCTCGGCCCGGGAGCACACCTGCCGGGTAAGTGGCACCCGAGCCCGCTGCCGCCGCCACCACCATCAGCCACCTCTGCCGCCGCCACCGCCGATCGGAGCCTCCAGGCTTTGTCTGCGTCCTCGCAGCTCTGGCTCCGGTTGCGGCTGCGATTCCTGGGCTTGGTTCTCCGGATGCGCGCATTGCCCGGCGCGGCGCGGGAGGCTCGGCACCCAGGGCTCGGGGCGAGCGAGGTCAGCTCCATCCGCGCCGGGGATGAAACTTCCTCCAAGTTTGGGTTCTGAGGAGAACCTGTTGAAGCCGGGAGTGGTCCGGGGTGAGGACGGGGGACGGAACCAGTTCAGGATTCTTTAGGGCCGTCGGGGTTTCTTCGGGGTTTCTCCAGGATCCTGGGCGGAAAGGCGCGCGGGCGCAGGACGCTTGGGAAAGGGGCTGGTAGGCGTTCTGGCCATTGAATAGAGAAGACGGGGGCTGGTGGTGGCCCTGCGGACATCCGCGAGGACAATGTTTGGTTCTTTAGCCGCTTTCTTGATCGCCTAGTTCCAGTTCGGAAAACCGAAGGCGGCTTCAGGGTGCGGGTGGGAGAGGCACTGACCACACCTCCTTTCCCCAGCCTCCGCTTGCCCCTCCTCCCACCTAGCCTTGGCTGGAACAGGTCCCAGACAAGAAATACAAAGAGAAAAGAAAGAGCTTTTCACTGGAGGCCTACTATGTGCCAGACCCCAAGCTGCCCCGCGCCTCTCTCATTTATTTTGGAGGCCTCCCAAACCTCCAGCAGTCATACGTGTGCGGGGAGACGGGGAGGTTAAAACACGCCACTGTGCCTGCGGGAGGTAGCGGCCACTCCAAGCCTTCCACTTGCCTCATTCTCTGAGGGGCGCAGACAGGCCAGGCTCCAGGCCCAGTCGCTGTTGGTTCTCCGGGTGGCCTCCACCGTTTGGACCTAGGCCAGTGACCTCTCTCGTCCTGCTTGTGAGCCCTGTCGGGCCGCAGTACCTCTCTGAGCCTTTGTCTTCTTTTCCTGCAGCCGCAGCCCGGAGGCCATGCGGAGGCCTGCTAGGAGCCGGGTGGCCCGGATCTTCTCGTAGGGGAGGTATCCAGGAGCTGCGCAGCTGGCCCAAAGGCGCCATGGAGGCCCCGTATTCGATGACAGCACACTACGACGAGTTCCAGGAGGTCAAGTACGTGAGCCGGTGTGGTGCGGGGGGCACGCGGGGGACTTCCCTGCCCCCCGGCTTCCCGCTGGGGGCTGCGCGCAGCGCCACCGGGGCTCGTGCCGGGCTGCCGCGCTGGAACCGACGCGAGGTGTGCCTGCTGTCGGGGCTGGTGTTCGCCGCGGGCCTCTGTGCCATACTGGCCGCCATGCTGGCGCTCAAGTACCTGGGCCCGGGAGCGGCGGGAGGCGCCACCTGCTCTGAGGGCTGCCCGGAGCGCAAGGCTTTCGCGCGAGCCGCCCGCTTCTTAGCCGCCAACTTGGACGCCAGCATAGACCCGTGCCAGGACTTCTATTCCTTCGCGTGCGGTGGCTGGCTGCGGCGCCACGCCATCCCGGACGACAAGCTCACCTACGGCACCATCGCGGCGATCGGTGAGCAGAATGAGGAGCGTCTGCGGCGCTTGCTGGCGCGGCCCGGGGGTGGGCCCGGTGGCGCGGCCCAGCGCAAGGTGCGCGCCTTCTTCCGCTCCTGCCTGGATATGCGGGAAATCGAACGGCTCGGCCCGCGGCCCATGCTCGAGGTCATCGAGGACTGCGGGGGCTGGGACCTGGGTGGCGCGGCGGAACGCCCGGGGGCGGCGGCGCGCTGGGACCTCAACCGGCTGCTGTACAAGGCTCAGGGCGTGTACAGCGCCGCGGCGCTCTTCTCGCTCACGGTCAGCCTGGACGACAGGAACTCCTCGCGCTACGTCATCCGCGTGAGTGCGCCCCCCAGACCCACGCAGGCACCCCGCCAGCGGCCGGGAACCCGGGGCGCCTCGGCCTGGCACACACGCCTCGCTCGAGCCCCGTGCGCCCGAGACCGGTGCAGAAGGGGAGGGGGGCGGAGGGGAGGGGAGCACACACCGGCAGAGCGCGGGAGGAGGGCGCAAGTAATTTCCCTCGAGTAATTGTGGTGTTTAGCGGAGCCGCGGGAGCCGCAATTTCCCAGCCCTCTGGCAGGCGGAGAGAGCTCCGAGGGAGGGGTGTACTGATGGGCTCCGGTGACAAGCCTGCCAGGCTGGGGCGGACTGGCATGCCTGGGGGCCGAGGATGTGGTCGCAGCTGTCACTGCAGCCCGAAAGTGCCCCTCACCGGTGGTTTGGAAAGTGAAGGCCCACAGGAACAAAAACGGGGGCTCCCCTCCGCTGTCCCTAGGCTAGGCTGATCAGGTGTGAGGGCTGAGACCAGCTTCTCAGGATGGAGGGAGAGGATGTTGGCTTTGTGCTCCTGGAGCTTGTGACAGTGGATGTGTGCGATGTGTCCTCTTTGTGGGCTTTTGGATGGGAATTCCGTCTGTTCACAGGAACTGGGAATGTTGACCTCTGACCTCCATGCCTCCCCCCAGATTGACCAGGACGGGCTCACCCTGCCAGAAAGGACCTTATACTTAGCTCAGGATGAGGAGAGCGAGAAGGTGCGGGAGCATGGGCTGGGCTTCAGGGAAGGACTGGGGTTCTGGGAGGCACTGACCGGGGCCTGGCACTGGCCCCCATCCGTGCGCGCCCTCTCCTGGTGCAGATCCTGGCAGCATACCGGGTGTTCATGGAGCGTCTGCTCAGCCTATTGGGTGCCGAGGCTGTGGAGCAGAAGGCCGAGGAGATCCTGCAGCTGGAGCAGCGGTTGGCCAACGTGAGCGGGGGCGACTGCTGTGCACTGGGGGCGGGAACCATCAGGCAGGGCTGGGTCACCTCTGCCTTCCATCCTCAGATCACAGTGTCAGAGTACGATGACCTCCGTCGAGATGTTAGCTCCATGTACAACAAGGTGACGCTGGGGCAGCTGCAGAAGATCACCCCCCACGTGAGTGCGAGCCCAGCCCCCGGACCCCTGGGTCGTCCCCTCCCCCAAGGGCAAGCGAGGCCTGCCAAGGCCATGGACCCCTGTGTCCCCTTGTTGCCTCTCCCTGGCCACCGCCCTGTCTTCTGTGGTCCCTGCCACGCCAGCCGCACTGCCCCATCCATGGCCCCACAGCTGCGGTGGAAGTGGCTGCTGGACCAGATCTTCCAGGAGGACTTCTCCGAGGACGAGGAGGTGGTGCTGCTGGCCACGGACTACATGCAGCAGGTGTCCCAGCTCATCCGCTCCACACCCCGCAGGTACGGCCGCCCGTCACCCGCCCGCTACCCACCTGCCCCAGGCCCTTCCCCTGCACTCAGACCTAGCTGCCTG
>PVHT021183553.1:5343590-5355190 GCA_004024745.2 Catagonus wagneri
CCAAGGGGAGAGCGGAGGCCAGGTCAGACTCGGGGCAGCGCCCTGTGAGTGCGGTGGGGGTGGGGGCCGGCGGGGAGGTGCCTGGTTACCTGGGATGAAGCCAAGGGAGAGCCGTAGCCGCAGGCCCAGCAGCAGCAGCACCCAGGCGCCCTGCATGCCTGTGCGGTGGCGGAGGGCCGGGACCCTCAGGAGGCCGGACCTGGAGCAAGGCTGGGACACCAAGGTATCAGCTCAGTACAGGCTGCCTGACCTTAAATCAGGGGAGGACTTTGTCCCTGCTGTAAAAATCTCATGTCCCTCCCAGCGTACCAGCTGGCCACACCCTGCCCCAGGCCTGGTCCCATGACTTTAGGCCATATTGCCAGAAGGGCAGTGGCAGGTGTGGCTGAGGGACTGGGAGTCCAGAAGGAGGCAGGTCCCTCCCTCGCAGGATGGTCCCCAGCTGTCTCCTCGGGGCAGGGTGAGGATTAGCGGGCAGGTGCCCTTTGCCTGAACAATAGATCCAAGGTCCTACCGGGGCCACTCCCAACCCCTGCTCACCAGGTCTTATTGGAGAACCATCGCTCCTCCTCTCACGTCATCTGCTGAGTATTTGCTGGAAGTCAGCTTTGACCCGGTTTGGTTCTGGGTTCTGAGGCAGGTGAGGTTGACAGCACACAGCCCACGTCGGGGGCTGAAGTTTGACTTCCTGATGCCAAAGGTATAGACATACTGGGTGGCCTGGCTTCCCTGCCACCTACTCAGCTTGTCTCCAGTCTTGGCCTGGGCAGGTAAGGTGGGCCCTGGGCTAGAGGGGGCGTCCTGAAGTGACCTCTGTTCCCTTGGACAGGTAGATGGGACCCAGGGGTGAGTGTGTTCACTCCAGGCTAGGGGTTGAATCGGAGCTATAGCCATTGGCCTACGCCACAGCCACAGCAACACCAGATCCGAGCCTCATCTGCAACCTACACTACAACTCACAGCAATGCCAGATCGTTAATCCACTGAGCAAGGCCAGGGACTGAACCTGCAACCTTGTGGTTCCTAGTCGGATTCGTTAACTGCTTTGCCATGACAGGAACTCTCATCAGGGGCATAACTTCTGCTAAGGAGCTGAGAGGTTTCAGCAGCCCCAGGTTGGGTTCTAAGCTGTCCTCCAGTCCAGCAACCCCACTGCGGGCGTCCACCCAGAAGAACCGAAAGTAAGATCTAGAAGAGGTATTTGGGAGTTCCCGTTGTGGCTCAGTGGTTAACGAATCCGTCTATGAACCATGAGGTTGCGGGTTCGATCCCTAGCATCGCTAAGTGGGTTAAGGATCTGGTGTTGCCGTGAGCTGTGGTGTAAGTTGCAGATGCGGCTCAGATCCTGTGGTGAAGACTGGCAGCTACAGCTCCTGTTAGACCCCTAGCCTGGGAACCTCCATATGCCGTGGGTGGGGCCCTAGGTAAGGCAAAAAGACAAAAAAAAAAAAAATAGAAGATATATTTGTACACCCCTGTTGGTAGCAGCTTTATTCACAGTAGCCAAGAGGTGCAGGCAACTCAAGGGTCCACCAGCAGGCGAAGGATAAACATAACGTGACAAAGCCATGCAATGGAACATTATTCAGCCTTAAAAAGGAAGGAAAGTCAGGGGAGTTCCCTTCGTGGCTCAGTGGTTAACAAATCTGACTAAGAACCATGAGGTTGCGGGTTCGATCCCTGGCCTTGCTCAGTGGGTTAAGGATCCGGTGTTGCCGTGAACTGTGGTGTAGGTCACAGATGCGTCTCAGATCTGGCATTGCTGTGGCTGTGGTGTAGGTTGCAGATGCGGCCCGGATCCTGCGTTGCTGTGGCTGTGGCGAAGGCCGGCAGCTACAGCTCCTGTTAGACCCCTAGCCTGGGAACCTCCATATGCCGCGGGTGTGGCTCTACATAAAAGGCAAAAAGACAAAAAAAAAGGAAGGAAATTCAGACACAAGCTGCAGCTTGGATGAACCTTGAGGACATGGTACTCAGTGAAATAAGCTCATCACAAAAGGACAGGTCCTGTGTGGTTCCACTTAACACCAGGATCTCAAGTACCCAAATGCATAGACAGAGAAAGTTGGATGGTGGCTGCCAGGAGCTGGGAGGAGGGGGGCTGGGAGCCGTTTCATGGACACAGAGGTTCGGTTTTGCAGAATTACAAAGTTCTGGAGGTCTGTGGCCAACAATGTGATATACTTAACACTACTGACATGGACACTTAATCATGGTTAAGATGGTAATTTTTATGGTGTGCTTTTTATCACAATTTAGAAATTTTGGGAGTTCCCATCGTGGCACAGAGGAAACGGATCTGACTGGGAACCATGAGGTTGAGGGTTCGATCCTGGCCTTGCTCAGCGGGTTAAGGATCCTCCGTATGCCGAGGATGTGGCTCTAAAAGGACAAAAGAGAAAATAATAATAATAATAATTTCAGAGTTCCCGTTGTGCTGCAGAAACAAATCCGACTGGTATCCACTAGGATTCGGGTTTAATCCCTGGCCTCGCTTAGTGGGCTGGGGACTGGCTTTGCCCTGTGCTGTAGGTTGCAGACACAGCTGGGATCCTGGGTTGCTATGGCTGTGGTGTAGGCCGGCAGCTGCAGCTCTGATTATACCCCTAGCCTGGGAACCTCCACATGCTGTGGGTGTGGTCCTAAAATGACAAAAGAAACTTCTCTCGTAGTTCCTGTTGGGACTCAGTGGAAATTAATCTGGCTAGTATCCATGGGGCTTCAGGTTTGATCCTTGGCCTCGCTCAGTGGGTTAGGATCTGGTGTAGCTGTGAGCTGTTGTGTATGTCGCAGATGCAGTTTGGATCCCAAGCTGCTGTGGCTCTGGCATAGGCCAGTGGCTACAGCTCCGATTCGACCCCTAGCCTGAGAACCTTCATATGCCTCGGGTATGGCCCTAAAAAAAATAAATGAAAAGAAAAGAAAAAAGAAACTTCTCTCCCAGAGTACCCTTGTAGCTCAGTGGGTTAAAGACGCAATGATTTCTCCCTGAGGATTTGGGTTCAATCCTTGGCCTCGCTCAGTGGGTTAAGGATCCAGTGTTGCTACAAGCTGTGGCTTACTCACAGATGCAGATCGAATCCGGAGTTGGCATGGTGGTGGCATAGCCCGACAGTTGCAGCTTGAAAGAAAGAGAGATAGAAAGGAAGGAAGGAAGGAAGGCAGTTCCTTCCCTCCATCCCTAAAAAAAAAGTGAATTGTCAAGATGTTGTGCAGAGTGGCTGCAGCAGTTTGCATTCCCACTAGCAACATATCAAGGACCCAGTTTCTCCACACTTCGCTGTTGTCACTGTGTTTAATTTTAGCCATTCTGATAAGTGTGCAGTGTAAAGTCTTGTTTAATGCTCTTCTCATGATGACATTTAGTGATCATGAACCACGACCCCTCTTGGTTTCTTGGTCCCCCAAAAAACCTGTGCCTGAGCAGCATCGGAGACGCAATACAAACCACATGGCGCTTGCACTAAATGGGGATGTCCGTCCACTCTGCCACCGGGGCACCCGCCTCCCTCCGCTGGGCCCGAGTCACCTGACTATGGTGACACGGGGTCCCGCTCCTTCCCTGGGGCCCAGAGATGACAAGGCAGCGGCAGCGTGGCTTTCGGCCCTGGAGTGAGAGCGGTCACCTCCAGTCCTGCACGCTTGGCTAACGGATACCTCGGCCAGGGGACACCGGCTCCATGGAGCCTGCTCTCTGGGGGGCGGTTTTCCTGGTCTCTCTGCTCTCTGGGGAGGAAGGCCTCGTCCGGGGGCCCCACCTAGACCCCAGCACCCTCCTCCACTGTCCCCATTACCCCCGCGCCCCCACCCCCAGGCGGCTCTCTGGGCTGGTGTCCCGTGTGGGCACTGCTGGTGGCTGGGTGCCGGGAGCCACTGCCGCACCAGCTGCAGGGATCCGTGGGGCCGTGCTTCTGCCTGCCTGCCGGCCTCCCTGTGTCCCCGGGACGGAATGCCCGTACTGCGCTCAGGAGAGCAGGGCGGCAGCCGGGGACTGAAAGGTAGTCGATCATCAACAGACAGACCCCAGCGCCCTGGGGTGCGGAGGCTCCCTTCTGGGGCGAGTGCGCCCTGGGCCTGTGTCCACGTCTCTCCCTGGAGCCCCCGCCAGCCCTGCAGAGATGGCACCATTGTCCCCACTTGTGCTGGGAGGCGGGGCGCAAACACGTGGTTTATTTTGTCCCCTTTTCCTCGGGTGCCAGGTGGGACCAGGGAGGTTCTGAGCGTCCTGAAGCCACTGGGGCCTGGCAGGCAGGCAGGAGGGCACTGGCTGGGCGCTGGGGCTGTTCTATGTGAAAGGCAACCCAGGCCTAAAATGTCGTTGGGTATCAATATATACCATGTGGAAGTGAAAGCCTATGAAAGTCAAGAGCCTCCTGTCAGTGTGCTCAGTGATTTCACTTTGATTTTATATAATAGAGACAAAGAGGACAATTTTATCTGATAGCACCTTGGTTACTGCGAAAATCTATTGAAGTAAAATATGCTAAAGCAGAGTTTTCGTTTTAGGTTTTATTTTGCGCATTCGTTTCTGTTGCTTTTTCAGTATTTGGCTCACTGCTTTCCAGAGCTGAGCAAGGTGCAATTGAAGAACATTAAAAGAACTCAATGCAATTCACGAGCCTAGTGAAGTAAAACAACTTCTTAAAATAAAATAGTTAAAAGTATTTCCCCCCGGGAGTTCCCATTGTGGCGCAGTGGAAACGGATCCGACTAGGAACCATGAGGTTGCGGGTTCGATCCTTGGCCTTGCTCAGTGGATTGAGGATCCGGCGTTGCCGTGAGCTGTAGTGTAGGTTGCAGATGCAACTCGGATCTGATGTTGCTGTGGCTGTGGTGTAGGCTGGCAGCTGTAGCTCTAATTTAACCCCTAGCCTGGGAACCTCCATATGCCGCGGGTGTGGCCCTAAAAAATCTAAATAAATAAATAAATAAATAAATAAATAAATAAATAAATAAATTCCCTTCCCCCAAGAGGGCTTTTTACATATTAAAACCCCAAACAATACAAACCCATAAAAAGACAAGGTTCAAAGGGATTATCCCGCCCCAGTGACCCAGTGACCTGCCAGTGCTGAAAGCACCCTCCGCCCACTTCCAGGACCTTCTCTGTGGTGAAAGCGTCTTCCTGCTCCATTCACCAGGGCGCAGCTCTTTCCTCCGCATCAGCACCTACTCCCCACTCCAGTCATTCCTGAAATCTGTGGTTCCGACCCACGAACCCCTCTGTGGTCCGGGACCAGCAAAGGCCCGAGGCACAGCCCTTCTGTGGAGCCGCCACACCCGGCCGGCAGCGCCACCTGCAGGCTGCCCTCTCCTGGCCAGGAGGCCGCTTCCTGCCTGGCTGTCTGCACGGGGCTCGCCCCTCACCCTGGACTCCCAGGCCCGGGCTCACACACAGAGTAAACACAGCCCCTCGGGGCTCCACGGGGGCAACCAGGCCTTGTCACTGCCCAGACCCCTGCCTGGGTCTTTAAGTAAAAGACTTGAGGCAGCATTTTAGCTGAGTGGGACTATTAGTTCTCCTGACAGCAGGAATTTTATCTTAGTTACAGGAATAATGGACTGTTTAATACACCACTTGCTGAGTGTACAAGAAGCCTTTAAACCAGTTGTAGATCCATTTCTGCTAAGAGAAAAAAGAGGGAAAAAAAGGAAAATTTTTCTTTTAGTTTTGGTTTTACATTTACATTTTTAGTTATACATTAATGTAGCTTAAAGTATCAAATAGATCCATAAGGTTTGTTCCAATGAAACAAAAATAGCAGTTTCCTGTCTCCCTCCCTGCCGTCTCAGAGGCAAGCATTTCCCCGTCTCTTGGATATTAATCGTGATATTTAGCACTGTTTCTAAATCACATGCTTCTTCATTTTTAAGTTATATTTATTGATATATTAGTTTGATGTTCTGTAATTTATGATTGCGTAATGAACTATCCCCAAATAACCTTAAACAACAATAGTTTATTTGATCAAAAATTTGCAGTTTGGGCAGGACTTGACGGGAACACCTTGGGTTTACTCTGGGAGGTTTTAGCTGGGGTGGCTAGGACCTGGGGGATCCACTTCCAAGATGACTCAGTCACATGGTTGATGAACAAGCCCCTCTGCATCTGGCTTCTCCAGAGTTGTTTGAGCTTCCCCACAACGTGGCAGCTGGATTCCAAGAAACAGGAAGTCACTGCCAGTTTCTTTAGGCTTGGGCTTGGAAATGGGCACAGTGTCACTTCAGCCACATTAATGCCTAGGAGCAGCCACAGAGCCCGTCTGGATTCAAAAGGAGGCACATTGGAGTTCCTGTCGTGGCTCAGTGGTTAACGAATCCGACTAGGAACATGAGGTTGCAAGTTCGATCCCTGGCCTTGCTCAGTGGGTTAAGGATCCGGCGTTGCCGTGAGCTGTGGTGTAGGTTGCAGACGCGGCTCGGATCCCGCGTTGCTGTGGCTGTGGCGAAGGCCGGCAGCTACAGCTCCTGGTAGACCCCTAGCCTGGGAACCTCCATATGCTGCGGGTGCGGCTCTACATAAAAGGCAAAAAGACAAAAAAAAAAAAAGGAGGCACATAGACTCCATTTCTACTCAGTCCATTCCCTTATTTAACATAATTGATGCACAGGAATTGTGTGTATTTAATGTGTACCCTTGATGTTTTGATATTTATATAAATCATGAAATGATCAACACAGTCAAGTTAATTAACCTACCCACTACCTCATAGTTACCATTTTCTTTTTCTTTTTGTGGTGGGAACACTTCAGATTTACCCTCTTAGCAAACTTGAAGTACAACGCAATGCTGCTAACTAGAGTCACCAAGCAGCACTTCAGCTCCCTGGAACTTGCTCACAACGGGAACTTTGTACCTTTACACCAGCATCTCTGCATCCTTTTCCCCCTTTGCCCCACCTTTGGAAACCACATTCCACTCTCTGCTTTTGAGTCTGACATTTCAGATTCTACAGATCAGTGAGCACATGCAGATCGCCAGAGGCACGTGAAAAGATGCTCAACATCATTACCTATTAGAGAAATGCAAGTCAAAACTACAGTGTGTTACCACCTCACACTGGTCAGAATGATCATAACTAAAAAGTCTACAAACAAGAAATGCTGCATAGGGTGTGGAGAAAAAGGAACCCTCCTACACTCTTGGTGGAAAAGTAAATGTTAAACGTAAATTGGTACAGCCACTATGGAGAATTGTATGGAGGTGCCTTCAAAAACTGAAAATAGGAGTTCCCATCGTGGCTCAGCAGAAATGAATCAGTTAGGAACCATGAGGTTGTGGGTTCCATCCCTGGCACTGCTCAGCAGGCTAAGGATCCAGTGCTGCCGTGAGCTGTGGTGTAGCTCGCAGACGTGGCTTGGATCCCACGTTGCTGTGGCTGTGATGTAGGCCAGCAGCTGTAGCTTCGATTAGATCCCTGGCCTGGGAACCTCCACATGCCATGGGTGCAGCCCTAAAAATAACAAAAAGGCAAAAAAAAAAAAAACCCCATGAAAATAGATATACCATATCCTGTAATCCAAGTCTTAGGCATATCCAGAAAAAAATCATAACTCAAAAGATATATGCACCCCAATATTCATTGCAGCACTACTTATAATAGCCAAGACATGGACCTAAATATCATTGGACAGATGAATGGATAACGAAGACGTGGTATATTTCTATAACAGAGTATTAGCCACAAAAATAATGAAATTATGCCATTTGCAGTAACACGGATGGACCTAGAGATTATCATGCTAAATGAGGTAAGTCAAACAGAGAAAGACAAATATATGATATTGCTTTTATGGGGAACTGAAAAATATGATACAAATGAAGTTATATACAAAACAGAAAAAGACCCACAGACGTAGAAAACAAACTTATGATTACCAAAGGGAAAAGGGGGGGATAAATGAGAAGTTTGAGGTTAATGTATACCACGACCGTATATAAAATAGATAACCAACAAGGACCTACTGTATAGCACAGGGAACAATACTCAAAATCTTATAATAACTTATAAAAGAATCAGATTATATGCATACATAACCGAATCACTTTGCAGTACACCTGAAACACAATATTGTAAATAAACTACACTTCAATTAAAACAAAAAGAACATGCAGTATTTGTTTCTCTGCGCCTGGCTTATTTAGCTTAACGTCCTACAGGCTCATCCATGTTGTCAAAAAATGCAGGATTTCCAGAATTCTCCTGCGGCCCAGCGGGTAAGGATCCCACATCTTCAATGCAGCAGCTTGGGTCACTGCTGTGTCATAGGTTTGATCCCTAACCTAAGAAATTCCATGTGCTTCGGCTGCAGGCAAAATAATCAGTTTTTTTAAATGCAGGATTTCCTCATTTCTCATGGCTGAATAATATTCCATTGTACGTGTGTACCACATCATCTTTTTTTTTCTTTTTAGGGCTGCACCGGTAGCATATGGAAGTTCCTGGGCTAGGGGTCAAATTGGAGCTGTAGCTGCCGGCCACAGCCACAGCCTCAGCAACTCCAGATCCCAGTCATATCTGCAACCTACACCACAGCTCACAGCAAAGCCAGATCGTTAACCCACTGAGCAAGGCCAGAAATGGAACCTGCATCCTCATCGGTACTGGTTAGGTTCATTTCTGTTGAGCCACAGGGAAACTCCTCATCTTTTCATTATTTTTTTTTTTTGGTCTTTTTAGATTGCACCCTTGGCATATAGAGGTTCCCAGGCTAGGGTTCGAATCAGAGCTACAGCTGCCGGCCTACACCACAGCCACAGCCACTTGGGATCCGAGCCACGTCTTCGACCTACACCACAGCTCACGGCAACTTGGGATCCTTAACCCACTGAGCGAAGCCAGGGATCAAGCCCGCGTCCTCATGGATACAAGGACTCCCACACGTACCACGTCATCTTTAGCAAGTCATGTGTAGACACACATTGTTTCCATACCTCAGCTGTTGTGAAGACTGTGGCTTCCAGAACTTGCTGGGTCATTGGTGTTCAACCGACCCCACTGTGAGGTGTGCACTCACTCTGAACTCCCAGCAGCAGCATTTGAGGCTCTCTGGTCCCCAGGAGGAATCCAAACTCTGGCCCTCCCCGCCACCGCCTCATCCTTTCACATCTGCTCCCCCAGGAGTCCTGCCACCCACCTGCACCGCCTCCTCCATTGGGAGCCTGCCCTTGATCGTGACTTCAACACCACGCCATCCTGGATTCGCTTGGATTTTTTTTTTCTTTTTTGGTTGTCCCGAGTCATATGGAGTTCCCAGGCCAGGAACTGCCATCTCGACCTAAGCTGCAGCTGCGGCAACGCCAGATTCTTAACCCACTGTGTCGGGCTGGGAATCGAACCTGCGTCCCAGTGTTCCAGAGACATTGCTGAGGAGTTCCATTGCAGCTCAGCGGTAATGAACCCACCTAGGATCCCAGAGACACTGTCTTATCTCACCTGGATTCCTGCAGCCCCTCTGACCTTGCTCGTCTCCAGCCCCCGCCTCAGGGCCTGTCACTGCTCTGTGTACAAGCAGCTGCCGTGGACACCTGGGGCTGTCTCCTCAGTGGCCTCATCTCTTTATGGGACCCTGCTCCACAGCTTCTAGCCCATCCCTGCCACCTGCCTGGGTCCCCAGGAGACACCGTTCTGTACCCGGACACCTCTGATGGGCCCAGGGTGGACACCCGGTCCATGCGTTCCTGAGCTCTCTCCTAACCAGACGGGAGACAGTGCCAAGCTCTCCCCAGGAAGGGAGGTTAAAGATACAGAAGCTGATGTTTGCAGAAAGTCACTGCGAAGCAAGCAGTCTGCACCAGGGGCAGAGACACGCATTCAGAGCAGGCGGTCGGGGGGCCACGGAGGCACTGGGCTTCTGCTCCCCAGAGACACAGAGGCGCCTCGCCTGTCGGGTTTCCTGGCTTCTGGTTGTTCACACCCCACGAGCGCTCCCCATCAACTCCGAAACTACCGCCCACGGGTTTCTTTCCTTCGCCGTCAAGACAGGATTCGTCCTGAAGCCTCAGGATGTTGCCAAACCGGACTTGGGTCTGGTCCCCCGAGGAGCAGAAAGCCAACCTTCTGACGCCGATTGTGCGGGTACCAAGGACCAGGGTGGCTCCCAGGGAAGGCGTTTGAAGGCAACACTGGGGGGAGGGCTGGAGGCACATGACCAGCTTGTGCACTTGCTTCTGATTGGATGCTGGTCAGGGTGACGTTTTCAGAATCTTAATCATCCATCTTTTAGGGAGTTCCCATTGTGGCTCAGTGGAAATGAATCTGACTAGTACCCATGAAGTTGCAGCTTCTATCCCTGGCCTTGCTCAGTGGGTTAAGGGTCCGGCCTTGCCATGAGCTGTGGTATAAGTCCCAGGCTCAGCTTGGATCCTGAATTGCTGTGGCTGTGGTGTAGGCCAGCAGCTGCAGCTCTGACTCCAGCCCTAGCCTGGGAACTTCCATATGCCACTTATGCAACCCTAAAAAAAAAAAGACCCCCCCCCAAAATTATCCACCTTCTGGTTCCAGCCAGTCTGGGCCCTGCGTGCAGGGTCAGCATGTGGTCACCGTCCTCCACCTGGGTGGGGTCTGGTTTCTGGAGCACAGCTCACCGATCTGTGTCCGATGGTTATGTGTAACTCTTTCGGGGGAACTAGAGGTCCTGGGACTCCATTGTTTGAGCTGTTCTCACTTCTTTTTTTTTTAAGCAATGCCAGATCCGAGCCACATCTGCAACCTACACTGCAGCTCATGGCAACGCTGGATCCTTAACCCATTGAGCAAGGCCAGGGATTGAACCCACAACCTCATGTTTTCTAGTCGGACTTGTTCCCACTGCGCCACTATGGGAACTCCCGTTCTCACTTTTCTTGCTTGACTGCCTTCCTCTGTCTCTGCAGTCCCTCGCTTCTCCTGTTAGTAACTGCTCGAGTCTGTTCTTTGGGATTCAGGGAAGGGCTAGGAGACCTTTTTCTAGAGCCAAGAAATGGGGGACGTGGAGGGGCTTTTGTACCCAGGAGGGGCCTGCAGGATCCTCTTTGGTTTCAGTTCCCCCTTTTCTTTGATCCTCCTCAGTTCTGAAGGGAACAAGGACAGGACAAGAAAGGGAATAAAGGACTGGGTAGCACGTGGGGTTCAGCGTAAACTCGGCAGGGAACTCGGCTTCGGGGGGACTCAGTTTCAAGGACTCTACCTGCTCCACGCGCTCCCTTCTCATCTTCCTGACCTCAGACGCTGGGCCTTCCGGGCGCCCCCCCTGCCCTTCCCAGCTCCCCTCCCCCGCTGACCTCGCGTCCCCAGGCTCTCCATCTGGCTACACGCTGAGGATGTCCGGCCAGAGCGCCTCATCCCCACCCTCCCCGCCACACGCAGACCCCCTTGTCATTCCCACCACCGCCCCTTCAGCAAATCCTGTCCCTGGCCCTTCCTACGGCCCCACTCGATGACTTCACCCCACCCCGCTGCGCCCCGCTCTCCTCTCCACCCGGCCCGGGCCTTGGTCCAGGCTCCGCACTGAGCCCCCAGGTCTGTTCCCCGCACAGAGTCCCCGATGCCGGCTTGTGACCCCCTTCTGCTCAAACCCCAAAAGGCAATTCCTTCCCCTACCGTCTAAAAGGTGGAGGC
>PVHT021183553.1:5390279-5409636 GCA_004024745.2 Catagonus wagneri
GCCGGGCCGCCCACTCCCTACCTTGGACAGAGCCAAGTACGGGAATCGATCCATGGCCAGGGGGGTCTCAGGTCCCGGTCTGCCATTCATCTGCCCCTTTAGGATCCGAGTGGCTGTCACCGTGGACACCCCCATCCCTGAAGGTGCACACTGTGTCAGGCCCGAGTCTCCAGGGCTGCTGGGTCTGCAGGCAGCCTTGGGTTCCAGGGTTTGGGGGCCCAGGGGCTGGGCAGGCTGGCACACTCACCATCCCCCAAGAAGAGAATGAGGTTTTTGGCTGGCGACTGGGTGCGTTGCAGCTTCTTGGCGATGTCCAGGGCCTGGGCCGCCTGGCGGTTCCAGAAGGCCGGGTCTTGCTCCTCAACTGGCCAAGGGGAGAGCAGAGGCCAGGTCAGACTCGGGGCAGCGCCCTGTGAGTGCGGTGGGGGTGGGGGCCGGCGGGGAGGTGCCTGGTTACCTGGGATGAAGCCAAGGGAGAGCCGTAGCCGCAGGCCCAGCAGCAGCAGCACCCAGGCGCCCTGCATGCCTGTGCGGTGGTGGAGGGCCGGGACCCTCAGGAGGCCGGACCTGGAGCAAGGCTGGGACACCAAGGTATCAGCTCAGTACAGACTGCCTGACTTTATATCAGGGGAAGATTTTGACCCTGCTGGGAAAGGTCCCAGGTCCCTCCCAAGCCCGAGGTGGCCACACCCTGCCCCAGGCCCGGTCCCATGACTTTAGGCCATATTGCCAGAAGGGCAGTGGCAGGTGTGGCTGAGGGACTGGGAGTCCTGAAGGAGGCAGGTCCCTCCCTCGCAGGATGGTCCCCAGCTGTCTCCTCGGGGCAGGGTGAGGATTAGCGGGCAGGTGCCCTTTGCCTGAACAATAGATCCAAGGTCCTGCCGGGGCCACTCCCAACACCTGCTCACCAGGTCTTATTGGAGAACCATTGCTCATCTTCTCATTTCATTTCTTAAGTATTTCCCTTTTTTTTCTTTTTTGCTTTTTATGGCCACACCTTCAGCATCTGGAAGTTCCCAGGCTCATGGCTGGATCAGAGCTACATGCCTGCCTACACCACAGCCACAGCACTCTGGATCTGAGCCACATCTGTCTCCTACGCCACAGCTTACGACAATGCTGGATCCTTAACCCACTGAGCGAGACCGGAGATCAAACCCCATCCTCACGCGTACTGGCTGGATTCATTTCTGCTGCGCCACACCAGGAACTCCCATGTCTTCAGTATTTTCAAAGTCAGTTTTGGCCAGATTTTTAAAAACCATTTATTTCTTTCTTGACCACACTTGCACCAGACAGAAGTTCCAGAGCCGGGGACTGAACCAGCGCCACAGTAGCAACGTGAACCACAGCAGTGACAGTGTCAGGTTCTTAAACTGCGGTGCCACCAGGGAACTCCCTCAATATGAATATTTGACATAACTGTAAAGTTCAGTGTGGTCATAAGAAATAATACACTTTGGAGTTCCTGTCATAGTTCAGCGGTTAACGGATCCGACTAGGAACTGTGAAGTTGTGGGTTCTATCCCTGGCCTTGCTCAGTGGGTTAAGGATCCGGTGTTGCCATGAGCTGTGGTGTAGGTTGCAGATGCGGCCCGGATCCTGCATTGCTGTGGCTGTGGCGAAGGCCGGCAGCTACAGCTCCTGTTAGACCTCTAGCCTGGGAACCTCCATATGCCGTGGGTGTGGCCCTAAAATGACAAAAAGCCAAAAAAAAAAAAAAGAAATAATACAGCTTTGTCCGATGCTTTTTTCTGTGCTTTGTCCAAATTCTCTGATGGAATGAGCCACAGATTTCCACATTTCTATTCAGATTCCCCCGTTTCATATGTCCTTATCTACGTATGTGTAGGTTCTGTACCCTGTGATCACCTGCGTGGGTTCCTATAAACACCATCACAGAGTGAGCAGCTCCACCCCCGGGCCCCCTTATAGCCACCTGCCCCCTCTGTCCCTAACCCCTGTCCCACATTTCCAAAATTTTCTCATTTCAGATAAGTTGCATGAGTGGGATCATGCAGTCTCTGGGGACTGGCCTTTTCATACTCGGCTTAACTCCCTGGAGAGTCAGCTGAGTGAGGATCGGGAGTTGACTCCTTTGTGCCGCTGAGCAGTGTCTGGGCTGATGGACCCCAGGAAGCGTTTAACCACCCTCGTGGCCAAGGACCTCGGGGCTGATTCAGGGTTGACTGCTATAAATCAGGCAGCCCCGGATCTTCAGGACAGGATTTTGTGCAAACACTTCATTTCATTCCACTTCTCTGGGATACCTGCCCAGGGGCGCCATTGCTGGCTCGTATGCTTGGTGTGTGTGTGTATGTGTTTGGCCATGCCTGTGACTTGCAGAAGTTCCTGGGCCAGGGACTGAACTTTAGCTGTAGCTGTCACCAGAGCCACAGCTGTGACAATGCTGGATCCTCAACATGCTGAGCCACCAGGGAACTCCATTTTTTTTTTTTTAAGAAATTTCTCCCTTCAAAAAAAAAAAAAGAGAACTGCCAAACTGTTTTGCAGAGCAGCCACACCACTTTGCATTCCCACCAGCAATGTATCAGGGATCCAGTGTCTCCACGCTTTGGTGCGGTTGTTAGTGTGTTTAATTTTATCCAATCCGATAGGTGTACAGTGTATGCCTGCCCGAGGCATGTAGAACTTCCTGGGCCAGGGACTGAACCCAAGCTGCTGCAGTGACTACCCTGGACCCTTAACTCAGTGAGCCACCAGGGAACTCCCTATCTCATTTAATGCCCTTCTCATGATGACATTTAGTGATCATGAACCACGACCCCTCTTGGTTTCTTGGTCCCCCAAAAAACCTGTGCCTGAGCAGCATCGGAGACGCAATACAAACCACATGGCGCTTGCACTAAATGGGGATGTCCGTCCACTCTGCCACCGGGGCACCCACCTCCCTCCGCTGGGCCCGAGTCACCTGACTATGGTGACACGGGGTCCCGCTCCTTCCCTGGGGCCCAGAGATGACAAGGCAGCGGCAGCGTGGCTTTCGGCCCTGGAGTGAGAGCGGTCACCTCCAGTCCTGCACGCTTGGCTAACGGATACCTCGGCCAGGGGACACCGGCTCCATGGAGCCTGCTGTCTGGGGGGGCGGCTTTCCTGGTCTCTCTGCTCTCTGGGAAGGAAGGCCTCGTCCGGGGGCCCCACCTAGACCCCAGCACCCTCCTCCACTGTCCCCATTACCCCCGCGCCCCCACCCCCAGGCGGCTCTCTGGGCTGGTGTCCCGTGTGGGCACTGCTGGTGGCTGGGTGCCGGGAGCCACTGCCGCACCAGCTGCAGGGATCCGTGAGACCGTGCTTCTGCCTGCCTGCCGGCCTCCCTGTGTCCCCGGGACGGAATGCCCGTACTGCGCTCAGGAGAGCAGGGCGGCAGCCGGGGACTGAAAGGTAGTCGATCATCAACAGACAGACCCCAGCGCCCTGGGGTGCGGAGGCTCCCTTCTGGGGCGAGTGCGCCCTGGGCCTGTGTCCACGTCTCTCCCTGGAGCCCCCGCCAGCCCTGCAGAGGTGGCACCATTGTCCCCACTTATGCTGGGAGGTGGGGCGCAAACACATGGTTTATTTTGTCCCCTTTTCCTCGGGTGCCAGGTGGGACCAGGGAGGTGCTGAGCGTCCTGAAGCCACTGGGGGCCTGGCAGGCAGGCAGGAGGGCACTGGCTGGGCGCCGGGGCTGGGGGATGTCACCTAGCTTAGCCCAGCCAGGGTGGCAGCGCCTGGCCGTCCTGGGAATTCCCCCCCCCACAGTCCCGCCCTTGCTGTTCTGAGGCCACCCCGCCCTGCCCGCGCCCTGCCCACCCTGAGCGGCGGCCCGCAGGAAAGCTGCTCCGGGGGAGCCCGGCGTTGCTCAGACAGCAGTTAGTTGCATCAGGGCTCCAAAGCCAGGGACTGATGGCTCAGGAAGGAGACTTAGCTGAGAGCAAGGGCGTGGCCACGGGGTCACAGGGTCACAGGGGAGGTGTGTGGAGGTACCTGCAGCTCAGGCTCGTGTGTGAGCCACGGAACCTGCTGTGCACTTTGCGAGGGGCCAGTGGGGCTGATAGGAGAACAGCCCTGGGAAGTGCCGAGGAGTCAGAGACAGCAGGCCCCTTGCGGGCAGCCCGGGGCCACGGCAGGGCTGTGTCTGCAGAGGTGTGTTCTGGGCTCTGCGGTCCTGGAGGCCGCACATCGGGGTTCACCCAGGATCACACTCAGAATCGGACCAGCTTGGTGTCTGGGGTCAGAGGGAGCTTGCGAAGCTGAAGAATGAAAGGCCCTGGAAGACACCTGTTCGTAGAGGGAGCTCATCATCCCGGCCTTGGAAACAGGTCAGGAGGAGGGGCTGAGGCTCAGAGGCTGTCACTGAGCTGAGCGAGGCCAGCCTCAGAGAGGCAGGGGCTGGCAGACAAAAATCGGAAGCTGGGAGTTTCCACTGTCGGTCAGCAGTAGCGAAACTGATGAGTAACCATGAGGATGCAGGTTCGACCCCTGGCCTACTCACTCAGCAGGTTAAGGATCTGGTGCTGCTGTGAGCTGCGGTGTAGGCCCCAGAAGTGGCTCAGATCTGGTGTTGCTGTGGCTGTGGCTGTGGCAGCTGTAGCTCCGATTTGACCCCTAGCCTGGGCAATTCCATGAGCCGTGGGTGCTGCCCTAAAAAAAAAAATAATAATCAGAAGCTGCGCAATGACCTGTTCTGTAAAGGAGATTTCTTTCAGCTGGAGTCTCCTTTTTTTTTTTGTCTTTTTGCCTTATCTGGGGCCACACCCACGGCATATGAGGTTCCCAGACTAGAGGTCCAATAGAAGCTACAGCCGCCAGCCTTCGCCAGAGCCACAGCAACACGGGATCCGAACCACGTCTGCAACCTACACCACAGCTCATGGCAACGCCAGATCCTTAACCCACTGAGCAATGCCAGGGATCGAACCCGCAACCTCATGGTTCCTAGTCAGATCCGTTAACCACTGAGCCACGACAGGAACTCCCAGCTGGAGTCTCTTGAGCAGTGACACGGTGACCCACCCTGGAAGCCCGGAGGAGCCACAGCAGACCCGAGGTCCTGTTTGGAAGGGTGTGGGATGCGTAAGCCCACCCCTGCCTGGACCCTGTGCCCTGGGCTGCTGCCCCTGAGCAGAGAGTCCGGCCCTGGGGAGCAGAGCCGGAAGTAAAGCTGGGAAAGTGGGTCTGGGAGGGAGGTGGCTGGTGCTTTCTCCCCCCGCAGGGGCTAGAAGAGGGCGGAGCAGGGACGGGAGGGGCGCTGGGCTGAGGTCGGGGTGGGGGAGGGGGAGCTCAGCAGAGGCCGGGCCAGAGTCCCTGCGGAAAGCAGAAGAGGCGCTTTGGGACACAGTGCGGCAGGGTACTTTGGCACTCAGGCTCTGCCCTCTCTTGGTCCCCGTCCCCCTTGGTGGCTTCCTCCCTACAGGGCCCCTGACAACAGCCCCTCCCCCATCCGTCTTGGGCAGCTGTCATTCCTCTGCCGGCCACTCTCCCTGGCCACCGCCACCTCTGTCCCAGCTGCCTTTCTTTCTCCTACTGGACAGGTTTTTCCGCACAGGGACACACTGGCAAGGTGCTCAAGTGGGGCAGAATAAAGCACGGGGTGGCCCTACAGCCCCGAGGTGGGAAAGGCCCAACCAGGGGCGCCCTGGAGAGGGAGAGGGAGAGGGGCAGCAGGGGCTGCAGTCAGTAGCTTTCCCCAGGGACAGAGGGACAGGCCTGTCCCGAGATGGAGCCCGTCTGCTCCCGGCAAGTGTCCTAGAGCTTCTGTGGCACAGGTGCCCCAGGAGGTTCATGCCCACACGTTTTAAGTGACATTGAAGTAGCAAAAAACTGAAGAGAGCCCAAATGTTCATCAGCAGGAAAAGGGATAAAAGTCGTGGCATTGTCATACATGGCCCAGTGGAAATGGTAACAGAGGAACCAACAATGTTGAGTGAAAGATGCAAATTGCAAAAGAAGGCATGTGGCAGAGCACATTTCAGTTCTTTTTTTGTCTTTTTAGGGCCGCACCCAGGCGGTTCCCAGGCTAGGGCGGTTCCCAGGCTAGGGGTCCAATAGGAGCTATAGCCGCCGGCCTACACCACAGCCACAGCAACGCCGGATCCTTAACCCACTGAACGAGGCCAGGGATCGAAACTCATGGTTCCTAGTCGGATTCATTTCCACTGTGCCATGACAGGAACTCAATTCTATATTTAAATTTTTTTGATTTTGGTGTTCCCACCATGGTTCAGCATTAAGAATCCCACCAGTATCCATGAGGACTTGGGTTCGGTCCCTGGCCTTGCTCAGTGGGTTAAGGATCTGGTGTTGCTGTGGGCTGTGGTGCAGGTCGCAGATGCAGCTTGGATCCTGAGTGGCTGTGGCTACGGTATAGGTCAGTGGCTGTAGCTCCGATTCGATCCCTAGCCTGGGAAGCTCCATAAGCCGCAGGTGCAGCCCTAAAAAGACCAAAAAAAATTATTTTTTATTTTGTTCCCTTTTTTTTTTCTTTTTTTTTTGATTTTTAGGGCCACACCTGCGGCATGTGGAGGTTCCCAGGCTAGGGGTCTAATTGGAGCTACAGCTGCCGGCCTACATCAGAGCCATAGCAACGCCAGATCCGAGCCACGTCTGCAACCTACACAATAGCTCAAGGCAATGCCGGATCCTTAACCCACTGAGCAAGGCCAGGGATCAAACCTGCAACCTCATGGTTCCTAGTCAGATTCGTTTCCGCTGAGCCACGTCGGGAACTCCTATTTTGTTCAGTTTTAAAGTTGTATTGAAGTATAGGCGATCTACAACGTTGTGATAATTTCTGCCACACAGGTCATTCATATACACACATTCATTCTTTTTCAGATTGTTTTCCCACATAGATTATCAATCAGTTCTTACACCCTTACCCTTAACCTCCACCAGGACCCATTATGAAGTCTTGGTCCCCAAACCTTCCTTTTTATCCCCTCGACTCAGCCATTTTATCCATTCCCTAAGAAAAGGCTTCGGGATCCCCAGTGAGGGGTCGAGCCAAGGGACCCAGCAGGCTCTTCTGTCAATCTTGAACTTGACTAATTGGCCTGTTGCCCTGAACGATGGCTGGTCAAGCGTCTCAGGGGTAACTTTTCCCCCGCCTTTTACATTACAGGGTAAACGGAATGGACTTGTTTGGGAGATGAAAGTTCATGTACAACTGGTGTACTTGAGCTTTGGGTAAGACGGTTACTTCTCCTTTGCCGGCTCGCACTGCGGGGATGGACTTTATGTCCCCCTGGGAAATGCTTCATCTGCCTGGGATAAGATGGGGCATGTCATCTGCTTCTCAGGCAATGGCAATTCAAAATACTTAAGGAAGGCGTTCTCTTGTGGCTCAGTGGGCTATGGACCTGGCATTGTCACTGCTGTCGTTCTGGTGACAGCCGTGGCTCAGGTTCAGTCCCTGGCCCCGGAACTTCATTATGCCTTGGGCACAGTCAAAACAAAAACAGAAACAAACCCCCCAAAACTAAAGGAAACCATTAGGGTTACCTGAGCCCATACAGTGTGAGGTTAAAAACCGGGGACTAGGAATTCCCTCTGTGGCCCAAAGGGATCAGTTGCATCTCTTCAACGCTGGGACGCAGGTTCGATTCCTGGCCCAGCACAGTGGGTAAGGATCCGGTGTTGCCACAGCTGTGGTGTAGGTCACACCCGTGGCTCTGATCTGAACCCTGGCCCAGGAACTTCATATGCCACAGGGTGGCCAAAAAACAAAAAACAAAAACAAGAAACTGGAGGCAAATAAAAGCAAAAATGGGAGCTCCCCCTGTGGCACAATGGGATCGTTGGCGTCTTGGGAGCACTGGGACGCTGGTTTGATCAGTGGCCCCACGCAGCAGGTTCAGGATCCGTCACTGCCACAGCTGCTGCTTGGGTCACAACTGCCACTCGGATCTGATCCCTGGCCTGGAACTCCATATGCCGCCGGGCGGCCAAAAAAGAAAAAAGAAAAAGAAAGCAAAAATGGAAACTTTTGTTTTGTTCCAGAAGCCCTGACCAGAAAGAGGGCCTTGAGCATACTTCTCAAAGCATACGACCTGGAAATCCTAAAGTTCTGGGACATTGAAATCTTTTGATTTTCCAGTTTATTTGGAAACATTCTGATACAAAGAAGCAAATTAAAGAAAATGGAGTTGAGCAATCATTTTGCTATCATTTAGGTGGCAGCGTAGTTCCTTTGGGAATTTAAAGCAACTCTCTTTGTCTCGCAAATCTCTACAAATCAGAAATGGAAATACAGCCCAGTGACCGAGCCTGGGCCTTGTTAACTCCATCAGCTAGAACGTGAAGCCAAAGAGCTGAAAAAGGAAAAAGTGATTTTTTTTTTTGTCTTTTGTCATTTTTTTTTAGGGCTGCACCAGCGGCACATGGAGGCTCCCAGGCTAGGGGTCTAATCAGAGCTACAGCTGCCGGCCTACGCCACAGCCACAGCAATGCCAGATCCGAGCTGCATCTGCGACCTACACCACAGCTCACGGCAACGCCAGATCCGTAACCCACTGTGTGAGGCCAGGGGTTGAACCCGCTACCTCATGGTTCCTAGTCGGATTCGTTTCCACTGCGCCATGACGGGGACTCCAGAAAAAGTGATCTTTTTATATTTTTGTTTTTATGGGCGCACCCTCTGTGTATGCAAGTTCCCAGGCTAGGGGTCGAATCGGAGTTACAGCTGCCTGCCTACACCACAGCCACAGCAACTCGGGATCCGAACTGCATCTGCGACCTACACCACAGCTCATGGCAATGCAGGATCCTTAACCCACTGAGCGAGGCCAGGGATTGAACACACAGCCTCATAGATAACGAGTTAGATTCATTTCCACTGCGCCACAATGGGAACTCCAAAACGATCTTAAAATGCAAACCGCTGGAAAGACTCCCTCCTTCAAAACCTAATTCACAGCCTCTTCACAGGACTTGTCAAGGATGAATACAATTTCTGCAAACAGTAAAAATTTTAGCTCTCTGAGCCGATAAAACATAACTTATTCCAACTGTTATTTACAAAGTAGTAAGGTTTATATTGTAATACCTGAGTCGTGACTAAGTTTTGAAATGAAGCTAGGCAAGCTCTGGTTATTTCTGTATTTTTTATTTTTACTTTTTGTCTTTTTAGGGCCGCACCTGCAGCATATGGAGGTTCCCAGGCTAGGGGTCAAATCGGAGCTGTAGCCACTGGCCTACGCCACAGCCACAGCAATGCCAGATCTAAGCCATCTGTGACCTACACCACAGCTCATGGCAACAGCGGATCCTTAATCCACTGAGCGAGGCCAGGGATTGAACCTGAGTCCTTGTGGATACAAGTCAGATTCTTTTCTGCTGAGGCATGATGGGAACTCCCTGATTGTACACTGTATATGTAGTATAGCTATGTCTCTACCTGCAGATGGTGTAACCAGATAGGGTAGCGGTCCCCAGAGAAGGAGAACCAGACAGAGTTTGTTGATGTAAGAGAAGCCATTTCTTGGCCTAAGCCTAAAACTTCGTGGTGTAAATCTGGCCACACTGCTCTTCCTTGAACAGGTCTCAGTAATAAAGATCTTAAGAGAAGCACAAACTTATTAAGCAAGAGAAGTAACAACTGCAAAGATAAGAAATCAGTTGTAAAGACTCCTATTTATATTTCAATGGTAAAAACTAGCCTAAAGCACTGTCGTGAGCTGTTTTGCAGAATTTAAATCCTCCTCCCGCTGGGGCTCGACCACCATATCAACTGGAATCTAAGGCATGAATGGTGTTGACCTTTCCTGACTCTCATGACTTCAATCAGCTAAAGTTTGATATCTGTCCAGCGCTCAAGCAATTTCATGAACATGCATGTACCTGTAGCCTAGAAATTCCCTGTTTTTGCTTTTTGGGGAGACACTGCTTTGGGAAGGATCCTCTCCACCCCTGTGCTCTCCCTGTTTGCTGTAAGCAGTAAGTCCTTCTCTCTCCCACTGCCGTACTGTGGCCTTAGTAATGGTACTAGATAGTTAGAGTACATCCTATCTATTCTATAAGATTCCAATTTCTTTTTTAATTAATTTTTTTGCTTTTTAGGGCCAAACCCGCGGCATATGGAAGTTACCACCAGGCTAGGGGTCGAATCAGAGCTACAGCTGTCGGCCTACACCACAGCCAGAGCAACACGGGATCCAAGCTATGTCTGTAAACTACACTGCAGCTCCTGGCAAGGCCAGATCCTTAACCCACTGAGCGAGGCCAGGAATTGAACCCGAGTCCTCACGGATACTAGCTGGGTTTGTTACCGCTTAGCCACAAAGGGAACGCCTCTCTTTTTAAAATTTTTTCTTTTTTTTTTTTTTGGCTGCACCCACGGCACACGGAAGTTCTTGGGCCAGGGATTGAACCCCCACCACAGCAGGGACAATGCAGAACCCTTAACCATGAGGCTGAGGCAGGAGATAGCTGGGCTGGCCCCAGGATAGATATTTACAACTAGCCACCTGTGAAGACAGAAATAACAGCTGACACAAGGCAAATAACTGGTACTTGTCTTCTGTGAGCTTGTTAAACAACGGTAACGACAGCATCAAAAGGGGCTGAGCCCTGCTTGTGCAAAAGGCCACACACACACTCCCCATCCTCAGGGTCAGGGAGACCCACCTCCACCTGCGCAGAGAGACCCTCTGGGTCAGGAAGGGAGGGGGCGTCAGGCCATAATAAGTCTGGATAACCTTCCCACCGCGCCCTGCTTTGGAATCTATCTTGGTCACAAGTTCGGCATTCAGATCGGGGAGGGCCTGGGTCTGGTCGGGTGTGAAAGACAAAGCAAAATAATCGGCCAAAGGATGACAAAGGCCCAGAAGAACCGCCCCATATAAGTGGTTTAAGTCACCTCACTGGCACGCTCCCGGTCGGACGCCCACACCCGCACTCCTCCTCTGGGTGTGTCCCAGCTTCGTTTCTTTTTTTTTTTGGTCTTTTTTTTGCCTTTTCTAGGGCCGCGCGCTCAGCACATGGAGGTTCCCAAGCTAGGGGTCTAATTGAAGCTGTAGCCTCTGGCCTATGCCACAGCCACAGCCACACCGGATCCGAGCCGCGTCTGTGACCTACACCACAGCTCACGGCAACTTGGGATCCTTAACCCACTGAGCAAGGCCAGGGATCGAACCCGCAACCTCATGGTTCTTAGTCATATTCGTTAACCACTGAGCCACGACGGGAACTCCCCAGCTTCGTTTCTGCCTTAGGTAAACAGACTACTTCCCCGCGCACTCTCCCACAGTGTCGCTGTGTTTCTTTTCTTTTTTTGTATTTGTTTTTTATTTGAAAGGGCCCCACCCGTGGCATATGGATGTTCCCAGGAGCTGTAGCTGCCGGCCTACACCACAGCCCCAGCAACACCAGATCAGAGCCGCATCTGCGACCTACACTACTGCTCACAGCAACGCCGGATCCTTAACCCGCTGAGCAAGGCCAGGGATCAAACCCACATCCTCGTGGATCCTAGTTGGGTTCACTAACTGCTGAGCCACAAAGGGAACTCCTTGTATTGTGTTTCTAACAATAAACTTTGTACCTGTTTTTACAATCTCTGCCTCCTTGAAATATTCCTTTCCTTTTTTTTTTTTTCAAAGGCTGCACCCGTGGCATATGGAGGTTCCCGGGGGCTGAATCAGAGCTGCAGCTGCCGGCCTCCACCACAGCCACAGCCACGCCAGATTCAAGCCACATCTGTGACCAACACCACGCTCACGGCAGCGTCGGATCCGTAACCCACCGAGCCGGTCAGGTTCATTACCGCGGAGCTGCAAGGGAAACCCCTCCTTGGAACAGCCTTGCTTTCTGCAGGGGCCAAGAATCAGGGCAATTCTGCTTTTAGCCTCTAGTCTAGTGGCCAGGATTCCTGATTTTCACCCAGGCTGCCCAGGTTCAATTCCTGAGCAGAGAATTAAGATCTCGCTTCCAGCCATCACTGCCATTCACTTCAGTTCCCTGAATGACGGCAGCAGGGTGCTCCTACAGGCGCCTTCTCTTTATTGATTGATTGATTTTTTTTGTCTTTTTAGGGCCACATTCAAGGCATATGGAGGTAGGAGTCGAATCGGAGCTATAGCTGCCGGCCTATGCCACAGCCACAGCAACGCCAGATCCGAGCCTCATCTGTGACCTACACCACAGCTCACGGCAATGCCGGATCCTTAACCCACTGAGCAAGGCCAGGGATCAAACCCTCAACCTCATGGTTCCTAGTCGGATTTGTTTCTGCTGAGCCACGATGGGAACTCCCAGGTGCCTTCTCTTTATGACAAGAGACGGTATTCTTCTATTTCTGGTAGTTACAAAGTTCCTTTTCTAATACATTCAAGGAAAAACTGAGCTCATTTTAGGAAAAACATTGGTTAGTAAAGGAACCAGCAACCCCACTCCTGCACGTATATCTGGAGAAAACTGTAATTCGCAAAGACGCCTGTGCTCCAGTGTTCACAGCAACATTATTTACAAAGCCAAGAAATGGAAGCAACCTAAAAGTCCACGGATAAAGAAGATGTGATATAGTACAGGTGAGTTCACACACACACACACACAGGAATACTACTCAGCCATAAAATATAATGAAATAATACCATTTGCAGCAGCTCACGGATGGTCCTGGAGACTATCATATTAAGTGAAGTAAGTCAGACAGACAAATATCATATGATATCACATATCTGGAATAAAAAAATGATACAAATTAACATTTACAAAACATAAATAGATTCACAGAAAATGAAGTTATGAGAGTTCCCATTGTGGCTCAGTGGGTTAACAACCGGACTGGTATCTCTGAGGACGTGGGTTCGCTCCCTGGCCTCGCTTAGTGTGTCAAGGATCTGACACTGCCCGTGAGCTGCGGTGTACGCCGGCAGCTGCAGCTCTGATTCGACCCCTAGCCTGGGAACTTCCATATGCTGTGGGCGCGGCCCTAAAAAAAAAAAAATTAGTTAAAGGAGACTTTTTTGTTTCATGCTATATTTTGCACTTCAGTTTCTGTTGCTTTTTCAGTATTTAGCTCACTGCTTTCTGGAACTGAGCAAGGTACCCTTGAAGAACTTTAAAGAACTTAATGCAATTCATGAACTTGGTTAAGTAAAATAATCTTTTAAAGTTAAATTTGTGTTTTCCCCCTAAAATGGCTTCCTACAGGAGTTCCCTTGTGGTGAAGCAGGTTAGGGATCCAGGTGTCACTGCAGCAGTTTGGGTCTCTGCTGGGTCACCAGTTTGACCCCTAGCCTGGGAACTTCCACATGCCATGGGCATGGGCATAAAATAAAAAACAAAATAAAATACTATTTTTTTTATTTTTGGTCTTTTTTCTCTTTAGGGCCACACTCATGGCATATGGAGGTTTCCAGGCTAGGGGTCTAACAGGAGCTGTAGCCGCCGGCCTACACCACAGCCATAGCAACTTGGAATCCAAGCCGTGTCTGCAACCTACACCACAGCTCATGGCAACGCTGGATCCTTAACCCACTGAATGACTCCAGGGATCGAACCCGCGTCCTCATGGATACTAATCGGGTTCGCTAATGGCTCAGCCACAACGGGACCTCCAAAATAAAATGGTAAATAAAAATAAAATGGCTTTCTACATATTAAAAAACAAACAAAGGAGTTCCCCTTGTGGCTCAGCAGTAGCAAACCCGACTACTACCCATTAGGATGTGGATTCGATCCCTGTTCTTGCTCATGGGTTAAGGATCTGGCCTTCTGTGAGCTGTGGTGAAGGCTGCGTTGATTGATTGATTGAGATTTGGGGGGGGGGGCATACCCAAGGCATATGGACATTCTCGGGCTAGTGGTTGAGTGACAGCTGCAGCCGCCGGCCTGTAGCACAGCCACAGCAACCACTCATCCAGGTCAGAGATCAAGCCCCCGTCCTCGCAGATCATTACTGCTGCGCCACAATGGGACTCTGTTTTATATTATTGGGCACTGGTGACAAAGCGAATTTCCTGGGCTGGGGATCAAACCTGTGCCTCCTCATGGACCTGAGCCACTGCAGTAGGGTTTTTTTTTTTTTTTTTTTTGCCTTTATCTAGAGCTGCACCTGCGGCATATGGAGGTTCCCAGGCTAGGCGTCTAACAGGAGCTGTAGCTGCCGGCCTTCGCCACAGCCACAGCAACAGCAACACGGGATCCGAGCCGCGTCTGCAACCTACACCACAGCTCACGGCAAAGCTGGATCCTTAACCCACTGAGCAAGGCCAGGGATCGAACCCGCAACCTCACGGTTCTTAGTCGGATTCGTTAACCACTGAGCCATGAAGGGAACTCCCTGCAGTAGGGTTCTTAACCCACTGTGCCAGAATGGGAACCCCCCCCAAAGGATTATCCTGCAGCAGTGACCCAGTGACGTGCCAGTGCTGAAAGCACCCTCCGCCCACCTCCAGGACCTTCTCTGTGGTGAAAGCGTCTTCCTGCTCCATTCACCAGGGCGCAGCTCTTTCCTCCACATCAGCACCTACCCCCCACTCCAGTCATTCCTGAAATCTGTGGTTCCGACCCACGAACCCCTCTGTGGTCCGGGTCCAGCAAAGGCCCGAGGCACAGCCCTTCTGTGGAGCCGCCACACCCGGCCGGCAGCGCCACCTGCAGGCTGCCCTCTCCTGGCCAGGAGGCCGCTTCCTGCCTGGCTGTCTGCACGGGGCTCACCCCTCACCCTGGACTCCCAGGCCCGGGCTCACACACAGAGTAAACGCAGCCCCTCGGGGCTCCATGGGGGCAACCAGGCCTTGTCGCTGCCCAGACCACTGCCTGGGTCTTTAAGTAAAAGACCTGAGGCAGCATTTTAGCTGAGTGGGACCTGTCAGCAGGAATTTTATCTTAGTTACAGGAATAATAGACTGTTTAATACACCACTTGCTGAGTGTACAAGAAGCCTTTAAACCAGTTGTACGTCCATTCCTGCTAAGGAAAAAGAAAAAAAAAGGAAATTTTAACTTTTACCCAAGTAATACAATAATGCAATTTAAGCTATCCAACAGATCCATAATGTTTGTTGCAATAGAACAAAAGCAGCAGTTTCCTGTCTGCCTGTCCGCATTGTCCCATCTCAGAGGCATTTTCTCCTCTCTTGGATATTAATTTAGATATTTATCACTGTTTCTAAATCATACACTTTTTTTCAATTCTGAGCTATATTTATTGATATAGCCTATTTATATCATTATCTAGGTTGTATAATGAACCATCCTCAAACAATCTTAAAAAAACAGTAGTTTGGAGTTCCCATTATGGCTCAGCAGTAATGAACACAACTAGAATCCACGAGGATGCAGGTTCGATCCCTGGTCTTGCTCAGTGGGTTAAGGATCTGCCATTGCTGTGAGCCGTGCTGTAGGTCGCATGCGGGGCTTGGATCCGGTGTTGCTGTGGTGTAGTTTAGCAGCTGTAGCTCTGATTTGACCCTTAGCCTGGGAACCTCCATATGCCGCAGGTGCAGCCTTGAAAGAAAAAGCCCTCCCCCCCTCAAAAAAAAACCCACAATAGTTTATTTGATGACAAATTCCCAGTCTGGGCAGGGCTTGAAGGGAGCACCTTGTGATAACTCTGGAAGGCTTTCCCTGGGATGGCTGGGTAGGACCCAGGGCCAGAACAGGTAGGGCCCTTGAAACAGAATCCCTCTGAAACGGAGTCCCACTGAAACTGAGTCCCACTGAAACAGAGTCCCCCTGAAACACAGTCCCCCTGCCGGGTTTATGGTTAACCTCAGGTGCTATCAAACCCTTATTCCCTTTCTTTCTTTTTTTCACTAGGACTTCTATTTTGTTTTAACCTAAGAAAATCCTTTGAAGAGATCCACCTCCATCTGCTCTAGAATTTGCTCAAAGATCTCCAAAGAGGTAAACTGGGGGGGGGGGGGGGTGTATAAAAGTGAAACTGGCCACTGTAATACTCAAACCACACTGTGATGCATTTTTGACCTCCTTCAGTCCATGAAAAGGTGAACTATCTCCAGAAAGTACTGGGGGAAAATGAATCTCTTCATCACAGATTTGGACAATATCCCAGCTAAAGGATCACAGGAAAATGGGATTTAGTCGTTTCGCCCCTCCATCCTCAAACTTCTTAATTTTTTTAACTCAATGAATTTTATTTTTTACATTTTTCTATTATTCAATGAATTTTATTACATTTATAGCTGTACAACCATCATTACAACTTTATAGCATTTCTATCCCAAACCCCCAGCCCAGCCCCCCACCCCCCCCACCCCCCACCCCCCCAACCTGTCTCCTTTGGAAACCATACATTTTTCAGTCTGTGAGTCAGTATCTGTTCTGCAAAGAAGTTCACTGTGTCCTTTTTTTTTAGATTCCACATATAAGTGATAGCATATGACGTTGGTGTCTCACTGTTTAACTTCACTTAGCATGATGATTTCTAGGTCCATCCACTGTTGCTGCAAATGCCGTTCTTTCTTTCCTTTTAATGGCTAATATTCCATTGTGTATATGTGCCACATCTTCTTCATCCACTCCTCTGTCAATGGGCATTTAGGTTGTTTCCATGTCTTTGCTATTGTATAGGGTGCTGCTGTGAACACCGGAGTACATTTGTCTTTTCAAATCAGGGTTTTCCCTGGATAGATGCCCAGGAGTGGTTTAGTCCCTTTCTTGTCCTGTCCTCGATCCCCTCAGAACTGAGGAGGATCAAAGAAAAGGGAGAACAGAAACAGGATCCTGCAGGCCCCTCCTGGATACAAAAGCCCCCCCACGTCCCCCATTTCTTGGCTCTAGAAAAAGGTCTCCTAGCCCTTCCCTGAATCCCAAAGAACAGACTCGAGCAGTTACTAACAGGAGAAGCGAGGGACTGCAGAGACAGAGGAAGGCAGTCAAGCAAGAAAAGTGAGAACAGCTCAAACAATGGAGTCCCAGGACCCCTAGTTCCCCCGAAAGGGCTACACATAACCATCGGACACAGTTCGGTGAGCTGTGCTGCAGAAACCAGACCCCACCCAGGTGGAGGATGGCGACTACATGCTGACCCCGCACGCAGGGCCCAGACTGGCTGCAACCAGCAGGTGGATGATTAAGATTCTGAAAACGTCACCCTGACCAGCATCCAATCAGAAGCAAGTGCACAAGCTGGTCATGTGCCTCCAGCCCTCTCCCCAGTGTTGCCTTCAAACGCCTTCCCTGAGAGCCACCCTGGTCCTTGGTACCCGCACAATCGGCGTCAGAAGGTTGGCTTTCTGCTCCTCGGGGGACCAGACCCAAGTCCGGTTTGGCAACATCCTGAGGCTTCAGGACGAATCCTGTCTTGACGGCGAAGGAAAGAAACCCGTGGGCGGTAGTTTCGGAGGGCGGGAGTTGATGGGGAGCGCTCGTGGGGTGTGAACAACAGAAGCCCAGTGCCTCCGTGGCCCCCCGACCGCCTGCTCTGAATGCGTGTCTCTGCCCCTGGTGCAGACTGCTTGCTTCGCAGTGACTTTCTGCAAACATCAGCTTCTGTATCTTTTTTTTTTTTTGTCTTTTTGGGCCACACCTGTGCCATATGGAAGCTCCCAGGCTAGGGGTTGAATCGGAGCTGTAGTCGCTGGCCTACACCACGGCCACAGCAACGTCAGATCCAAGCTGCATCTGCAACCTACACCACAGCTCACGGCAATGCCGGATCCTTAACCCACTGAGCAAGGCCAGGGATGGAACCTGCATCCTCATGAATACTAGTCAGATTCTTTTCCACTGAGCCATGATGGGAACTCCGACGAGCTTCTATATCTTTAAGCTCCCATCCTGGGGAGAGAGTGACACTGTCTACCAAGTTAGAGGACAGTCCAGGAAAGCATGGACTGTGTGTCCACCCCAGGCCCCATTAGAGGTGTCATGGTGAAACAGGAGGGAAGGGGGCAGGGCAAAACCCATAAAAGAATGACGTAGCCTGAGGACCTGACAAAAACTGGTTAGAACTATTTAAGCCTAACGGCAGAAGGCTTGACTTCCAGGACGGTTAGAGCCTCATTATATGCTCACTGTAAGACATCAGCAGCTAAGTACTCACCCACAGGTGCCATGACAGTCCCAGGCTGACCATAAGAGGTCAGAAAGTGGGTGCCCCCGTTATGGTGCAGGGGAAATGAATCCGACAAGTAACCCTGAGGATGCAGGTTCAATCCCTGACCTTGCTCAGTGGGCTAAGGATCCAGTGTTACCGTGAACTATGATGTAGGTCGCAGATGTGGCTTGGATCCCAGGTTGCTGTGGCTGTGATGTAGGCCAGCGGTTATAGCTCCGATTCAACCCCTAGTCTGGGAAACTCCATATGCCATGGGTGTGGCCTTAAAAAGCAAAAAAAATTAAAAAGTTCAAAAAATGGGCAGTGGCCCAACTCTCGAAAAACCTGCCCTGAAACCGCTGGAATAACCCTCCCACTCATTAGTCTATGAAATCACCCCCCTATAGTCTCTTGCCTTTTGAGGTAGCCCACATTTTTATATCTCTTAATAAATCTACCTTTTCTATTTTTTTTTTTTTTTGTTGTTGTTGTTGCTGTTGTTTTTGCTTTTCAGAGCTCTACCCATGGCATATGGAAGTTCCCAGGCTAGGGGTCCAATTGGAGCTGCAGTTGCCAGCCTACACCACAGCCACGGCAACTCGGGATCCGGGCCGCGTCTGTGACCTACACCACAGCTCACAGCAGCGCCAGATCCTTAACCCACTGAGCGAGGCCAGGGATCAAACCTGCACCCTCATGGTTCCCAGTCGGATTCGTTACCATAACAGGAACGCCAATAAATCTACTTCATACCTATCACTTTGCCTCTTGCTGAATTCCTTCTATGCTGAGACATAAAGAACCTGAACTTCAGTAAGTCCTGAAACCAGGTGTGTGATTTTATTTGAAAAAAAAATGGGTTCAAGTCACAGCCTGAGTTGAGTGGTTTCAATGGTACAGAAAGGGGCTCCTGGGCAGATGGGAGGGACAGGCTGGAAGCTGGGGAGTAGGTCCCATAAAGGGCTGAGGCTGCTGCACAGACAGCCCAGGTGCCCTTGGGCCCCTCCACTGACCAAGCCCACTCCGGCCTTAGGGCTGTGCCCGCAAGTAGCCACGGGCTGGCCCTGGAGCCTCCGCCACGCGCGCCCCTCCTCAGCTCTGGTTTCTCCTCCCCGCCATCCACACTGTCCCCACCACCTGACACACTAGGCGTATGACTTCGTGAACCTCAGTGCCCCAGGAACCCCGGCTCGGCGGAGCACTCACTGCTGATAACTGTGTGAAGGGACAAGGGTCACGGCACGTCCCGGCCCCGAGGACAATCCCGCTGATTCTCTGACAGCCCAGAGCACAGAGTGCTCCCTCTCTCGCTGGTGTGGCGGGTCCGTGGGGACCCACACCGATCCTACGTCAC
>PVHT021183553.1:5414147-5481272 GCA_004024745.2 Catagonus wagneri
GCTGGGCCAGCGCTGGGGCGAGGGTGGGTGGGTGTCACTGCTCTCATCTGGGGCCAGCAAAGGGCCCTCCTCACTGGGCTCCACAGGTCCCCTCCCGGGTCAGTGCCTGGGACTGGCCAGGAGGGGGCGCCCAGCACCTTCCTTCAGCAGGAGCTGGGCCCTGGCAGGAGCAGCTTAGAACGCGGGGACTTCTGAGCAGGAAAGGCCTTACTCTATCAGCTGCAGCCTGGCGGCCCAAGTCCAGGGGTCTCTGGGCTCCCATTCAGTGTGTTTTTCTTGGGCCAAAGCTGGCTCTGGGGCTGAGAGCTTTGCACTCAGTGGAATGTGGGTGATTAAAAGAGGAGGTCCCACTGCTGCCCCTTTCAGCAAGCACCCCTGACCTCCTTCCACCCCGGGGGTGGGGTGGGGTGGCCAGAGCTGCACGCCCAGGGTTGAGCAGCCAGAGCTCCAACAACGGTCCGAGCTGTCCTGAGCGGTTAGCACGTCTCCTGAGGTGCAATCCCTCCTAGGGTTTGGAAACTCCAGTGGGGATAGAGCCCTGGACGCCGCCTTGGCCTCAGACCTGCTCCCGGGTCTGGTACCCGCCCTGATGCTAACCCAGCCATGCTCTCAGCATGGCACAGTCATGAGGTCGGTCAGCTCTGGGGGGTGTAGGAACTGCCTGACAAGTGCTCTGAACAGGGGTTCAGGAAGGCCCTCCAGCCAGGATCACCTTCCTGAACAGCAAGCCATGTCCTAGAGACGGGATCTGGGTCCCAGGACTGATATCTGCTGAGCAACTGGAGCTCAGGGGTCCACAGCCCTGGAGGTCTGGGGTGGGCTCTGCTGTGACAGGTAGTGGCCAGCAGGGGGCCATGCCGGGATGCAAGACTGGCAACACTCACTCCCCGGAGTCCCACCTCCCTGAGCCCGGGGCCTCCCGGTGCTGGAGGCGACGGTGTCTACTCCCAGGAGGAGGTGAGAGAGCCTAGAGGTGGCACAGCCCCTCACCTGCTATGGCAGAAGCCAGGTAGAGGCCACAAGCAACCTTCACACAAGTACACACGCTCCTCATGCAGCAAAGATGACTTGTCTAGCACGTGTTTGCCAGAATGTATTAATGTTAATTACAGAAAGAGGCGCAAATACATATGAAATGCTAGGCCATTGTTTTATGAGCTTTTTTAAGTAGGACATCCCTTTGCCCTAAAGATGCTAAAATGCATCACGACTTGACAAGATAGAGCTACTGGATCTGCTGCCCACTGATGGCTGCACCCGTATGTATCTCATTGTAAAAGATGATGTTTGGGAAAGGTCGCTCTACTTGGAAGGGCTCAGACGGTGGTTAAATGAGAAACGGGCTGAAATGTCCACCCCTTCGGAGGAAGCCTGCCCATCCTTAACCATCAAGGATCTGGGTGTGTCCGTGGCCACAGAGCGCCCTCTGCTGGGCAGGCGCGGGTGTCTGCTCTTCACCCGACCTGACCCGCCTCTTTCCCTGCTCCACGCGCACAGGCCAGGGCAGCTGGAGAGGGGGAGAGTTTAGTGGTTACCAGCTCCGCCGCTCAGGAGCTGTGTGACTGCAGATATGTGTCTGAACCTCTCTGAGTCTCAACTTATTTACTAGAAAAAAATGGACATGCAGTATACACCTGCCTGGTCTTAAATAAATATTATTATTTAATAATAATAATTATTATTAGGCATGTATTATTATTAGGCATGCTGCAGATGTGACCGGCCTGGGTGCCCCAACCCTAGGATCTGGGCTGAACATACAAGATGCCAGAGGCTTCCGGCCACAATGCCACCACCTCGGTCCAGGCCTCCATCTCTCACCAACCGGCCTCCCTACTTCCAGCCAGTCCACGCTGTTTCCATCTTCACACCCAGAGAGTGTTCTTTCTCGAACGCAAATCTGGTCATGCCCCTCTCCTGCCTGAGGCCCTTCCGAGGCGACCACGGTCCTCAGGCCAGTTCCACCTCCCGGTACGATGAGGTTTTCCTGGCCACATTTTGTCACGTGCCTGGGGTCGCCTCTCCCTTCTCCCTGTCCCCTGGCCCTCACACTGCAGTCATTCGGAATTCCTGGGGCTGTTTCTTGCTTCTGTCCCTTGGCACTGCTGTTCCTTACCCTGCACTCCTAATTTCTCTCCTCCCATCCCTTTTTCTCAGACACGTCCTCCTCTGGGGAGGCAGCATGAGGTCCCACCCGCCTCCCAGTGCTTCCTGGGTGTCCCCTTCCTGTCCCATCACAGCACTCGGCCCACCCTCTGCAATCGACCCTTTCATCACTGGCTGTACCTCCCCCCCAACCCTACGCTGCCCGCCCTGGGCCCAGGACCGTGCCTGGCAAAGCACAGATGCATGATGAATCTGTGTGCAGTCAAGGATTCCCATGGAGCTCCCTGATGGCTAAGCAGGTTAAGGATTAGCATAGCTCTGGTTATAGCTGTGACTCAGGCTCAATTTCTGGCCTGGGAACTTTGCATGTCATGGGCGTGACCCCCCCAAAAAAGAAAAGATTCCCAGGTTCGGGAATATTCTGGGGCTGAGAGGGTTGGGTCCCTGCCACCATGCCCTTTTCTGCGTGGCAACAGCCCTACGGCATGTACCTCTGATCCCTAACACCTGCTCCACTGACCTCGTTCCTAAACATGAGAAAGAAACTATAGCCATTCCTGGCTCTCCCCAGGCCCTGAGTCTACAGGGCACCAGTCCCCACTCACAGCAAGCTGGTGGCCTTGCTTTAAACCAGCCCTGAGTGAGGCGCCTCCCACCTACAGCCATTCATTTGTTCACTTCCTCACCCTCAAACCTTTTGAAGCTGCTGCTGTGGGTTGGTGTGGTGAGACAGCGAAGAGACACCCATTAAGCACAGGTGACAGGCTACATGCAGCCCCTGAAATCTTCCTGAGGCCCGGAGGTGCTTTTATCCCTTTCTAATGCACGGGGGAGCTTAAGGTGCACAGAGGCGATCAGGCCCAAGTCCCCCCTGCTCCCAGCAAGCGGCTGGGAGTCACCACCAGGCTGCGTGACCTCAAGGCCCTGCTGCCTCTGCGATGTCCCGGGCACTGCTGCAACCGGAAAGCCTTGGCCTGCCCTCCAGAGCCCCAGCCTAGTGGGGCAATACACCTTCAGACGCGAGGTCACTTTCAAGAGATGGCCGAGGAGGGCAGCCCTTTACATGAAAGGGACGAAGCAGTACAGGTGCGGAGGAGGGAAAAGCACCAAGCATGCTTGGAAAATAAGGGATCAAGGGAGAAGCGATGAGGGTTGGGGGTGAGGCCGCGGCAGCCACGGCCCCTTAGGGCCCTGGGGTGCTGGACCCAGGATGGGGACTTCATAGGGGGCCGGTGGGGGGGCTGCTGCATGAAGAGGCCTCTGTAGAGAAGGACGCGGTGACCGTGGCACCCTGGTGCAGAGGCCCGGTGCAGCTGGGGAAAGAGTCAGGGGTGGCAGGAAGCAGCCAGGGAGGGCAGGGCAGGCCAGAGCTCAGGGATGCAGGCAAGCTTGGGAGTGGGCAAGGCTGTCACAGCGCCCATGGGGACAAAGTGGGAGGGAGCGTGGAGGTTGACAAGGTGGCTGAGAAGTGAAAGTGGCTTGAGAGGAGGGAACGGGGCCCAGCAGCGGGGAGAGAGAGCGCCCTGGAGATGGCCGCAGGTAGAATCGTGTGGCCATGGCCGTGGGGGTGGCAAGCTGACTCAGAAAGCCAGAGCTTCAAGGGTGGGGAAGGGGGTCAAGTGCGGGCCCCCAGCAGTACATCACCGGTGAGACAGGCGAGAGCTGGTCTGAAAAGGGAATGAGAAAGGCCTCTGCAATGTTTTCTGGTCATTGCCTGAGGCTTCCAGAAGATCGGGACATGTCTGCAGAGGAGTGAACAGGGAAGAACCGGGGGCTGAGCGGCGAGGGAGGGAGGGAGGGGAGGCGGGCCTCGAGGGCTGGGTGCCCACCAGGAGGCCGCTCTGTGCCACGCTCTGTGAAGGGGACCGTCGGGGTGACCCCGGCGAGGCGCAGCTGGGTGACCCGAAGCCCTGCCCGACGACCGTCCCCAAAGCTGTCTTCTCGAGTCCACTGAACACGGGAGACAGCCCCACACGCGTCGGGGCCACAAAAGGAGGCCCCCTGAACAAGGCCCCGGCACAGAACAGCCTCCCCGGGCCGCCCTGGGTCGGGGGCACTGGCCTCTGCGCTGCGGCAAAGGCGGGCGCGGTCCGGACTGGGGTCAGTGCTGGGCCGGCCGCGCCGAGCTGGCTGCTCTCCGCGCCCACGGAACTAACTGCCTGAGACGAGGCGGGCGGGCTGGTGATGTGCGGGGCCCTCAGGCTGACGGGCAGGCTGCACTCCCGCCTGCCGGCCCCCGGCCTCTCCTCTGCCCCGACCCTCTCCGCCCTGCCTGGCAAGAGGGGCTGGGCCTCGCGGGTGTTCCATTTCCAGATCCATCTCACCAGCCTAACCAGATGAGAAACTCACCCCACCCCTTGCCTACCCAGAACCCTCAGAAAGTGGCTTTGGAAGCGATCGGGGAGCTGGGCAGCCAGGGCAGAGTGGCATGGCTGCTGCCCAAACTAGAAAACGCATCGGTTTTCAAAGACCAAAACCAGCGGAGAAACTGGAACAGCCTCTTCTCCCCTCAGCCACCAGGCACTTGTCGCAGCTCCGTGGGAGTCTCATGCGAACAGAATCGGGCCACTTACAGGGGTTGTTCAATTAGCTCTTGGTGAAAACTGCTAACTTGGACATTTGATAAGAATTGCTCCCCGCCAGCTGCCAATCCATGTCTTCTGAAGGTGACCTTTTCCCCACTTGGGCACATCCTCGCTGCGGGCCGGGAGCCCCCAGGCTTCACACTGGCCGAGAAGGCAGCTGCTGGGCCCTCGCAAGAGCGGTGTGCCCAAGCGTGGCCCCTTCTCTGCAGCTGAGCTGCCGAGGCCATGACCGCCCTCGATGGGGACCCACCGCTCTCCTGGCGCCCCCAAATCGAGTGCAGTCTGGTGGAAAGATGCAAGGGCCCAGGGAGTCGAAGCCGGGGAGCTGGGGCATCTGAGGCCAGTGAGGACAGAAGTGGGAGCCTGGGGCGGGGGAGGGAGCGAGGTGCGGCTCCCTCCCAGGCCAGGCTGGAGCTGGTGGCCTGTGAGCCGGAAAGGGCAGGCCGGGAGAGAGGGAGCTGCCGGCAGAGTCGCCTGGGGGTGGGGGGTGAGGGGGCGCCCACCCACGGCAGCGGGCACCCTGCTGCAGGCCTCTGTGTGGAGGGTGCTGCGGCCGCGGCTCGGGCCTCTCGCTGACCCCTCTCCTCCTGGGCTGACTGCAACCTGCTGAGCGTTTTGGATCTTCCCACCAAACCACAGGGAAATGAATGGGGCCGCGTTCACAGGCATGGAAAACCCCCGAGGAGAAGGCCTCTGGAGCCAGACATAACAGGCCCTGCGGGCGAGGCCGGAGCCAGGCTTCCTCTTCTGGGAGGCAGAATCCACTCCAGGCCTTTCTATAGGTTCAGCAGGCAGGGCCCAGCTGCAGTAGGAGGCACGTTTCAGCCTCTTGTTTTTCTAGCTCAGAAGGAGGTCTCCAGAGCCTCAGCTTCAGAGAGGCCCTGGGCCCTGCCAAAGGGAGGCCCAGCGGCTGCGGTAGGGAGCGGGGAGGGGACTTGCGGGAGCCGGGCTGACTGGCAGAAAGCCCTTTGTCAGCGTAAAGCTGGAGAAACTTCGCTCCCTTCCCGAGGTTCAGGGCTCTGCTCTCGGAGGCACCGGCAGGCCTGTGCGGGGCAGGGCCCCGGGCTGAGCTGCTGGACAGAAAAACTCCCCCAGAGCAGAACCGGGTGGCAGCTTGTGCTGCGCGGCCTCGCAGAGCTGAGGAATGAGGGCTTGCTGGCTCCAGCGCGGCATTGACACACATGGCTTCCTGCACTTCTAGCTGCTGTCCAACTGGAATTAGAACCGCTGACCAGAGGAGGGGCAGCCAAGACACCAGAAGCCGGGCCACTATGGGAGCCACCGTGGGGCCCTCCAGTGGCTCATCTGCCCTGCGTGGACTCTCTGGCTGGAGTCCCTTTCACGCCCTAGCCCAGCAGCAGGGGCCAATTCTGCAGCCTAGGATAAAGGACAGAGCTTGGACAAGCTCAGGGGGGGCCGCCCAGGTCATCACTGATGGATGGATCACTTTTGATTTAGAAATTCGGCTTTAGGCACCAAAATAGTTGAGAGATAAGTGTTCTGGATATACGCACCCCCACCCCCACTCCGCCCCAGCACACGCGACAAAAGGTAGCTGGGTAACAGAGGACAAGGCATTAAGGCACGCGTTCCTGGGCATTCAGGCTTTGCTCACCTCCAAGACACTCTTGGCCCCACGGCCTCTGGGGAGCAGCTCCCCGTTGGCAGGGCCACCACCGCAGCCACACGACCACTAAAGGCTGCAAGGAAGTAAGCACACTGCTGGGCTCAGGCTGGGCTTTCTGTGCACCTTATATTATTTCATTGAATCCTCCCCAAAGCCTGCAGGGGAAGGGGGACGTCAGCCCTAATCTACGCAGAGGGAAGCTGGGTGTCTGAGAAGCCAAGCGCAGCGACCGCAGAGATGACAGAATGCGGCGGGGCTGTGGTCTGGAGCCCGGGCTCTGCGACTCTAAGGTCTGCCCTCTGCCCCCAGCTTGTGACGGGAGGGCGCCAGGCCCGGCGGTGCGGTTGGGGGAAAGGGAAGGCAATGTGTGCGGGTGTTCTGGAGTGGGCAGAATGGCGGTCCCAGTGCTTTCGGTCAGGAGTGGCTCCTCTGCCACAAAGAGGGAGTGTGTGTCTCTTCCCTGACCCGCCCCAGCGCAGCAGCAGCCCGTGGAGGGGCGGCGGCCCGGGACAGCCGGGTGGGCGGCTGGGCAGCAGGGCCCGAGCAGGGAGGCAGGGAGGCCCGGGGTGGGTGCAGGGAGCTGCCCATTGGCTGCTTCTCTGCCCACTGCGGGTATCAGCCGGAGCGGTGGGGTCTGAGCCCCGACACAGCGACCTCCTGTGATCACTGCGCCGGGGACCCTGGGAGAAGACGGACGGGTGGAGGGCACAGGGGGGACGTGCCCGGGGCGGGGGATGCTGTCTGTGAAACCACCTTGGGAAACAGCTGGGCAGACTGGACGAGGTTCCGGTCACTGCAAAGGCCCCTGTGGGGTTCCTCTTAACCCTAAGGTCCCCTCCTAAGGACCGGGCACCACGGTCTCCTTGCCAGTGGCCGGCCAAGGGCTCTGCTGACAGCGAGAGTCAACACAGGGCCACGCTGGCACCCGGGGCGGGGGGCACCTGTGGTGGTCTGCCACATCCCTAAGTCCTTCCTCCTGATTGTCCAGGGCACCTCCTGTCCTCAGCAAGGGTCGCAGCAGCTGCAGAGCCGAGGTCACTCATCTCGACCTGGCTCGCCACCTCCCTGGCAACCTCAGAGGGCAGACAGAGGCCACTCCCTGCCCCGTGTCCGACGCTGGCGCGCTGGGCAGGGAGACACGCAGGCCCGCCTTCGGGCCGGGCCGGGCCATCTCCGCGGCCCTGCCTTACCGCTGCCCATCTCTCGCGCGGCGCGACGAAGAGGACAGGCCTAGGACCCCCTCCCCACGTGGACGCCTCCTCCCATCTGCCTCTGGGACTCCGGCCTCCTTTCTGTCCCGGGGCCGCCACTGGGATGAGCACCAGCTCCGAGCGCATTCCGCCCCACGGCTCTGGCTCGCCTGCCACCGGCTCGCAGGCTCTGCCTCTCGCATCTGCGCGCCTCGTTTTTGCTAACGCTTCCGCTGTTCCACCTGCAGAAACATGCTGGCCCGGAGGGTCACAGGGGAGGGCAGAGCCATCTTTGAGGCTGTAGCCATCGTGACCCGTAGACATCCTGCTGAGAGCCTGCCCCGCGAGCCGCTGAGACCCACGGGCGAGCCTAATACAAGCCTTGCTAGTCTGTCCCACGAGGGTGTTTTCTCACCCATCTCTGAGCCGGGCAAAGAACTCAGATCTTTTTGTTTCCCCTGCCGGGTTCCGCACTGTGAGAACGCCCAGCCCTGGCCGCGTAAAGGGCCCTCAGAGGCGCTGCGCTAAGGGCACTCTGGTGTCCTGCATCGAGGCTGCTGCTCCCCTGGCCCCTGCAGCTCTTCCACGAGGAAGCTGCCAGCTCTCTTTGGGCTTCCCCTTGGGCGACGGGCACCCACACCTCTAGGACTCCCGGGGGCCTCTCCGCCTGTCCATTTTCCAGCAAATCCTTGTGAAACTCGAGCCCGATTCCTCACAGGTCACGTTTGGCTGTTGCACAATTACTGCCAATGGGTCATTTTGCAACAACACAGAGACCTGGCTGCTGGCTTTACCAGAACATCCTCACAGGCAGCGTGTAGCTCAGGGCACTGTCTGCTGCCAGCCTCACGCAGAGACTGGGTGCACACCTCCGCCACGGCCTCTGTCACCGCCTGTGAAGTTGTCTGCCACACCTGTCCTCCTCAGTGGGCAGCATCTTTCTCCTCGCCTGGGCTTGGCACAGCAGCCAGTACTAGCAGGAGTCCAACAGTTTGCTAGACAAGCAAAAGGAAGGTGTCTAGATCTTGGCTGGGAAACACCTGGCCAATGTCTCCTCTGCCCACGAGACAGAATTCCTCAGGGTCCTTCCTCCCACGCCAAGGAATTTCCTAGGGGTCCCTTTTTAAGTTGGGCAGGGAGATGACCCACCTGGCAGGTAACGCAATTCTGAATATATAAGGCTTCCAGAAGATTCCTGTGTCTCTTCCCCCCTCCCCCACAAGCTCAGCTTTATCAGGACTCTGACCAGCACTGGCCTCAGGCCTCCAAGGAGACCGGGCCTGGCCTGGAGGCTGGACGCGGAGGACGCGCTGGGGGGCCGGCTTCTCCCCGTGCGTGGGCAGCTTCGCTTTGTAACAGAGCACAGCAGGCAGCGGCCACCTCCGCGTGTTCCTGCTTGTTAAGGTCAAGAGGGAAGGCAGGGTCCACCCCACGCTGCCCGCGTAGCCCGGACAGGCTACCCTCTGCAAGCTCGCCACCCACAGGGTCAGCAGTAAATGAGATACACTGTGTGGAGCTCTTACCTCAGGGCCCGGCGTGTGCTAAGTATTCCATCAACATTAGTGACTATTATTACAACAACCTTAAGGTGACAAGGGTTTGGTGTCGTCAGAATACGGAAAATGCTAGAAGAGGGGACAAGAGCAAAGGGAGCCTGCTGCCTGCAGACGCTCCTTCAGTGTCTGCTGGGCGTCCGGGGGCTGGGACAGAGGTACCGCCCTGGCGCTTGGGCACAGGGGACCAGCGGATGGACACAGACTCACGCCCCGGCCTTCCCACCCCCGTGGGAATCTTCTCGGTCGCACACTGGCTCTTTCCTTGGGCATTTGCTTGCTGAGTTCCCACAGCCATGTTCTCAGCACTTTGGGCAATGGATCCCCGAGAGGGTCCGAGGAGAGCAGTTTTATACTCTTCCCTCCACACTCTGCCCACAAAACCCCTTCCATTTCATTGCAGGGAGTTCACGGGTCACGAGGCCTGAGGCAGAGCCTGCGTCGCAGGACACGCAGCAAAGTACTGGCCTTTCTGAGGAGGCAAACGGTTACACAGAGAAGGTAAGAGTTAGGTTTGATGACACCAACCGTTGGAGGACACGCTAGGAAAAAGCCAAAGGAGTGAAGGTTCCTTCAGCTTCAGGAGCAGAACACTGAAGAATCATGGCTTTCCAGAATATTTATTACACAAGGATGGCGGCCTGCTAACTGGTCTTTCATCTACACCCAGGACTAAGGAGAAGGAGATTTAGATGAAACTGGGGGGCTGTTAGAACTAAGCAAGAGTGTCCTAACATGACAAATGCACTAAACAATTCAGTTCAAGTTGATTTAAAAAGTACCATACCAGCTCGCTTATCTAAAACTCAGGCACACACTCAATCTTGAGTATCTGATACATGGGTCAAAAGCAGGGAACAAGCAACCAACAAAGCCTGTGACGACCAGTAAGGTCCCCCCTTCGCTCCTCACTCAGAGCCTTTCCTCTTCTTCTAGGGGTTGAATCGGAGCTGCAGCTGCCGGCTTACATCACAGCCACAGCAACACCAGGTCCAAGCCACATTTGTGACCCACGCTGCAGCCACAGCAACTTGGGATACTTAACTCACTAAGCGAGGCCAGGGATCTAACCCACATCCTCATGGATACTAGTTAGGTTCTTAACCTGCTGAGCCACAACAGGAACTCCAGCCTTTCTCGTCTTGATCAGTTCTAACCTCTAGACTCAGCTTCCCCACTGACCCCACACCCCCACGGCCTCAGGCTCACAGCCAGGCAGAGCGGGTGCTCTTGGCTTCTTCCGCACAGCGGGGGCGGAGTGACAACGGGTCCTGCAAAGGTGGACACAAAGACAGCTGAGGCAGGGCCTCAGCAAAGTCCAGTGAAAACACGTGGCCCTGCGGGGGTATTTAGTATACAGCTGAAGCTGCACTGCACAACAGAGCCCAAGGAAAATGCTTCTGTATCACCATACGGACATCGTGGATAATCCTAAATTATTAAAAAGGGCTACATGATGTCCAGCCAACACTGTCCAAGAAAACGGTAGGTCTATAAATGAAAACGAAGGCGGCTCCTTCGCTGAGGCCCCAGACAGCTCAGACATCGAGGCATCTAGAGAAGGATTGTAGTCGGGGTCCCCCTGAGTGAGATGCATCGAGAAGATACCCACCGGGGAGGGCCGGGCGCGGAGGCCCCCCGGGACCCGGACAGCGGGCTGGGCTTTCAGAGAGGGCTGCTGAGGGGCGGGCGTGGAGTCGCTGTGGTCCTCACTCCTGAGCGCTCCCCACAGCCCTTCAGTTCCAGGGTGAGGAGGGCAGGGGCTTCAAGCCTAAGAACCGAGCCCTGTCCTCTGCCACCCCCGTCCACTCTCACGGCAGTGCCGCCCCCGCTGACCGTCCCGGGCTTGGAGGCCAGACACCATGTCTCTCTCATCCTCCACCCTGGAGCCCGGCCCAGCAGCCCCCGGCGGGTCCTCGGGGTTGTGGGGTCACGTGGGGCCAGCCCGGGGGCAGCTTGCAGAAGCGGAGTGTGGGGTGTCCTGGCTCTCGGCTGGGCTTGGCTGGGTCGCGTTTTCAGGGCAGCTGCATAAATTGGCCGTTTCTTTCTCTCCTGACTCAACGGGCATGAGCGGGGCACCGGCTCTGGTCACTCTGTAAGATCTCCCCACCCGCGTGCCCGCCGCCGGAGAAGCGCGCTCCGAAGGCAGAGCATTGTGCTCCTCTCCAACAGACAGCCACTGTGCAGTGATTTACGTCCACTGATGGCCTTTGTCATCAAGCACGGCAGTTCCCCCAGGCTCCGGAGGCTTCCTGCCCAACCACCGAGAAAAAGCCACAGTGCCCCGGAGAGCTGGGGAGTGGCAGCGAAGACAGATCAGAAACACTTCCCCACAGAGAGCGCAGCCAAGAGCCCAGAGAGCCGAACACATCCTGGTTACCTGCCAGGCAGCTGCAGGAGGTGACGGCCGCAGGCACCTTTCTTCTGGCCTGGAGCCAACGCGCTGTCCTGTGGCCTGTTTCCTGCACCTCCCCTGTCACCTCCCGAGGGTGGCTCGGGCCTCTGTGGCCTGGGCCTGGGTTCCAACCTCCAGTGACCCAGAGAGGGTGTTTACAGCAGAGGCATTTGCAACTTCAAGCATCTGAACCTGCCCTAGAGACTGGTGCAGCATATCGGGCAGCACCTGGGGAGAACTGAGAGGGCCTGCTCATCAAACAGGGGACTGGCCGCAATATCCTCAGCTTCTTCTAGAATGCCTGGTAGTCTCAGAAAGGGACAGGCCTCCTTGGGTTTAAAATCTGCCCAGCTGAGCCATCAAGCTAGAAAGGCTAGCCTTCGGGGCCAAAGAATCGTCTCTCCTCTGGGATGGGAACCCGTGGATGGACAAAACCCAGAGAGGCAGAAGAGACAGATCATGCCAGAAAATTCTGAAAAGGTATAGATGCGGCAGATAGAGAGAGGTACAGAGAAAACAAAAATGCTGATCCCCACACCCCATCCTCTCTCACTGGTCAGATCATGTCATCATATGCCCAAAAAGCACTTGGAAAAAAAAAAAATGAAGGGTTCCAAGTTGTACTGGATTGCGGCAGCCCCAAGAGGCTTCCTAGAACGGACAGAGCTGCAGTCCACTGCAACAAGATGAGTAAGTGGGACGACCAAGCTGTACAAAGGAAATTTAACAAGAAGGAAAAAAAGTTGTGTTAACCAACCGAAGGAACTCTCTTTTATAAGGTCTTTGAGAGTTTCAAAGCATTTAGTTTCGAGAGATCCTGGTGGCCTAGGATTTTCTGTCTTGGGTCATCCTTGGGTAGTCATCTGGGCTGCAGGATGGGGCATTCTCAACGCAGCTCGGGCCGGGGAGCCCCTGCCAGCCCCATGGCCTCTTCGGGTTTCGGTCTCTCCCGTCCTTGCACACTTCCCTCCTCTCTCCAAATCAAAGCAGAAAAAGAGTCTGTGTGTCTGCATCGGGCTCACAATCCTCAAACTGGGACAGTCGAGACTCTAAAGGGCTTACAAATACAGAGCTCCACCCAACAACCCAAACAGCCTGGCTAAGGGGAAAGCCCTCAGTCTCCAACCCCCGATTTCCCTGGCATCAGACAAAAGCCCAAATGGCAGCAGAGGCCAGAGAGGGCCCTGTACCTGGCCTGGTGGGTGGCTCAGCCAGGTGGCTGAGGGGAGCTGCAGGTGCAGCCCTCCAGGGTCCCAGCCTGGCAGGGAGGGCTCAGCAGCAGGAGACGTGTGGCTGCCCCAGTCTGCTCCCATGAGGGTGGAAGCCACCGAGAGCGGGCGGTACGGACGAGAGTGGTACAAGGAGATGAGGACAGAGAAGGAAAACGCGTTCAGCGTGCCCGTGAGGCAGTCTGACCACACTGCTCTTGGAGATCTAGGACACACGTGGTATTTTTTGCGACCTTGGGGGTTACTCATTCAATATTCTACCAGGGAGTCAGGGAGCGTAAGAACAGCCTGGGCTCCGGGTCCACACCACCTGTTAGAAGCCCTGCTCCGCTCTATCAGTCATGAGGTCCTTCCATAAAAACGGAGAAGGCACAAATCTTCCTCACGAGGAGAAAGCAAGCAGTCATGGTCTTGTGATACTCCGTTTGCCCACCTCCAGCAGCACACAGACCACCACTGCCACGTTCCAAATTTAAAAGCATCCTTGAACTGAAAGATCATCTTGGGGAAAAGTAAAATCAAATGTATGCAAAAGGGAGTTCCAGTGTAAGTTTTCATAATTGGAAAAGGACTTTATGGTAAGAACCCTTCTCTCTGAGATCAGAGAACAAGACATGCACGCCCACTATCATCACTCCACTAAAGAAAAAGTAAGACTGGGTATATAAAAAATCAGAAAGAATCTACAAATGAATTTGAATTTAATAAACACATCTAGCAAGGTCACTGGATATAAGGTAAACAAAAATAAATTATCTTTTCATACTTTAACAATGAAGAGAAAAGGAAATTTCTAAATACCATTTAAAATATTAAATGCAACGTATCACAAATATTAAATACCTAGCAGTAAATCTAATGAGAGACAATCAAGAAGGCCGCGGCATAAAAATTTATAAAATATTACTGAGAAAAATTAAAGACCTAAATAAAGAATGGGATATATACCACATTTGTAGAGTAGAAAACCATCATAAAAGTGTCAGTTCTTTCCCAAATTGATCTATAGATCCAAAGCAACCTCAGAGTAAATCCTAACAGGTTCATGTGCGTGTGTGTGGAAACTGAAAAGCTGATTCTAAAATTTATGTGGAAACAGTAAGGGACAAGATTAGCCAGGGGCCCTTTACAGAGGCTGAGCAAGGTGGAAAGTCTAACTCAACTAAACTTCAAGACTTTCAGTAAAGGCACAATAATTAAGACAGGGCGTTACTGACACAAGAAGAGACACACAGATCAGTGAGACAGAACAGACTTGCAGACGTAGACCCGTGTGCAGAGGGACCCTTCATTTTGACGCAGGTAGCACTGCGGAGCAATGGGCAAGTCTATAAACAACTGATGCTGGGTCAATCAGATGTCTATACGGAAGAAAAATGAAACTTGCTGTACCATGTTCAAAAGTCATTGGAGGGGAGTTCCTGTCGTGGCACAGTGGTTAACGAATCCGACTAGGAATCATGAGGTAGCGGGTTCGATCCCTGGCCTCGCTCAGTGGGTTAAGGATCTGGAGTTGCTGTGAGCTGTGGTTTAGGTCACAGACACGGCTCGGATCCCGCATTGCTGTGGCTGTGGTGCAGGTTGGCAGCTACAGCTCCGATTCGACCCCTAGCCTGGGAACCTCCATATGCTGCCGATACGGCCCTAAAAAGCAAAAAAAAAAAAAAAAAAAGGTCAATGGAGGACATTACAGGTCTAGAATAGAAAAGGTAAAACAATGGAGCTGATGCTGCTTTTTTTTTTTTCTGGTCTTTTGTCATTTTAGGGCCGCGCCCTCTAGGGGTCAAATTGGAGCTGCAGCTGCCTGGCCGACACCACAGCCACAGCAACTCGGGATCTGAGCCGCGTCTGTGACCTACACCACAGCTCACAGCAATGCCAGCTCCTTAACCCACTGAGGGAGGCCAGGGATTGAACCTGTGTCCTCATGGATACTAGTTGGGTTCATTAACCCCTGAGCCATGACGGGAACTCCAAGACAACAGAGCTTCTAAAAGATAACGTAAGAAAATTCTGATGGTTACTTTTGTGTGTCAGCTGGACAGGCCGTGGGATACACAGGTTAAACATTATTTCTGGGTGTCGGTGAGCGCTTGAACGGGATAAGGCAGACTGCCCTCCCCAACGCGGGAGGCCTGATTAGAACAAAAGGCTGAGGAAGGAGAGTTTTCCCTCCCACTGCTTAAGTTGACCATCGCATCCTGTATCTTCTGCCCGCAGACTGAGACTTAGCTACTGACCTTCCCGGCTCTCAGGCCTTCGGACTCCACTAAACTTCACCACCAGCTTTCCTGGGCCTCCAGCATACACACAGCAGAGCGTGGGACTTCCAGCCTCCATAATCACACGTGAGGCAATTCCTCACCATAAAGCTCCATTTACATATAAATGCCTATCCTACTGGTTCTGCTTCTTGGAGATCACTGACTAACAGGAATGTGTCTTTGTGATCTTTAAAGAGTTTTCTTAAATGGGATATAAGAAGAATTACCCATAAACAAAAGACTGATACACTGAACCACATTGAAAGGAAGAACTTCTGTTCATCAAAACACCACTAAAGAGAGTAACAGGGCAAGCCACGGAGCAGCAGAAGATACCTGCAACGTGTATAACCAGCAAAGGACTCAGGGCCAGAACAGCGAGAATCGCATGTCAACAAGGAAAATGGAAAACCCAGAAGGATAATGGACATGAAATTTGAAAATTTCAGGCACTGTATGGAATAGCCAATGAATAAACCACATCTCACAGGTTGTTGGCAGTGGTGTTAAACTGGTACAATCACTTGGGAAAACTGTTTAGCAGTATCCACTAGAGTGGGTATTTTCTCTGAGTTAGTAATTTCGCTCCTAGGTATATACCAAAAGAAATACATGCATAAGAGCACCAAGAGACATGTATAAGCAGAATTGTTTATAATAACCCCCAATTGGAAACAAACAACCCAAACGTTGACTGAATTAATGCAGACTGGATAAATTATGATGTAGTCCTGCAAAGGAAGTTTGAGGACTATGAAAATGAAGGGCTGGAACTATATGCGGCAACAAAAATGAATTCTCACAAACATACTGCTGAAAGAAGAAAAGAAAGTCAGACACAAAAAGAAGGCACTGAATGATTCCATTTATATAAAGTTCAAAGCCAGGCAACACGAACCCATCGTCTTAGAAGTCATGATGGCAGATTCCTTTCCGGAGGAGACGTGGGTACGTGGGCATCTCCTGGGGTGCTGACATGTTCTATTTCTTGGTCTGGGTGATAGTTTCATGGGCCTGTTTGTTTTCTGATTCTCTTTGAACTAGATGCACATGACTTGTGCATTTTTCTCCATGCATGTCATAGTTTACAAATAAGGTTTGCAAGGCGAGTTTATTGTAAGAATCTGTCTTCTTGTCTGTGGACCACGGAAGAAAGCGGTGGAGTGGATATTAAGTCAGAGCACACGCTGGACAGGGACCGTGGTGTGTCTGCATCTGGCTTCTGTCCAGTACAATCTCTGCACGGCTGCTGGCTGCCGGTTTCCACTCTGATCGGTTCTGCCCCGAGGATGCCAGCAGGAGCCGAGGGGCTAGAATTTCTACCAGGGGTTGAGCAGCCCGGCCCGGCAGCAGAGGAAAGCTCTGCTGAGGCAGTGCAGTGCTTTACAGCATTTCAGGCTCCATCCGTCCCCATTCTCCCGGGAGGCAGGGAGAGGGTGCCGACCCAATGCAGCTGAGTAGGCCCTGGCCACTGCAGGCTGCATTACGCGTGCGGGAGTGACAGTAACCCAGAGGTAATGTAAGACACACAGAAGGCAGCCTCGCTGACCTCCCTGCCCGGGACCCGCGGGGGAAGCTCAGCATATACTCCGTGTATGGGAGAAAGGGCTGTTCCAGGCCCCACCCCGTACTGCACGGCTGAGGCAGCAGCCTGCGGAGAAGCCGGCTGGCTCTCCCTCTGCTTCACAGTCGACCCGGGGCAGGCCACCCCTCCGGGGACGGGCTTCCCCTTCTCGGCGAGGGTGTTCATACCCTCTTCCCTTCTGCAGGGAAAACGAGGTCAAATGAAACACGGCATTTGGGCACCTGGGGTAGCATCGTTGTTGCTGCATGGCCTGAGGTGACAGAAGGGAACAGGTGCCCCGCCATGCCTCTGCAAGGTGTGAAAGTGCAGAAGACACCCCTCACTGCTCACCATCCAGATTCCAGCTGCTCAGGTGGGAGTCGTGCCTGCATCACAGCAAAGGCCAGCCCTGAAGGCTGCCATGGAAAAGGGTGAACGCACACCCGCACCGCCAGCGGCTGACTCTGGCATGCACGCTGCAGCTGCAGGCTTGCTCCCAGGAGGTCACTTCTGGCACCTCTCCTGGGTTGAGTTGCCTCCAATTTCCCCAAAAGCCCTCCTCCCCCTTGACTGCCAGCTCCCCTTTCTCCTAAGGAACGAGAAGCCCTTCATTCGTTCTAACCTGGCAGCAGACGGGGAGGTCTGGAGGCCTGGGGTAACACTGCTACTTAGCCCGAGGAGCCGGCGTCGGGTCCAAGGTGTGGACACACAGTGTCACTTCCGGAGGACTGAGAACACCGGGAAGCGTTGGTGTCGGTTTAAAGTCGTCACGGCTGCCGGGAAATATTCTATCTGCTTATTTAGGTGAAGGAAGAGGACAAGAACCAAGCAGAGAGGGAAACGAGTTAAACGCAGGCGCCCCTGCGCTTTCTCCTGCTCAAGAGAGGTGGCCTTCAATACGCGCCTCTCAGGTCTCCCGGCACAGGAGCACAGCCGGCCTGGGCTCAGCTGCAGCCCCCTGACCCACCGCCGCATGTGTACCCAGGCCCTCTTCCCAGGGCTGCTTGCAGCAGGTGAGCGAGCGCTCTGAGGACCTGCAGCATGTGGAGCTCCTTTGATAGGTGACTCCGGCTCCAGCGCTTCCCACGAGCCCGGCTGCAGCCCCCTCCCCCGCCCTCCTCCCCGAGGGGCTGAACCGTGGGTGTGACGTCGAAGACCCTCCCTGCCTCCTCCTCTGCTCCCCCTTTCTAGCCCTGTCCCGGCATCTGCTTCTGGGCAGACCTGATGTAATAGGTGGTTCTGGAGAGGGTCCGAGAGGCGGGCAGAAAGACGGCGCCTGGGCTGGGCTGGCTCACTACCTGGTGGGCAAAGACAACGCTCTTCCCGGTAGCGTGTGGGGTCTGGAGAGTCCCTGGCACAAAGCAGTGGCCCAGCTGCTCAAACACCCACCAGTGGCGGCCTGGGAAAAAGCCTCTGCCTGACTGTGCATGGACTCCAGCATTCGAGAGCTGGGGAGCCACGGCGCCTCTCAGGACAGTGTGGTGAGGCGCCGACGCCCAGCGGGGGCTCAGTGACAGACTGAGCTAAGCCAGAGGGCCGGAGGGCCTCTTTGGCAACTTACAGAAAGGTGGCCCGCGCGCCCCCGCAGAAGGCTAGCAATGTCCCTGTGCTGCAAGACACACAGGGGCCCGCCTTCCTCTCGGACCAAGCCCCGCCTCATTTCTGGGGCTTCCAGGCCGGTGCCTAGGCTCTCTTTCTGTCTTTTTAGGGCAGCACCTGCGGTATATGGAGGTTCCCAGGCCAGGGGTCGAATAGAAGCTATAGCCACCGGCCTACACCACAGGCACAGCAACGTGGGATCCGAGCTGCGCCTATGACCTACACCACAGCTCGTGGCAACACCGGATCCTTAACCCACTGAGCAAGACCAGGGATTGAACCCAAGCCCTTGTGGATACTCGTCGGATTTGTTACGGCTGAGCCACAACGGGAACTCCCCGTACCTCGGCTTGAGTGTCGGGGATGTCTGGCTGGGGATGTGCTGGGCCTCATCAGGGAGGAAAGGGACTGTTTGCCAAGGGCGGGAAGGATTAACTAGCAGAAGTTGAGGGGCTTGATCAGAGGGGCCAGGAAATGAGATGAGATGAGCAGGAATTCACTGGTTTGGGGGTGTTTTCTCGGGATGTGCGAGTCAGCACCCTTTCAAAGACCCCAGGGGACAGGGCAAACTCTTGCTGCTGGGTGGTCCTGAGAAGCCTGCAGGAAGCGGCAGCAAAGGCCGAGCAAAGGGGGGACCCGAGCGGCCCTGCGGACGTCAGAGGAAGGAAGAGGCCGAGGGAAGGGGCCGCGCTGGGCCCGGAAGGCCCAGCAGAGGCCTGTGTTCACTGCGAGGGCCCACAGGACACCCCTTCACCCGGGTCGGCAGAAGTGTGCTGGTGGGAGGGCTGCCAGCATCCTGAAGGAGTCTGGGGGTGGCTCTTCCTCGCAGGCCTGAGAGGCAGCCGGAGAGGCGGTCGCAGAGCCGGGCTCATTGACACTTATGGGGATGAGGGAACTCGAGGTACCAGAGGCCATGGGTAACAGGGCGCGGGTCCCCTGAACTGCCGGTGATGCTACCGCCAGCATTCCCGGGGCTCTGTGCGTCCAGGGGTCAGTGGGTGAGAGGAGGGGGTGGTCGTGATGGAGGAGGGGTGGGTGGGGTGGGCGACGGGAATAACCAACCCAGAGCGGAGGAGGGAACCCGAGCCGGTGCTGCCTTGCCCCGCTGCGGACGGACACGCAGACACCTGCCTGAGAAGGACATGACAGCCAAGCGCTCAGAACCCCCGCGTGAAGGTCTGGGTCGCACGCACACCAGCTAAGCTGCCAAGACCTGCTGGGGTGCTGGCTGAACACTGCGGACCGACCGCGCACAGCGGGGAGGGGAGGGGAGGAGCTGCAGTGTCGGAGGTGGTAATTTGTCCCATTAACATCTCCATTCTAGGCTCTTCCGCAGGAATAGAGGCCACGGAGCCATGGAGGAGTCACTCCCCACATCAGAGTAAGCTGGGTGGGGTAAGGGAGAGCCTCCGCGGCCGTGGGAAGCCCGTCCAGGCAAGCGGCCCGGCCTCAGCGTCCCTGTGCGGGAGGGAGGACTGGGTGTGGCAGGCCCGCTCCCCTGGGACGCGAGAACAGCGCTGCAGGCTGCCTGTCGCTGGCCCTCCTCCCCAGGGGCGGCAGGCGCCACCAGCCTCGCGCCGCTTGTTTTCTCCCTTCATCCCCAAACGTCTGTGATCCTGCTGGGAGCTACCTGTCAGTGGGACTGCATGCTCCACGGGGAGGCACCCAGAGGGAGAGAGGACCCCGGGGTGCGCCGAGCCCCGCCCTCCGGGTCTGCGCTGCCTGCGGGGAGTCGGGGTCAGGATTGCGGCCCTCGGTCCAGAAGGGACTGTGTGCTCAGGGGCTGGGGGAAAGGATCCGGGGGCTCTGCGGGGCTCCAGAGCCCCTCCCCAACCCTGGCTGCTGCCAGAAAGTCCAGGGAGCTGAGCTGCGAGGTGCCCGCGGGCTGGGGAGTGGGCAGAGGGCTTGATGAGCAGCGTGTGGCTGCCCTTCGGGGACTGGGAGGGGGTGGGAAGGCGCCTTGGCTGAGGGGACGGGATGCGCTTTCTGCCGTATGTCATGTCGGCTAATGGACGGTGTGGGTTTCAAGGTGCCAAAATGAGCTACTTAGTGAGTCAAGAAGAAACAAAAGACTAATTGCCACTGTTTTAGCAACCTAACCTGTCCCAGGAGTAAGACGACACCCAGGCAACTCAATCAGGGTGAGGCACAGCTGCCCTCGGGAGGAGAAGGCACCCCCACAGCCAGAGCCTGCGTCTGCCAGGCCGAGCCCGCTGCCCGGGCCACTCAGGCAGACACGAAGGAGGCACACCCAGCATCCCCAAGCCCCTTCCCGCTGCCGCGGCCACGTCGCACACGACCCCTCTGCCCTTGTCCCCGACCCGGGAGGCAGTGTCAGCTTCACGCTCCTAGCGATGGGCTGCCTCCCGGAGGGGACCGTGGCCTGCCATGGCGGGGGACTGGCCCAGTTCAGAGTCATGATGGTAGGTCGGGAGCCTGTTTTAAGAGACCAGGCTGTCCACCCAGCGGGGTCCACAGGGACCGGAAATCTCAGAATTTCCCAGGAAGAGAGCTTCTAGGGCAGGCTTGCCTAGGGGAGGCTGGAATCGCAACTCCCTGAGCTTCACATTGTGGGAGGAAAGGCGGGTGGCGTAAAGGCACCGAAAGGGCTTTGGAATGTGCTAGAACTGGAGTAAAATCCAGGCTCTGCTTCTGACCACGCTATGACCTTGGGCAGGCTAACTTCCCTGACTCTCAGCCTTGTTTGTTTTTATATTATTTAATCTGCAAAACTGTGAAAATAGTAATGACCTCCCTGACTTTTTTTAATCTGTAAAATTATAAAAATGAGGTCTGTCTTGAATGGTTTTGGACCTGGAAATAACCCGGGTAAGCCCCTGGCCCAGGGCACTCAGGCGGTGGGAGCCCATCACCATTATGCTACATGGATGAGAAACTCTAGAGGTCAGGAGCGAAGGGCGGCCTTGCAATTGAATTCGGCTTCTGCAAGTTTGTTTGGCATATTTAACGCTTTTTATAATTATATTACCATGCTTCACTATCAGGCAAAAAATGGTAAGCAATGCTGTAAATAGCTATAATTACTACTATATTTACGGAGTTAAACCAAATATTTGCAGCCTCTTTCTTCTATGTATTAGTTCTTCAGAATTCAAAAACCATCCAAAGAAACAGTTTTCACTATAATTTAATCCTTGTGATAATCCCACGAAAAATGAAAAGACAAAGGCTGGAAAGAGATTTGGCTCCCCAGCAGCCAGGTGCCCTCACTAAAAGGACTCAGTTAGGTAGCCCCCAGCCAACCCCTTCATCAAGCATCATGTGCCAGGTCCTAGGCTGGGCACCAGGGGCACGGAAATGGATAAAACAAGGCCTTGGCATTCCCTGGTGGCCTAGTGGTTAAGGGTCCAGCGTTGTTACTGTTGTGGAGTGGGCTTGATCCCTGGCCCAGGAACTTCCGTATGCTGTGGGTGTGGCCCCCCAAACAAAAACCCCAAGATTTTTTTTTTTTCTTTGTCTTTTTGCCTTTATCTAGAGTCGCATCTGCGGCATATGGAGGTTCCCAGGCTAGGGGTCTAACAGGAGCTGTAGCTGCCGGCCTTCGCCACAGCCACAGCAATGCGGGATCCGAGCCGCGTCTGCAACCTACACCACAGCTCACGGCAACGCCGGATCCTTAACCCACTGAGCAAGGCCAGGGATCGAACCCGCAACCTCATGGTTTCTAGTCGGATTCCTTAACCACTGAGCCACGAAGGGAACTCCAAAAAACCCCAAGGTCTTGACCTTAAAAGGACTCAGCCTGGAAGAGGTGCAAACAAGTGGACCAGCTAACATTTGTCTGAGTGTGGAAGAAGCAGAGGCTCCTCAGACGGCTGTGGAGTACGGTGGGAAAGAGGGGTGTTCTAGAAACAGGGATTGGCACTGTCACCCAGGACACACCGCACGTGGCAGACTCGTGGTCCGGCAGGGATGGAATGTGGGGCATGCCGGAGCAGGTGAGGGTCCAATCCCAGAACTGCGGTCCCTGATGGGTGCCTGTCCCTTCCACTAGCCCACGAGCACCCCAGGGTCAGGTGAGTGTTTTTTGTTTTTTTAAAATGAGAGTTGCAATGTTTACTTCAGGTTGTCTCTTGGCTTGTGTGTATGCATGTGTGTGTGTTTGTAATTTTTCTTCTCTTTTTTGCTGCACAGGCAGTATGTGGGAATTCCTGGGCCAGGGATCGAACCTATGCCGCACGGCAGCAACCAGAGCCACAGCGGTGAAAACGCAGGAGCCTCAACACACTAGGCCATCAGAGAACTCCCCAGGTGAGTGTTTATTCAGCTCTGCAGCCTCAGTGCCTAGGTCTGTACTGGTACCCAGCAGGAACTCTGTATGCTTGTTGGATGAGTAAGTAATCAGATTCACATATTAAAAAGTTCATGTAGACTTCCGGTTCTGACAAGACGGTAGACTGAGCTCATATGGACCCTTTCCCAACACATACACATAGAAAAGATGGATAAGATATACCAAAAGAAAAATCTAAATATATAACTGAGCATGAAGGAATGAAGAGAAAATTCCCAGTGACTCGAAATGAAGAGGAAACTGAGTCAAAGCCATAATCATTACCATAGCAACGGGGCGGGGCTGGAATATGAGACCCTGACACAGCTGTAGGAGCTACGAGTTGAATGGCCACAGGAGGTAGAAGGCTTGGCCAGGAACTGGAACTGAGAGCCCCGCAGAAAGCCAGGATCCAGGAAGGGCTGCTGGTCCGTGAACAGGGACCCGGAAGACTTTCATCACAGCCCAGAGGAAGGCCTGGCCGTGGCGCAGAGGGGAGGCCTCCTCTGTCGGATGGGGAGCCCAAGCCTGCACTGCATGTGGGGGTGGAGGCTGGAAGCACACTACCCAGGTTCTGGGAATCCTAAGCCAGGAGGTTAACACCAAAGCAGCAAGACCTATGGAACTCCCTGGGTCCTGGCAGAGGACGTGCAAAGGCGATGGAGGAACACGCCCACAGCCCCGGGCGCATGGGGCTCTCACAGGGGACACAATCCCTGCTTCAGATCATCCCCTGAACAGAGGACCAGTCACGAGAAGAAGTGAACCTCCGTTAAGGCAAGTCAATAGACACCACGCACAGGAGAAGCGCTACCCTTAGAACTAGAAATAACTGAACAATCAGAAAGAGGCTACACAGTAAGTATAATCAAGAAAACTGGAAGGGATGAAAGGAATAGAAACCACAGCAGAAAACCTAGGACACACAAAAAGAACAGCGAAAAAATAACAGGCTGATTTTAAAAATCTCCAAGCAAAACCTCTAAAAATTAAAAATAAAAGCTAAACGCTCAAAGCAGGAAGGGATATCAAATAGCAGATTATAAGCAGGTACTAGGAGATCAGAAAACTGATGGACTTTTTCTTTGGCCACGCCCAGGGTGTGCAGAAGTTCCTGGGTCAGGAGTCAAGCCCGCACCAGAGCAGTGACCCAAGTCACGGCCGTGACAAGACTGTATCCTTAACCTGCTGAGCCACCACGGAAGATCCTGACAGACATTTCTGAGGGCGTGTCCCATGAGGCACCACTGGCAGAAGGTGAGGTCGGAAAAAAGAGAATACGACAGTAGGTTTCTAACAGGAGTTCCAGAAGGACAGATTAGGGAGAATAAAAAAGATAACAGTGTTGAAATGGGGACCACGCCGCGTCCTAGGCTCCGAGGTACAGACGAGTCTTCTCTCAGACATAATGTGGTAAATGGCAGAGCATCGAGACAGAAATCAAGTCGCAAAAGCAACCAGAACGAAAAGGTGTGTGAAGCTCCTTCAGGCTGCGGAGAGGGCCCTGGAGGTCAACGAGCTCAGGGCTGGGAGAGCACTTCTCAGCGCAGCTCAGCAGCCTGGCGGGGAGGGGAGGGAGCGACGGGACAAGGCTCTTTGTCTACGGAGGGTGCGGCCGCCACCAAGTTGCTCTGAAGTCAGAAGCAGTCACTTGCTCACCTTACCATCCCAGAGCGCGCCCAGAGCGTTCTGCTGTTTCTGCAGACGCCTTTGAGGCCAGGGACCAGGCCTGCGTCCCCCCGGTGCCGCGCACAACACACTGTATGGAGCAGGGGCTTAAATGCTGAACCGAGTTCTCACGAGTCACCTGTTCACCCTTTTAGGCCCGCCCCTATCTATGAAGAGAGCGCCACCCTTAAATTGAGAAACACGACTTGCAATCAGTTCTGGGTTCCCTGGACTTAATACAAAAGGCAGGTGAAGTTTCTGCAACAGAGAAGAAGCTGGTCCCCAGGTCTCCGGGCTGCGCTTGGCGGTCCCTGTCTGGGAGGCGGGGAGGCCCACACCTCTTAGAGGCTCATGAGAACAGCTCGTGGGAGGCCGACAGGATAATTGCAGCAGAAGGCCTTTACTAATCCAACCCGAGGCACAGTGCACAAGTGCCTTTCTTCCAAAGACCTCAGAGATTCCATATGTTTACCTGAGAACTGTGCCCTCCAGCCCAAGAGGAGGCAGCGTCTAAGGCCTACCAGAGATGGACAAGTCCCAAGGCCTGTCCTCCCTGGAGTCTAGAGGCAGACAGGGCTCCCTTGAGGGGTGGTGGGGTGCTACACACGTCGCACGTGGACGCTCTCAGGTCAGGGATTGAAGCCGAGCCACTGCAGAGACCCGAGCTAAGCCACAGCAGTGACTATGCCCGCCCGATCCTTAACCACTAAGCCACCGGGGAACTCCGAGAGGAGTTTCTTTAAGGAGAAGCAGAATGGGATGACAGAGTCAAGGGTCGGGGCTGCCAGGCTGCCCCAGGAAAGGAAGCTGACAGAGAGCCCGGGAGCACACAGGCACCGGCCTCTTCAGCGCTGCTTCGCTTGCTAGGAAAGGCCAGCGGGGAGAACCGCCGAGAGCCTCGGTACTTACGCCGAAAAACTTCTTTGCTGCCGGATGGACTCTGGCACCGATGAAAACTATAAAATGATTAGCAATTATACTGCAGGGAATATCCAGATAAAAGCAGCAGTTTCAGTAATTAATTGTACCAAACTAACATTCAGCTAATTTCTTCTATACGGGAAAGCTCGTCTCTGCCGCCGCTGCCCTGACGCTCCTTGGCTGAGACAGCCTGGGCCCCGCGGGGCCTGGGGCGGAATAGCCTCCTTTCCTAAACACTGAGATTCAGGCAACTGAGGGAACTGTCCCTAATAGGAGGAACACAGGGAGGGCAGGGCCTGGGCGGCAGGAGAAAGTCTCAGACAAGCCCAGGGGACTCTCACTGCTTCTCTCTACAGTTTGGAGTGGGCAGCGGAGTCTGGACAGAGTGCCCACAGCTGAGGGCTGGGCCCCCCAGGGCTCTGCTGGCTGCGGCCACAGCTCGCGGATGCAGCCCTGCCAGCACTGGGCAAACAGAAGGGGGTCAGGAGGTGACTGTGCCTTTTAGGAAGGACAGGCCGCCAGCACTTACCGTGGACATCCTATGTGTGAGGCCAGTGACAATGTCTTTCACGTGTCATCCCATTTAATCCCCAAGACACTCATGCCAAAAAAGTACCATTAGTCCCATTGGTTTTGTTTGTTTGTTTGGCTGTGCTCACGGCATTTGGAAGTTCCAAGGCCAGGGATCGAACCGTCACCACAGCAGTGACCGGAGCGAAGGTATCTGATGGTCAGACTTTCCTAGGTCATGGCTTTTATCCAGCTTCCTAGACAAAGGCCTCCTTTTATAGGCCTCTGGTCCAAAGCTTATCAGCCTCGCACAGCTGACCAGTGACTAGAACAAGCTACTCATGTTCCCCAGACCTCAGCTTCTGCAAATGCAACAATGAGCCACGAGAACTCTCCCGGTTACCCTGAGAACTGAATGGGGTAACAAACGCAGTATCCCCAGGACTGCGCCCGGCGCGTGGTAGGCTGTCAACGGTAGCTGCCATGACTGTTCATCACTGTCATTGTCATCATCAGGGCAGGCTCCCTTTACCGCCCTCCTCACCACCGTCACTGTCCCACAGACGAAAACAGACCGTCTGTGGTGAAGAAAACAGGTGCTATGAAACCACGCCGAGGGCCGCCTTTCTAATAAGGGCAACGACTGGAATCTCCGCGAGTACCCAGAAGCCCCCAGCTCTACACTTCACAAGGCAGACTCTCACAGCAAACCCACCGACACAGTGCAGTCAGACCCAACCCCAGCAGAAGCCGAAGTCACACCGTGCACCCAGTCAGCAAGCACACGACTGCAGATGAAGTGAGGGTGGCTCTGGGAAAGCTGCCAAAGGAAGGTTTGCTTTGGAATATTCTTCAAATACATTACACCTGCTCCTACACAAGTATTCCAAGTCCCACATTTAGGGGAAAAAGAGATTTTATAGGAGAAACATTCATGTGCCAGCTATTTTCTAGAACAGTCGCAAAAACTGCAATTCCCTCCCTGCCAAGCCCTTTGCCAAGGAAGCCCAGGGTAAGAAAGAGCCCCGGGGGCTGGCTCTGCAGGACGCGGTGAGGTGACCTTCCTTCCCACAGAGTGGCTTACTTGTTGCTGTCACGGTACTCATAGATGTGACATCCTTGAGGCAATCCAGTCTCGTGGTCCAGAGTAAAAGCAAGCTTCAGCTGAATAAGGAGAGAAGAAGAGAAAAACAAGTAAGTTTTAGGCAGCAGGCTCTATTTGTTCTGACAGCTGAAATGAAACAAACAAATAAAAAAAAAAAACAGCAAAATCAGACTCAAGACGCTGTGCTGTGGAGAACCTGGGCCTGTCCCTCTGGGGACACTGTTGCCAATGAGGGCTGTTATCAGGACTCTACTCCTTCATTCAGCATGCACCCAGTTTTTCATTAAGCACCTACTTTGTTCCAGACACTGAGCTAGCTCATGGGAAAAGAATGCTGAACAGCAGCAGAGAAGATCTTATGATCTAGGAGAGGAGACAGACATCAATCACTGATGAATTGAAAAAGGTTTTTCATATGTATGGAATTTTAAAATAGATTCTCCAGAGTTCCCTTGTGGCTCAGCAGGATGAGGATCTGGTGTTATCACTGCTGTGGTTCTGGTTACTGCTGTGGTGCAGGTTCGATCCCTGGCCTGGGAACTTTCACATGCCATGGGCATGGCGAAAAAAAAGGCTCTCTGAAGCAGGAAAAAACCTCTCGTGTTTCTACAGGAGTAAATAACCTGACTAGACGGGGAGTGAGGGAGGGGTTACCGAGGCCGCGGGAAGGATGGCTGGGGAGAGAAGAGGGCCGTCCTTGGGCAGAGAGCACAGCAGAGATGGAGGCCTTGGTGCAGGAGCTGCAGGCCGGGTACGGGGGTGGGTGCTGGGCAGTGGTGCCGGAGAGCAAGGCCAGGGCGGGTATGCGGCACCTTCTCACCCACAGTGAATTTTCGGTCTTTACCTTCATAGCCTTTGACGTGTTTTAAGGAAGGGGTGGATGACACGATCGAAGTTATGTTTTAGCAAGATCCCCTGGCTACAGCATAGAGGAAAGACTGTGGGAAAGGGCGGATGCGGGGGGCCTGCCGGAGGCTCCCACACAGCACAGGTGGCCGGTCCCAGGGCTGGGACCAGAGGGCAGGCAGGCAGCCTAGAGGCCGAGAAATGGACAACCGGAGATCTCAGAAGCTAATTTTAATTAATTTATTTATTTTTCTTTTGTCTTTTCAGGGCCACACCCGCGGCATACGGAGGTTCCCAGGCCAGTGGTCTAATCAGAGCTGTAGCCGGACAGCCAACGCCAGAGCCACAGCAATGTAGGATGTGAGCCACGTCTGCGACCTACACCACAGCTCACAGCAACGCTGGATCCTTAACCCACTGAGCGAGGCCAGGGATTGAACCCGCAACCTCCTTGTTCCTAGTCGGATTCGTTAACCACTGAGGCACGACGGGAACTCCAGAAACCAATTTTTAGAAGAAGAATTGATGGAAATGTGCGGAAGGATTTGGCGTTGGGGAGTCGGGAGGATGGAAAAGAAGAAATCAAGGACGGGTCAAGCGTTTATTTATTTATTAATTACTTATCTTTTTAGGGCTGCATTCAAGGCATATGGAGGTTTCCAGGCTGGGGCTTGAATTGGAGCTGTAGCCGCCGGCCTATGCCATAGCCCTAGCAATGCCAGATCCCAGCCGAGTCTGTGACCTACACCACAGCTCACGGCAAGGCCGGATCCTTAACCCATCTTCATCCTCATGGATGCTGGTCAGGTTCATTACCACAGAGCCACAGTGGGAACTCCTAAATGTTTGATTTAAATGACCAGGCAGGTGTTTGTTCCACTGCTGAGGGGAAGACGGAGGGTGGGGACGGGGAGTGAGCTGAAGGTCTGGTTCTGGACGTGTTAACTTTGAGGCACTCACTAGCTTTTCTGGTTTAGGGAAGGTCAGGAACAAGAACTCCAGGAATAATACAATCTTGGTTTCCTTCTGGATTCTGCGGGGTGTGCTCAGGTCCTGCCGGGAGGCTGGAGCCCAGCGAGTTGTGTGTGTCCTGCTAAAGCCCGGTCGGCTATGGCAGCGCCAGCCTTTCCAAATGCAGGGCCAGTTACTAGATTTACAAACTCACCGGGTTTTCAAATCACCAGGGAAGTTTTAACTAAAATTAACTGCACATTAGGCAGATACGCTATTATAACTCTTTTTCTTTTAAATTGCAAGGCTGTTAACATGGCTAATGATCTGCGTCATTAGATGCTGGATGATTTTTCTCCCCCTCAGAGGGAAACGAGCCGGTAGGAATGGCTTGTCCTCTCACTGACCCAGATGAAAATACAAAAGCAGAAACAAGCCCTTCTTGACCATCATGAAGCCAGGAGCTGCAAGTCACAGGCATGTTTTCCCCACTGAGCACTACTTGGATCTTCCCAGCCCTCTTTCAGTAAAACATAAAATAATTATTTAAAAAAAAAGCTATTAATTATAACGCTTTTTTCCTTTACTTTCCTCTTTGCAGCTAAGGTCTGGCCTCTATGCCCCCCCTTTTTTTTTGTTTTTTAGCGCCCCACCCGCGGCATACGGAAGGTCCCAGGCTAGGGATCGAGTCAGAGCTGTAGCCGTCAGCCTACGCCACAGCCACAGCAACGCCAGATCGTTAACCCGCTGAGCAATGCCAGGGATCAAACCCGCAACCTCATGGTTCCTAGTAGGATTCGTTAACCACTGCACCACGATAGGAACTCCAGGACTCTCTTTCTTTAATCCATTTCAAAGACTACACTGCTTAGGAAAATTGGCATAGGTAGTTCCTGTCGTGGCTCACAGGAAACGTATCTGACTAGTATTCATGAGGATATAGGTCGCAGGTTTGATCCCTGGCCTTGCTCAGTGGGTTAAGGATCTGGTCTTGCTGTGAGCTGTGGTGTAGGTCACAGACTGGGTCCGGATCTGGCGTTGCTGTGGCTGTGGTGTAGGCCGGAAGCTGTAGCTCCAATTTGACCCCTAGCCTGGGAACCTCCATATGCCTCGGGTACGGCACTAAAAAGCAAAAAAAAAGGTAAGAAGAAAAATTGTCACAAATGTAAGAGGAAACTATTTTTTTTTTTTTTTTGGCAAACTGTTCACTTAAGCATTATTTACTGGAAACACTCTTTTAAAACAAACCCCAGCAATAGCAGAACGGCTAAATAAATCATACTACAGTCACATGTAGAATAAGATGCAGCCATTAAACTGTTTATGAAGAATTTTTATTAACCTGGGAAAATATTTGGGTTAGATGAAAAGAAGCAGGAAGAATACCTGATTATACACCAAAAAAAACTGTGTTAAAAAAAAGGACAAAGCTTGCATAGAAGACTGGAGGAAACAGTACTGAAATGGCAACTTTGCATTCGCTTTATTTTTTTTGCATTTTCCAAAGTCTTTATGAGAAGCATGATGAGATATAAGCTATTGTCCTTAGCATGGAAGAATTATGGGAAATTTAATTCCAGGGGGATTCTCAAGATCCAGAAACTATGGATACACCAATTCAACAATAAGGTGAGTAGAGCTGGTGATGGGGAGGGGAGAGAGGAAGTGGGGCAGAAGAGCATTCACATTTAACAAATGGAGACCTCATGTTCACTGAAGGCTTTCCTGTATCCTGACCACAACCCTCTGGACTAGGTATTATTATTTCCTTTTTATAGGTGAGGAACTTGAGGTGGAGAAAGGGGAAGTAATTTGTCCAAACCACAATTAGAATTCCAACTAAACCTATGTTCTTTCCACCTTACTGGAATTACAGGGCTTGGTGATGGTCTGGCTATATATGCTGCAAGAGAGGGAGGAGTCAAAGCTAATGTCTAAGGTTCTTTGCCCTGGGCAGTAGGGCAGATGGTGCTGCTATGGTGATGAGAGGAAGAGCAGGTTCAGGAATGCTGATTTTAAGGTGCCTGAGAGGCATCTTCGTGGAGATGACCAGTAGGCAGCTGTAGGAACGATTCTGAGTTTTATAAGCAAGACTAATCTGGAAGGACACATTTGGGAACCTTTGGATAGTAATTACGATGGCAACTGAAGCCACTGGAGTGGATGAGATTGTCCTGAAAGAGCATGTTGAGCAAAAATGGGTTTTTTGATAGACTTTTAAGAGCTGGACAATGGAGACAGAAAAGGAGTAGCCATGGAGTTTTGACTTATGATGTTATGGGAGCCTAGGAGAGAACGTGTCTTAAGGAGGAGCAGTCAGCAGCATCAAATCTTTATGGGGTCAAGTAAGAGAGAAGCAAGCATCCAAACAAAGAATCCACTGGATTTAGCAACAAGAACTCTCAGAAGAGTGGCAGGAACAGAGATCAAGGTGTGATGCGTTGAAAAATGAGGAGAATGTGAGGAGATGGGGATCATTGGTGTATAAAATTCTTTTAGCAAATTAGAGAGTGGCAGGAAAGAGCCAAGAGGAATGGAATGGGATCGGATAAGAGGATGTGCGGTTGAAGGAGTGAACTGTTAGGTGACAGAGACTTATTTAAATGCTGACGTGAAGGAGGCACTATGGAGGGAGGGGGTGAAGACACAGGAGAGACAGACCTAAGTGAAGAGTCAAGGTGTCTGAGTGACAGGAAGGATTAGAATCCAACACGCAAGTGGAAGACCTGTTCTCCACTACAGCAGTAGGGAAGGGATGAAGACAGAGCTATGGTTTGGGGTGTGTGTGGGGGAGTGGTGGTGGTTTGGGATATTCCAGTCTGATTATTAGTTCTTTTCTGAGAATTTGGAGGCCATCTTATCTGTCAGGTATGGAGCGTCCGGTAAGGGAAAGAATGGAAGTTGGAGGAACGGGATGGTTTGAAAGTGCTTCCTTGGAGAAGAGGGAAAGCAGCTGACCAGGGAAGAGCATGAGGACGGCCCGGAAGCGTTAAGGGGCTGGGCTGAGGCCACAGGATCTGAAGTTACTGAAGCAACCATCTGCTCGACTGCTGATTTTTTTTTTTTTTTTTTTTTTTTTGCTTTTTAGGGCCGCACCTGCAGCATATGGAGGTTCCCAGGGTAGGGGTCCAATCAGAGCTGCAGCTGCCAGCCTACACCACAGCCACAACAATGCCAGATCCAAGCCACATCTGCGAACTATACCATAGCTCACAGCAATGCTGGACTCTTAACCTACTGAGCGAGGCCAGGGATCAAACCTGCAACCTCATGGTTCCTAGTTGGATTCGTTTCTGCTGCACCACGACAGAAACTCCTGATCTTTTTCTAGTAACCTAGACATTGGCATGAAGAAAGTTAGGGGGGTGCAGAGCTGAGCATTTGCCAGGAAGGTCTGAGGAAAGAACAGGTTTGAGGGATCAAGGAGGAGAGAGAGGATGTTGGCAGCCGATGGACCAGGGGCTCTGGGGGGACGGGCAGGAGACAAACATGGAAAGGGGTGGGACTTCCCTCTGTGGCTCAGCCGGTACGAACCTGACTAGTATCCATGAGGACCTGGGTTTGATCCCTGGCCTGGCTCAGTGGGTTAAGGATCCGGTGTTGCCATGAGCTGTGGTGCAGGTTGCAGACGTGGCTCGGATGTGGCGTTGCTGTGGCTGTGGCGTAGGGACTTCCATGTGCTACAGGTGCGTGCCGCCCCCAACACCCCAAACAAAAGAAAAGGTCTGGGTGAGAGATGTCTTGTACGGAGCTAGTATTTTTTGAGTGCTCTCTGTCTTAGACATCTTTCACGTGTGACTTTATTTAATCCTTCCAATGTTCCTGTGAGGCTGAGGCCTATCCAATTTTTTTTTTTTCATTTTATGCCTGCACCTGTGGCATGTGGAAGCTTCTAGGCCAGGGAATGAATTCAAGCCCCAGCTGCTACATCCGCCACAGGTGCAGCGGCACTGTATCCTTGAACCCACTGTGCCAGGGCAGGGATTGAACCTGTACCTCTGCAGCGCCCCAAGCTGCTGCAGTTGGATTCTTTACCCACTGCACCACGGCAGGAATTCCTGGTTCCTATTCTTATGTTACCAAGGAGTTTAAGTAAGTTGGCAAGTATGTGGCAGGACTGAAGTGTGGTCCATGTCGCTAAGCACTGGGCTACACTGTCCTCTTATGTGTCCATGAAGTCACCAGAGGAAGCGGGAGTCACCGGGTGAGGGGACGACTGGGGGCTGTGGTCAGAGCGCAGGCCGTGTCTGACTTTGGAGCTGGAGCAGTCGGTCACAAGATCCAAGGAGAAATCCAAAAATGGAGAGTCAGAGGTCAGGGTCTTGCGGGGGTGCAGGGATCTTCCATGAGAGGTTTGGGGTCCATGCAGGATGAAGATGCGCTGTTTCCCAGGTAAACCAGTCCACAAAGTGTGTCCTCGCAGGTGTGTGGGGATGCGTGGGTGTGCAGAGGTGCCTGCAATGTGCAAGGCTCAATACACGACTGAATTAGTCCAACTGGGCCCTACAGCAGACACAGACGCATGTCCAGCAGTGATTTCTGCCCTCCTGATGATGGCAGAAATGATCAGCTCCATTCAGCTGCATACCCTCCCGCCCCAGGCCAGGGCACTCAGAGAGAAGCAGATCCAGTCTCCAGGCTGGGCCTGGCAGTTCCAAGGTAACCACACACTTTTCAGTCGCTGACCAGGAACCCAAGCCGACCAGTGCAGGGCATTTCCTGGCCCTAGGAACTGGTACGGGAATGGACAAGTGATCTCACAAGCGCCCGACATCTGTTGGGTGCTTCCGGGCCCGAGGGCCAGAATTGCTGCCACTAGCTTGCTACCAGCCTGAGAACGAAGCCAACTCTAGAGGAAGATGACGCAAGACCTGCTGAAGGGCAGAGTCGGCCTGATGGAGCGGCCTGGTCTCCGCCAGCCTTCGGGCTTTGGCATGCGGCTCTTCCACAAATGCCCGTTATTTCTCTCAGGGACAGGGACACGCGCCACCCCCTCGGCCCTGCTCTCTCTGAGCCCCTCTCCACAACACAGCTGAGTTACAGTTCTGAACACAGGCCCAATGACGCCTCCCTCTTTGAGGACTTTGTTGGCTTCCTGCTGTCTCTATGTCAGATACAGAAATGAATTCAGCACAGTCCAGGCCCTTGCGGGTTGGCTGCTCGCGTGAACGAATCCGGATGGTGACCGAGGGACGGGTGGGGTGGCGAGTGCCGAGGTGGGTGGGCCAACTCTGGAGGACCTCGGGGCAGGAGACGGGCGTCTTAAAGGAGGAGCCCGAATCTGGCTGCCAGGGATGCGGCCTGCCCTCCTCCCGCCGCCGAGCTCTGCCTGCCCCTCCTATAGCGCGGGGCCCGGACCAGGTCCTGCCCGCTCACCCTCCGGGCCTTTCCTCGTGCCCTGACTGCTTCTGGGAGAGCCCTTCCTGCCTGTCCCAGCAAGATCGCATACAGCCTTCAAGTGCATCCTTTTCTTATTCCCTCTGCTGGTCACTGGATGCAGGGCCACTCTCCCCAGTCAGTCCTGGGGTCTGGGTGGGTAGCTTCACCAGGTACCCTGGGTACTTAGTGCCCTTATCTCTGGCCACAGCAGTGGCCTGATGCGTGTTGAGCTGAACTGCAGAGCAGATGTTTAGAGCATCTTGTTGACCTGTCAGCAACGACCTGCTCTAGGCATTTGATTTACAGACACAGAATCACACCCCCTACAGGCCCCCGAAGTCACCCAATGTCACCCAAGTTTGTTATTCTTCTCACTTCTGTAAAGAGATTCTGCCACACGTCTGTCCCCCGCAGTAATTGTGCCACCGGATACAAGCAGTGGTTCAAATCCTCTTGGTTCCCAGATGCACCCATCTTGCCAGTGCCTTTGAAGGAACACAGTCCTTCACTCAGCAGTGTTACCCAACACATGCCCCGAGCCAGGCGTGACGCGGTAACAGGCAGGGCTACAGGCTGCTGTCTCCGCAGTGCTGGCGCTAATCCAGGCGTGTAGCGGTCCATCCATGGAGTGACTCTGCTTAGAAAGTCAGCCTGCAAGGATGACAGTTACTCCGAGACTTCATGAGGTCCAGCTTTCCATTTCAGGGGCAGGTGCCATGTCGAGCAGAAGAGCCCACTACGAGTGGCCCTCCTCCCGGGAGGACGGCTCCTAGCAGCACAGCTTCCTGGTGCTGGGGAAGGAGGGAAGGCCGCAAGGGGCCCACAAGGCAGCAACAAGGCTGTGTCAGCCACCAGCAGAGGAAGGAGGCCTTTCGATGGGTCAGGTTAGAGGCAAGGCTTTTCTCCGCACAAAGGACGAGCCCATCTCTTACGAGCAGGAAGTGGAAGAGCCTTCTCCTTTCCGGGGCTCAGGCCAGGTCACAGGGGAGGGCAGGCTCTGGGCAGTGAGAGCAGGGGACTCGGGGTGGGATCCTCTGCCCCAGCCCTCCTGCCCCAAGGAAACCGGCCAGTGCGGGGTGGCGGGGGGGGCGGGGCTGATGGAGCCGGGTGAGTGGAAGGGGCTTGGACCCTTGGAGAGAAGCATCCTTCCTCATGTGTGGGGGAGACAGGGGGTATTGGCCCTGTCGGGGTTGCTGGACCTGCAAAAGGCCTCCTTCAGCCCCCCCGGGCTCTGTTGTGGGGGCGGGTGGCAGGGGAGGCAACAGGGCCACCCTCCCACCTGGTGGTAACAGGTGAGCAGACTAAGGCAGGCGTCCGCAGGGTTCACAGACGTCGCTGGAAGAGCAGCAGAGGGTCCGTGGAGCCGCTTAGCGTAACCACTGAAGGAAATGTGACCTTACTTTGCATGCCAGCCAGGCCAGCAAAGCCAATGGGCAGGTTATGCTCTTAAGAATAACTGAAAAAGGAGTTCCCGTCGTGGCGCAGTGGTTAACGAATCTGACTAGGAACCATGAGGGTGCGGGTTTGATCCCTGCCCTTGCTCAGTGGATTAACAATCCGGCGTTGCCGTGAGCTCTGGTGTAGGTTGCAGACACGGCTCGGATCCTGCGTTGCTGTGGCTGCGGTGCAGGCCAGTGGCCACAGCTCCGATTAGAGCCCTAGCCTGGGAACCTCCACATGCCGCGGGTGCGGCCATAAAATGACAAAAGGCAAAAAAAAAAAAAAAAGAATAACTGAAAAAGAGTATTGGGACAGGACAGGGAAAGTGGCTGAGCGTGGCTTGCACATGTTGCCTGGACTAGTGAGCAAGCTGGTCCCCAGGATGCCCACACGTGCAGCTGGCTTTCCCAAACAGCAGCTTTCCTAGAGAACAGGCAGACACAAGGCCACTTGGAACTAAACCCCATCGGTTAAGCAGTACCAGCTCAAGGCCTCTGGCACTTTTGAAAACACTGGCCTGACCTTGGAAGGGCAAGAATTGCAGTAAGAGGTTTAGGAATCGCCTGTCTTGTCCACAGCAGCTCCAAGATGACCTCTGACAGGCAACCAGGTGTCCTTCTGACCGTGACCTGGATGGCACTGGTGGGCGGGGCAGAAAAGAGCACTTCCCTCTCGGCCGGCTGCTCCACAACTGGACAGGGGCGACCTCCACGACCCAGCTCCGAGTTCCTGTCACAGGGGTGTAACGAGAGAGGCAGCTGTTCCGTGGCCAGGCTCGCTCTCATTCAAACCAACGTGGGTTCTCCGGGAGGCTGTGAGCTTGCTTCAATCTGCTAGCTATTAGGACCAAGGTTCAAACGCAGGTCAGGGACCAGGCTGGGAAGCCTCCAGCCTCTCCATGGTCGACTCTTCCCCTCGCAGTCCCGGGACTGCAGGGTGTCCAACTCTTCCTTAAGCCGTTAAGTGGCAAATCCCATCCTGTTCAGACACGCCATTTACGGCGTACTTAAAGAGCACGGGAAAGCTACTTCTACCGGGGCCTTGGCTTTGTAATTGAAAAATCTTATTAGAAGGAAATCTTCCCATCCTCTGAGGTGACCTTTGGTTTTTCTTCTTTAGTTTTCGGTGTTTGGTTTGGATTTCCTAAGCATTATTTCTTTTTTTCCATCTCCTCTCTGCTTTCTTTTATAAGACAAAGATGCCGTGGACTTGGCTTTCACCGGTTCACAATGATTCTACGGCAATGTATTAAGTTTCTTTCTCCTAAGTCCACTGAGGTCTTTCTGGACTTGGAGAGAGCTTTTTAAGAAAGAACTTGCTCATTCAGCAGGATTTTCCTCCCCACCCCAAGCTCTGGTTCTGACCTGGAAAAAATAAGAGTGAGAAAGAGCAGGAGAATCCTGTGGCCCCGATGCTCAGCTGCACAAACCACAGAAAAGAACCTCGCTCCAGTAACGTAATCACGGAGCTTTCTGGCACCCTGGTCTTTCAAGAAAAATACATCCATCTACTGGCACAGGGACCCATCAAACTTAGATCCCGTTCGGCATGGAGTCCCCGACTCGTTAGCGCTGGAAAGTGTCCGGCGGAGCTGGCCGCGCTGCTGGATGGCGCCCCCCGCAGCGCCGGCCGCCGGCCCCACAGCTGTGTTTTCACTTAAGGCCTCTTCTCCTGACTCTGCGGCACCTTGTTCCAGAGGCTCGCTCTGGCCTCATTAAGGTTAAAAAGGAGAAGAGGTCATGGATTCGTCCAGCCTGAGGGTTTACCTGCTCAGAAGAAAACCGCCTGTCTCCAGAGCTATGGTCCACTCACAGTGAAGGCTGCTCTGCAGTCAGGGGGCACAGGGGCCAGTCTGGCTGCTTCACCCTACCTTTGCCTCGGTCAGCACACCGGTCCCCAGAGGGAAGGGCCCTGACTCCCGCTGCCCACCAGCCAGGCCAGGGCACGGGAGCTCTGCCAGCCTCGGCCCTTCTCACCGGGTGGGGACAGCACCGAAGAGCCCAGTCCCGCCCCAGCGCCTGCCCTTGGCAGAGCGGGCAGTCCCTTGCCCCGGCTTCCTGCTTGGGCCTTCCCTGGTCCCTGGGCCACGATTCTGCCCCTCAAATTCCAGAGCAACATGACACTGGGGAATATAAAGTGTGGTGAGCAAGTCCGCGCGTGTCACATGCGGTCAGAGGCAGAGATGGTGCACCCAGGGTGCTCGACCCACTAAGAGCAGGGGCACTCTGGAGGATTTTCACGGCTAAGGGGAGTGACTTGTGTTGGAACAATACCAGATCAGAACCAGCTCTAGAAGCTCAAGGCTCTGGGGCTCAGCTCAAGCCCTTTTCAGGGACTGAAGTCGCCCAAAGCTGCTTCCAGCCCATGCCGACGGCCCCTCCAAGCGCATGGAGGTGGCCTGCACCTCGGAGAGAGACTGTCTGGGGCCCTCTGAAGTCAGAATACAGCGGTTCCGTGCCTAGAGATCTACCTCCTACAGCCTGTCGTCCTGCCCAGACGCTGGAGCATCTCCTTGCCGGAGCGCCCTGCCCCAGCGTCTCGGGTACATAGTGTCTATTACAGACCCAGCAGAGAAAAGCAAGTGTGTCAGAAGCAGCCTAAGGGACAGGCTATCTGCCCGCTCAGGGAAGTGGTCTCAGCACTTGTCCCTGAGTCAAGTTAGGCCACAGGGAAGTCACATCTATAGATGACATGAGCTTGCTTACTAGCTCACCTGCCTTCCTCGAGCTGTGTTTTATCCTTCAACTTTCACCAGAGTTTAAGAAATAAGAGCCCTTGACTTACGGTGCTATTCGTTGTAAGAAAGAACCTTATGAAATCTGTCTCTTCCTCCCAAAGCAGGAAGCTACTTCTGTATTTCGGATACTGAAATCAGAAAATACGATGCCCAGTCACAAGAATTACGCTCCCTTGTATTAATGTCCTATAATTTCTGCCTCCTCTTCTTGGTTCTGATTTCTTTCTTTCTACTGTATTAATTTTACTGTTTATTTCCTGTGTTGTTAATCTTCCGAAACCCTTTTTAGAAACAGATGAGAGTACACGTGAATAAAATAAGGTTCCCTAAAATATAAGACAAACATACATAAGAGTACGAGATCCACGCAGGTTCGAATACAACCTGATTAAACAATGAGTAGGATGGGAGGCATTCAGTTCATGGAGGAAAGAAAACGGGATATTCTCATACAAGCCTCAGAGCCAGTGATCAAGCTGGCTCTCTTCTTGAAAAAACAGGAGAGAACAGAATGATCTTCCAGGGAATTGGCCTCAGTTTCCAGGGACTTGAGGAGTTGAGGAGTTATATAACCCAAGCTGGGAGCCAGCAGTGCTGGCCTTGTCTCTGCTCCTTCCCAGACTCTGGGTGGTGTGGGGCTCGGGTGGCCTTGGCCTTCCCACCTGTAAGATGGAGCTGAGTTCCTCTTTGGGTATCCCTGGGGTTTGTTTTGTGGGTGAATGTAAGATACTTTTTTGGCTTACTGAAAGAAAGCATCCGTAGTAAGTCCCTGATGTCTGCAAGAAGGGAAACTGAAGATTTTAGGAGGACCAGGGCTCACGTGCTTTAATGAGAAAGAGGTGGAAGTAAAGAATTCCCCTGCATAAGGCTGTCTTATTGTAGCCAAGAGCAACTGTCAAAGTTCATGACTTGATTCCGTGCTCAGTCTGTTTCCTGCCTCCCAGGAGAGGCCAAATATCCGGATGACATATTCCAGGACAACATTCTCAGGTCCTTTCTGGTCCTGGGGCAGCAGTGTGCCCCACTATCCTGCTCCTGCTCCTGCCTTCAACCTGTGCCAGCGGCCTTAGCAAGCACCTCCTGGCTGAGGAATCCTGTCCACCCCACACAGTCACAAAATGCCTATGATCTGACAACGCCAACTGGATTGCTCAGAAAAATCTGGAAGGAGCATCTAGGAGGCCCACACCTGAGGCCACTGAAGGTCCTTAGGCTCATCTAAAGCAATTGCTAATGCTTTAAGTGGCCTTTTTCTTTTTGAACAACATATCATTGTAATTGGTACCATTCTTTTTTTTTTTTTTTTTTTTTTTTTGTCTTTTTGCCTTTATCTAGAGCCGCACCCGCGGCATGTGGAGGTTCCCAGGCTAGGGGTCTAACAGGAGCTGTAGCTGCCGGCCTTCGCCACAGCCACAGCAACGCAGAATCCGAGCTGCATCTGAGACCTACACCACAGCTCAGGGCAACGCCGGATCCTTAACCCACTGAGAAAGGCCAGGGATCGAACCCACAACCTCATGGTTCTTAGTCGGATTCGTTAACCACTGAGCCACAAAGGGAACTCCAATTGGTACCATTCTAACTGTGGTAAAAACCAAAGAACATATGGGTATTATGAACTCTAAAGAAAACACAGAAAGAAGTTTAAAGCTAAGATGAAATGCAAAGATCAAAAGATTTTCAAGAGGAGTTCCCATGTGGTACAGAGGGTTAAGGAGCCAGTGTTGTCACTTCAGAGGCTTGAGTTGCTGCTGTGGCGAGGGTTTGATCCCTGGCCTGAGAACTTCCACATGCCACAGGTGCAGCCAAAAAAAAAAAAACAAAAAACAAAAAAGAAAGAAAGAAAAAAAATTTTTTTCCTTTTTATGGCTGCACTAGTGGCATATGGAAGTTCTCATGCTAGGGGTTGAACCAGAGCTACAGCTGCCGGCCTGCACCACAGCCACAGCAGCACTGGATCTGAGCTGCATCTGCGACCTACACTGCAGCTTTTGGCAATGTTGGATCCTTAACCCACTGAGCGAGGCCAGGGGTTGGACCCACATCCTCACAGAGACTACTCTGGGTTCTTAACCTGCTGAGCCACAATGGGAACTCCATGAAACAAAAAAAACTTTAAAAGAGGTTAGTGGAGGATATATTAGAAAGGGCCAGGATTCAGTAAGAAGGAAAATGAGCAGACTTTCTACTCGCCTTGCTAACCAAAAAATCAGCTTTGGTAAAGAGAATCCTCAGATAATCTCACATAGTTGAAAATTACTTAAGAAACTAGACATAATCCTTTTTTTTTTTTGTCTTTTATCCTTTTAGGGCCGCACCCACAGCATATGGAGGTTCCCAGGCTAGTGGTCTAATTGGAGCTGTAGCTGCCAGCCTACTCCAGAGCCACAGCAATGCCAGATCCGAGCCGTGTCTGCAATCTACACCACAGCTCATGGCAATGCTGGATCCTTAACCCACTGAGCGAGGCCAGGTATTGAACCTGCAACCTCATCGTTCCTAGTCAGATTTGTTTCCACTGCGCCACGACGAGAACTCCAAGAAACTAGACATAATCTTAAATGTTAAAAAACAAATAAGTTTCATAAGAAACTTAGGGGAACATTTTCATTAAGCAGAAATTTGTTTTCCCTCCAACCTCTGTGTAATCTCTGCAGGAGCTCTGGGCTGGATCTCAGGGGACAGTCAGAGGCTCTCACGGTCTGCAGGGACCTTGGGGACCCTCTGAAATAACGTTCTGGGTAAGTTTTCTTTCTTGCACTCTTGAGAGTTCAAGCTTCTGCTGCGACCCTCCTGCCTGGGACACAGGCCTCACTACACCAGAAAGGAGCTCATTATCTGCAAACAACAGGCAACACCATAGAGAAGCAAAGAATTCAGACACTTCAGGCTGGTTTTGAATCCTGGCTTTACTTCCCATTAGCTAAACGACTCCAGGCAAGTTCCTTCACTTCTTGGTATTGCAGTTCCCTCTTCTGTGAAATGGGGACAATAACAGTACTTACTTCACAGGGGCTGTGGAAATTAAATGAGGGGAAACACATTAGAATAGTACCTGGCTCTAGCCAAGACTCAATACATGTCCAAAATGTAATAAGGCTTGGGGTTATTTCTTACAATGAGTTAAGATCAAATTTATTTATTTAGATTATTTTTCCTATTATAGTTGATTTATAATGTTCTGTTAATTTCTGCCATACAGCAAAGTGACCCAGTCACACATATAAGTTATTTAGATTTTTATTTTTTCTATTATAGTTCATTTATAATGTTCTATTAATTTCTGCCATACAGCAAAGTGACCCAGTCACACATATGAGTTAAGATCAAATTTAAAAGAGGACACACTGGCACAAGCTGACTGGGTGGGACTCAACGGTTCCAGATGTGATCACTCTAAGTCCGAGGAATTTCCACAATAACAGGGCTCAATTTCTTAACTGGAGCGGTATTTGGGAAGCCACTGCTTAGGGGCAGGACACGGGGCAGGAGGCCCCCCTGCAGGGGACACGGGCTTCGAGGCCTCCCCGTCTGCCTCAGCAGCCCCGCCAGCACTTGCAGTGCGCTCAGTGGCTGTGCTGCTGCGGGGTCGCCCATTACAGGGCAGGTGACCAGGGCTCCTGGGCCACTTCCAGCTCAAGCAGCGGGCAGGGAGGCTGCGGTGTCCCTGGCTGAGGCTCGCTCCTCACAAGGAAAGCTTCCAGGCTCCTGACAGGTTGGCAGATGCACCTCGGCACGGGGGCTGCCCAGCACCTCTGCACCAGCAACAACTTGTCTGCTAATCTCGGTTTGGGAAAGGAAGAGGCCACAACGACCCGCTAGAGCACGGCAGAGGGCTGGCTCTGACAGTCCGGATCCGGGAAAAGTGCTTCTATCGTGGTCTGATTCGTCTCATTTATTCTCAAGTTGACACATGTCTCCAGCTGTGTATTTGTCTAACTATCACACCGTCCAGCTAGGACGGAAGCTCCACAAGAGAAATCCTAATTGACTATAGTTCCTGATCCTCACCAACCTTTATCAGATAAAGGATTTCTAAGTGAGATAGGACCCTGCAGTAAGCAGCAGAAATAACAGGTTCCAGGAGTTTCTGTTGTGGCGCAGTGGTTAATGAATCCGACTAGGAATCATAAGGTTGCGGGTTCGATCCCTGGCCTTGCTCAGTGGGTTAACGATCTGGCGTTGCTGTGAGCTGTGGTGTAGGTTGCAGACACAGCTTGGATCCTGTGTTACTGTGGCTATGGCGTAGGCTGGCAGCTACAGCTCCGATTAGACCCCTAGCCTGGGAACCTCCACACCGCAGGTGCGGCCCTAAAATGACAAAAGAAGGAAAGAAAGAAAGAAAGAAAGAAAGAATGAAATAACAGGTTCCATAAGGAGACATGGCACCAAGAATTTCATGCATGCAGGTACTATTACTCCCATTTTTAAAGGTGAGCAAACTGAGGGACAGAGAGGTTAAGTAACTTAACTACCCAAGGTCAGCCAATACAGAAATCAACACTTGCCAGACCCAGAAATGGAACCCCAACCCACTATAACTACAGTCTGTGCATTTCCCACTGGCCACCCTTGCAATTGCTTCGTCTGCAAAGAGGGCACCAAGTTGGAACCCAGGGCTCCAACAACTTCAGTCTTTCTTCTCGATTCCAGCAGACGAAGGCCAGCAAAGCGGCGTTTAGTGTCAGTCCTTCAGGGCTCGATGGCAAAGGGCTGACGCAAGGCAAGTCTTCTCAGTGAGAGGCCGAGCAGATCATGTGCACAGCTTCCGGGGGAGAAGCTGGGCTGGAGGAGGCAGAAGCCCGGCTGGGCCTGCCAGGGGCGCCGACCCGCCGGCAGACTGGAGGGGCCAGGGAAGCCCCCTCAGCCAAGAGCAAGTGAGAGAGAGATGCGGCAGGCTCTGCTTTTCTGAGCCAACGAGCCTGTGCTCTGGTGGACGTGACTCAGTCATATGGTCAGTGAGTAAGAAGAGCAGAGCTAGAGACAAGTGCTTCTTATGCTCAGGGTTTGCTAAAGGCTAAAAGAAGAAATGCCAGTCAGCTAGTCAAAATACTGGAGAGAAGGGATAAAAAAGAAAAAAGCAACACAGACAGAAACTAAGGCTAACGGAGGGTCTATTACTAACTATCCTACTGAAGGAATGTGTGGGGACGCGTACAACCAGGTTCTATTATGTGAGCCACGGGCCTCCATGTGTGACGGCATCTGGGAAACGAAAACCTGCGAAGAGCTCCTGTCTTGGGCTCCGTCTGGCCACCCGCTTCCCAGCCCGTGAGCAAACGCTTGCTGAACGTGCTCCCTGTGCTGCTGGGCGCTGCTCTGGGCACCCCAGGAGGCACAGAGAGGAGTCTAGGTTGGCAGAGGTGACCACGTCACAATGACTCCAGTGCTGCCGGCGCTCAGAGAAGGATCTGGTGGCGTGGCCTCCCCAGCGCAGATGAAGGCTGCAGGTCGAGCGGGACAGCGAGGATTGAAAAGACGTCCTGGGTAACGGGAAAAATCCCAGCCTCCAGCCCTCTTCAGGCACAGACCACCTGGGTCACGTCCATCACTGTACCCCCGAGAGTCTTGCACCCAAGAAATAGCTGAAAAAACAGACGACCAAAGCCAGAGAAATAAGAATGAATATGTACTGCTCTGTGAATATGCACGAGGCTGGTCTGACTACAAAGCAGAGGGTACCACTTAGGAATAGCTACAAGCACACAGAGGATGGGAACGAAAACGAGGAAGCGTGAGAAATCTTTCGGCGCCAAGCACAGTGATGCTTTCTCTCAGTGGGTCTCTTGACAGCCTCACGGGGTGGGTGCTGCTACCGTTCCTGCTTCACAGCCGGGGACACAGAGGCTCACGGGAGCTGGGAAGCTTGCCCAGGTCACACAACTGCAGCCCTGGGACTTGAGCCCAGAGGCCCTGGCTCTCAGTTCATTGCTTTCCCCTCTGACAATAGAGTCTCAGGCAACATCCGATAGAGGCTAAAACCTGGACCGTCTTCTGGTGTGTGCTCCCCTGCTAGGCCACCTGTGACTTCAGGATGTGGACTGCTTTCTGCTTGTTTTTCTTTTTCCTTTTTATCTGGCCGCACCCTGGGCATCGGGAAGTTCCTGGGTCAGGGATCAAACCCATGCCATAGCAATGGCGGGAGCCCCAGCAGTGTCAATGCTGGATCCTTAAGCTGTTGAGCCACCAGGTAATGCCTGGACTGCTTTCTGACAGCAAGCAGAAACTACCGAGCTGAGACCTGGCCTTTTCCAGATGCAATGCGGGTGTTCCACTCCCGTGAATTAAACAACCCCCTTTTTTGTCCTGAGATGATTACAGATCTATAGAAATAGCAAAGACAGCACAGGGAGGCCCTGCATACTCCTTACCCAATTTCCGCCAAAGGTGACATCCTACATAACCGTGACAAATATCAAATCCAGGAAACTGACACTGGCACGGTACGTGTGTCTAGCTCTGTGCCATTTGGTCACTCGTGTAGATTCGTGTAACTGCTACTGCAATCTGGATAAAGAACTGTCCCCACAAAGATCTCCCTTGGGCCACCTTCCTCTCCCCCACGTCCCCAAACTCTTGGCAACCAGAGCTCCGTTCCCCAGCTCTAACACTGGGTCATCTGAAGAATATTACATAAACGGAACCGCGCAGTATTTAAAAAGAGTTCTTCCAAGTTATCCCAAGAGTGATCCACTTTTCAGATTCATAGGAGAATACAAATAAGGGGAAGATAAAACAACAAGCAGAATAAGGCATGTTTCTATCCTAGTTCTGCCGCATCTAGCTTTGTGACTTTGCACAAATTATTTACCCTCGTCTCAGTTTCCTCATCTGTAAAAATGGGTATAAGGTTCAAAGATTAAATGAGGTAACACGTGAAAGCACTTGGGAAATGGCAGGTGCTTGATAAATTCTAGCTGTTTGTTATTATTAACAACAAGCCAAGGAAGCCTCTGTGCTTCTTTAGAGAAAATCAGGCTCTTAACGGTCACAGACGATTAAGGAAATGACCAGCCAGCCCTTAAATGACCCCAGGTTATTCTTCCTTTTTCTTCCCAAGACTCCACTGGGGAAACAACCCGGGGACTCTTCAAAGGCGCTTCCAACAGGCGTCTTCATGTGTACACCCTCATGAGAACAGGCAGCTACTCCCCAGGCCAGCGTCACCAGGGGGCCTAGAATCTGAAAGCTGGCAAGCTGGCCAGGAGCTCTCCGTGCAGCACAGACCGCCTCCAGAGGACAGCCAGGGCTTGTGCAGAGGCCCCAGCAGCACACTGAGCACACAGAGGGGGACGGTGCCAGAGAGGCCGGGGTCAGATGTATGATCGAATTAGGTGCTGCATGGATACCCCACAAAGCTCAGCATCAGTCAAAGCATGGATGTGTGAGGGTGACAATGGCCCCCACTACCCACGAGGTCACCTTTACTATGACAAGCTATGGAAATCTGGAAAAATCTCCCCCAAAACCCCATATGCAAAGACTCTATTATACAGTCGAGAGAGCACTTGACTGCGAGCCTTTGAGTAGCTGGGAGCGCGGCACAAACGGCTGGCTATGTCTTAAGCAACATGCCCAAGGTCCATTGAAAACAGACAAAAACGGGCATTCAGGATCCCTCATGATTTATTGAAAATGGCATTGTCTGTGCCTTTGCATGGCACCAGCAGGGGTGGGATCGGGGGCGCTCCTCCTGACGGCGGGGTCACCCCATGTGTCTCCTGTTCCCTTGGACTTTTCAACTCGCCTGGCCCGCATTCACTCACTGGCTCCTTCTCCTTTGAAGTTAAAGAATACTGCCTCATCTATCACTGACATGCTGGGTTTCAAAAGGGCTGGGACTGAATTCACTTTTTTTTTTTTAAACAAATGAGAAGGGCTCGGCTGGGAAGAGAGAGAAGAAGGGAGGGAGGGAGGCTGAGAGCTGCTGATGGCTGCGCTTCTCCAGTTCTGGGCTGAGGGGAAGCCAGACTGGCGTCTGGGCTCAGGGTACGGGGACAGAGGCTTTCGTGCTGAGCCACGTGTGGCTCCTCAGTGCCCGTGTGCACATGCGCCGCCTCTCGCTAGACTTTAGAGAGCGCTTCCAGACCTGCTTACTGCACTTGGGAAGGCACGTGAGCGTCTGACGCTCCAGGAACACGCAGGTGCCTTGAGCAGGGGTGGCAGAGGTGCACCTGACTTGCGGATGGCCCCGATGACCTCAGCCCAGAGGGTTCCCTCCCCTAGTCGAAGCCTGCCTTTCCTCCCGCGATGGTGGGGGGACTCTCTGGGCAGCACCACAACCGCCCAGCTGCCCAGTGGGAAACCCAGGTGTATCCAGTAGCCCCTCTGTCCCCTCTTGAGTTCTGAGTCCACCTCTTCATGTCTCTCTCATCAATGGCTCCCCGCCAGCTCGATGACTTAGGGGTCTCACCTGGATTTCCCCTGCAGCCATCTAACTGGCCCCTTCCAATTCATTCTCCGCAGAGCTTCCAGAGAGATCTTTCTAAAAGAAAAGTCCGAGCCCAGCACTCCCATATGTAAAATGCTTCAGTGGTATCGTGTTGAATCCAAAATGGCACTCACATTTCAAGGCAGAGCAAACAAGGTCCCCCAAGTCTGGCCCCGGTAACACTTGCAATAGCATTTCCCCCTGCCACTGTGAGCCCTTCCTCTGACCCAGCCACGCCCAGAACATGCCAAAGCCCTGTGCTGCTCTTATGGATGCTTTCGCCGCAGTGTATTTTTCCCATGGCTGGAGGATGGCAGGCCTCTACTTAGCTTGGCCGAGGTCAGTCCTTTCACAGATTTCTATCAAACACCAGCGGCACATCCTTCCTGGGCAAGCACTCCCTAGCCTTTCACCCGCAGCAGGCTTTCTTCCCACCACGTCACAGTCCAGCTGTTCTGAGGAATACCCAATTCCAGTGGCAATCATAACTAGCAAGCTGCCTTGTTGACCGTAATTTTTAAAAGCCTCCTGGTTATGAGATTAAAGCATGAGCGGGTGAGTCACTGACATGGGTGTTTGCATGTAATTGACAAAGTCCTGTGCTTGGCATTATTCACTGTCCTGACTTTGTGCAGAAGTCGGAAGGATTTATCCAGAAAGTTTAGAGGTTTTTCTCTTGTCATCCTCACCCTCCTTTAAAAGATACAAGCTTCACTTTTATGCCAACTCTAAAGCCAAAGAAGCCTCTCATCTGTTTAAAAGCCACTCCTGGGCAGCTTCTGATGGCCACACGTCCTTTCCAGGTGGCTAGGCTCCCACGACTGACTCCATCCCAAATCTGCTCAGGTGTTAACGGAACTGTTTTCTAAAAGAAACCTCTGGGGCTAGGAAATAAGTGGAGAATCTAAGTGTAGCTCCTAAAACTAAAAAACTCTCAGATGAAAACACTGTGACCTGAGGTGAGTCAAAGCTTTCCTAGATGTGACCCCCAAAGCACAGTCCACACAAGAAAAATCTGATGAACTAGACTTCATCAAAATTTAAAATTTTTCCTCTTTAGAAGAAGAGAAAAAGATAAGCCAGAGAGACTGAAGAAACAAGAGATGGAAAGGCAAGCCGAAGACATATGAAATCACAAAGCTGACAGAGATTTATACCCAAAATATAAAAAGAACTCTCAGCACTCAGTAATAAGAAACCAAACAACTCAGTTTAGAAATGGGCAAAAGGTACAAAGAGACACATCACCAAAAAAGATATGTAGACAGAAAAGATGCTCAACATCATCAGTCATGAGGGAAACGCCAATTAAAACCACAATGCAAGACCATCACGTACCTATCTGCATGCCTAAAAACCAAACAAACAGAGCCCCCTGATAATTCCAAGTGCTGAGAAGTGTGTAAAGAAACAAACTATCATACATCGCTGGTGATGGGTATAGCCACTCTGGAAAACTGGCATTTTATTTTTCTTTTTAGGGCCATACCTGTGGCATATAGAAGTTCCCAGGATAGGGACTGAATTGGAGCTGTAGCTGCCAGCCTATGCCACAGCCACGTGAGATCCAAGCTGCATCTGTGATCTACGCCGCAGCTCATGGCAACACCGGATCCTTAACCCACTAAGTGAGACCAAGGATCAAACCTGCATGCTCACAGAGACTATGTGGAGTTCTTTGTTTTTGTTGTTTTAGGGCCACACCCGCAGCATATGGAAGTTCCCAGCCTAGGGTTCAAACTGTAGCTGTATCTGCAGGCCTACACCACACCCACAGCAATGCCATTTCCTAGCTGCGTCTGCGACCTACACCACAGCTCGTGGCAACGCCACATCCTTAACCCACTGAGCGAGGCCAGGGATCGAAACCATGTCCTCATGGATGGATACTAGTAGGATTCATTATTGCTGAGCCACGATAGTACTCCTATGTTGAGTTCTTAATGCACTGACCCACAAGGGGAACTCTGGTTTGGAAATTTTTTTTTTTTTTTGTCTTTTTGCCTTTTCTAGGGCCACACTCGTGGCATATGGAGGTTCCCAGGCTAGGGGTCTAATCAGAGCTGTAGCCTCTGGCCTATGCCAGAGCCACAGCAAAGCAAGATCTGAGCCGTGTCTGCAACCTACACCACAGCTCACGGCAACGCCGATCGTTAATCCACTGAGCAAGGCCAGGGATCGAACCCACAACCTCATGGTTCCTAGTCGGATTCGTTAACCACTGCGCCACGACAGGAACTCCTGGAAATTTTTTAATCAATTAAATATACACTTGCCTTGTGACCCAGCAATCCCCCTTTCAAGGTATTTTCCCAAGTGAAATGAAAACTTAACCATCACACAAAAGCCAGTAGACAAATGTTTATGGCAGCATTATTCATAATCGCCCCAAATATCATTCAATTGATAAATGGGCAAACTGTGGAACATCTATTCTATGGACTATCCTCTGCATTAAAAGGGAATGAACAGTGATACACATGAAACAGAGGGGTGAACCTCAAGTGTCGGATGCTAGGTCAAAGAAGCTAGACTCAAAAGCTAGCCACTGTCTGAGTCCACTGATGTGACATTCTGCAAAAGGCAAAACTATAGGGATAGAAAACAAAGGAGTGGGGGTTCCCGTCGTGGCTCAGAGGTAAAGAACCTGACTAGTTTCCATGAGGATTTAGGTTCCAACCCCGGCCTTACTCAGTGGGGTAAGGATCTGGCATTGCCGTGAGTTATGGTGTAGGTCGCAGACGCAGCTCGGATCTGGTGTTGCTGTGGTGCAGGCCAGCCCCTACAGCTCTGATTGACCCCTAGCCTGGGAACTTCTATATGCCCTGAGTGCAGCCCTAAAAAGACAGGGAAAAAAAGAGTGGTTGCCAGGGGCTGAGGGTAAGGGAGAGGGGCTGATTACAAAGGGGTGTGCAGGAATTTTCCAGGATGATGGAACTGTTCTATGTCTTCATTACAGTATGTGTAGCTCATAGAACTGTATTCTAAAAAGAGTGAGTTTTACTGTATGTAAATTACACCTTACTTGGGAAAGAAAGTACTTCCAACTAAAAACGTGGCTGCTGGGTCTAGTGCTGAAGGTGTTCGGAGACCCCAGTGACAGTAGAGGGAAGTCTCTTCCTCTCACAGACCTGGCAAAGAAAGGCCTCAAGAGTTGACTGTACCCACAAGCAGTAAAAGAAACGCTGGCTGCAACAATAACAAAACTCTGTTTCCAACCTATCATATTAACAAAGATTAGATAAAAGCCACAAAACCCTCAATTTGGTGAGAGGCAGTGACAATGCACTATTGTTCCCTGCTGGGGAAAGCCTAAATCAGAATCCTTCAGCAGGTGTCAAAAGATCTAAAAATGTACATGCTTTTGGATACCTAGAAAAATGTCAGTACTAGGTGATGGGTGATGACTGATGGCTATTTTGGGCTTACTTGCTTTTTTTTGTTTGTTTGTTTTTGTCTTTTTAGGGCCCCACCCATGGGCTATGGAAATTCCCAGGCTATTTGTCGAATCTGAGCTGCAGCTGCTGGCCAATACCACAGCCACAGCAACGCCAGATCTGAGCTGCATCCATAGCTTATGCCGTGTCTTGCGGCAACGCCGGATCCTTAACCCTCTGAGTGAGGCCAGGGATTGAACCCGCATTCTCATGGATGCCAGTTGGGTTCTTAACCCGCTGAGCCACAACAGGAACTCCTAGGCTTACCAATTGATTAAAAAATTTTATAACACAAACATATTACTTTTATAATAAAAGTTAATAAAAAAGTGAAAGTATCACAGAAAAGCAATTATTCCCTTTAAGCCAGTCATTCTAAGGCTAAATTCCTAAGGAAATGATCCAAAATGACTTTTGAATATTATGCATCAGAATATTAACTGCAGCGTTATTTATAGTAACAATACTGGAAAACAACCTAACGGTGACAGCGTTGGGGAAGGGTCATGTAAGCTGTGCTAAATCTGCACAAAGTGAATATTTTGCATCTCTTATTTGAGTGACGCAATTCTACTTCCTTGCCTTCCTTGCTGGCATATCTGGCCCACTCTCCCGTTAACGAATCCAGCACGGACTCCGGACTCCTGAGAACGTCAAGACACGCCAGGGACTCATCTCTCACTGCGGTGCTCCCTCCACCCCCCAAACCCGACTGCCCCCACTGAGCAGCAGAAGCCCCCCCTTCCTCACCCCCCACCTCCAGTTCAGCTCCTTCCCCTGCATCCAGACCCACCTGACAGACCACAAATCGGGGGAAGTTCAGGCGGCCTGCGCCGTAGGCCTCCCTGGGTTCTTCCCTGTTGGAGGAAGCTCTTTTGCGAGGACAGACCTAAGGCCCTTCTCAGCATCTGGACACACAGCCAACATCCATTTGGTGTCAGGCGGCAGGGACGGTTCTAAGAGTTTCACGGGTGCAAGTGCAACAGCCCATGGCACAGGTACTGTTATCATGGCACTGGTTGCTTCTGAACATGTTCTGTCATTTGACTCATGATTATCTTAGGAAACAAGCACAGAAACATCAGAGCTTCACAGCTAAGGGAGAGTCAGGGTTGGAACCCGGGTGGCTGGATGCAGGGCCGAGGCTCACAAGCTCTACAGGTTCTTGTCACTGACTTGAAGCCGGTGGCCACAGGAGAGCTGAGTCTGGGCCCTGGGCAGAGCCTGGAGCAGCAGCATATACCCCAGAGGAGTTCAGAGCTGGGCCTGTGGGCAAACGAGTCAGATTTCCCTAGGGGCCGAGAGGTCCTCAGCCACCAGGAGGCAGAAACCCAGACCTGCCGGCCAGGCGGTGCGAGGGGCGCAGGAAGAGCCCTGTCGCCCCTCTGAGCTCAGACGCGTGTCCCCGCAGGGCAGCCGGGGAGGCAGGCAGGGCTGCGAGCTTGGCTGGATGGAAGCTTGCGGGGAAAGCTAAGGCCCGGGACTTGGCTGGGGTCGAGGGCAGAGGAACGGAAGAGCGAGCTCTTGGTAATTTCCAGAACAAAACGGATTGTAGCAAATCAGTTTTAGACTGCCCGACGGCCAAGTAGGCGTTTTCAGAGCTCAGAGACAGCTCTCTGTGCAAACGTGCTTCAAACCCAGCAGACCGCTCCTCACGAGCAGTGCTTCTGCTCAGGGCTACCAGGTTAATGGCGATCAGAAGCCAGCGGGGTTTCCTCCCCGGGTGTCACTGATCCGGTCTACACCCACTTCCTCCCACTCTGGCACATTTCCTGCCCGACCCCGTCCTGGAGGACGGGCTCACGGTTCAAGGAGCAATTAAATAATTTCTAATTTACTTTCAGCATTTCTAGCTTTTTCCTGCAGCAAATTGCTAATTTCTATTTTGTATGGTAGAAGACTTTTTAAAAACAGATTGACTCTGTTTCCAGTTGACTTTCAAAGTGGCCCCTTCAGGTCAGAGCGAGTGTGCTCATGTAAAACACCAAGGGGCCCACTTCCACACGCAGCCCAAACTCTGCTTTTCCTGGGCCACCTCTGGGTGCTTTTGGTGTCTCTATTCCGTCCGTTAAGCCACTCTGAAGGCTCGGACGCAAGGGCTGGGACTACGTTCTCATCTCTTGGTCCCAATATCCAACACAGTCCTTTGCACCTGGTAGACATTTTTTTTTTTTATATGAGAAATTAAAACCATAAGTCAAAACGTCTGAAGTTATGAAATACTCTTAAAGCTCTTCTCTTTAGTTAACAGTGCCCAGCATGTCTCACTGAAGACGGGAGTGGAAGAAGCGGTTCAAAACAAAACAACGGTGTTAACAACACCGTGCTTTAAACATGTGGGGGTTTCTCATGGAGAAAAAGGGCCACGTCTTCCAGTTCTAGACTGCAGAACGGGCACGGTGTCCCCGAGCACCTGCTGCCCCCGGGGCACTGACCGTGGGAACATTTCGGTGCTAGAGCGGCTTTTAGTGCGCCTCTTCTGCAGACTGATGGGTGAGCGAGGTGCCTTCTACACAGATCAGGGAGGCAGAGGCGAGGCGGGAAGGCGGCTGGCACAGGGGGAGGCAGGCTATGTGAAGCGGGCTTCTGGCTTCCAGAGGAAGTGGGATGACGGGGCGGGGGAAGTGAGTGGAGGCCCAGGCCAAGCGCAGGCAGGAAGGAGGAGTGAGGAAGGGAGATGGGCTGGTGGGACACGGGGTACCTCAAACTCAGGTCCCATCACCAGGAGGCTTCTGGATCTGATGGAACAATCCACTAGCTCTCATAGGCTGGTCTGAGGTCAACAAAATGAGTGAAAGGATTTCCACAAACGTCAACCAAATCAACATCAGAGGTCGCCCTGAATTGTGAGACTGTGTCTTCCCTTCGTTTTGGTGCTAAAATGTTTTCCTTTATAAAATCATGGAGACTGTGGATGGTAACTAGCTTTTAAAGAAGTTGTTCTTTGGCCAAAAAAAAAAAAAAAAAAAAACAAACCCAAAAAACAAACTCTAGCAATCCTATCTTATTCCAGAATATTAATGGAAATCTCATCTATGACATTTGCTTAAGGAGATAGCAGGTTCTTGAGTGACAGGTGAAAGCAGCTTTTGGGGGAACTCAGCCTGGCAGTGGAGTTTGGGACGGACAGCTGGCAGAACAGCAGCAGAGCTCCCGCTCGCAGAACCGCGAGAGCGCAATCAGCTGGGCCTGCCCCAAGAAGCGGTCATGGTTGAAATCCAAGGATCAGCTGCAAGGGTTCCCTTTCCCCAGTGTAGGTTTTACTAACGTCAAAGGATTCCATGTCTCTTTCGTAGCTGTTTGGCTCTCACTGGAGTGACGTGGGGTGTGACATGGGGGCAGGGCGAGGACGTGCAGGGGGTCCTGTGAACAGCAAGGGAGAGTCCAAGAGCTTCCTAATCGTGAGCACCACTACCCACCAGACAGGGCCCTGGAGGAGCCAAACCTGTTCCGTCCATCAGGGCCACCAACCTGAAAGGCTCGCATCTCAGAAAGACGGCCTCCACCCTGCTCGTCACCCAGAAGTTTCTCCCACAACCCCCCATCTCACTTCACGGCCCCCTGAAAACGCTAGGGATTTAGGTCTGAACCATCTGGGCACACTCTTCAGGCCCAGCTGGGACGTGAGTGCGCTTCTCAGATGGCCCAGAGCCACCAACGCAGGACCTCCATTCTGTGAAATCAGTTCCACTGAAAGCAAATCCAGGCTGCGGTCAGAATTCACAGAGGGAGAATTAGGCTGGGGACCCGGCGTGGTACACAAATCATTTCCACCTCACCCTGGGGGTGGTGGGTGGCAGCTAATATTAACACCCCCTAGGAGGGCCCTTTCCGAGGGGCAGGTGGGGGGATTCGGTGCCTTGCCCACCTTCTTTCCACGCCGGCGAACCAGGGCTCTGACAAGCCTGGCATCTCCGTTCCTAGAGTGGCGCTCCGGGGGTCTCTCTGCCTTCTCCTGGAGAGCCTCTTGTGCCAGGCTCCCCAAAGGGCACGGCCTGGTCTGAGGATGCAGAGGTGAACACGGAAGGGCTTAGGACGCCTTAGAAGCACTGCCAGCGCCCCGGGGTGCTAAAGCTTCCTGGCTCCTCACACCTGTCCAGGCAGCTCACCTTGAGCAGGTCCTCGTTACACCATGTTCTGACCCCGTATGCCCCGGCAAGTTATTACACAGCCAACCCCTTTATTCAAAAGAGGAGGAAAGCTCTCTGATTCATAATGTGCATTTAATTCTCTTACATAAACACACCTCTTTTCTAGAGCTACAGTCCTTCGCCCAGATCACAACCACAGCCATCTTTTAGAACAGTGTGTACGGAGATGCTTAGAGGCCTTGAAACACTCTGTTAAAAACAGGGGGCCGGGATTGGCGATATAAAGATGAGCAGATACTTTCCTTACCCTTAAGGAACTCACAGTCTTAGAGAAAGGGACAGGGAGGCAAGGGCAAAATGACAGGGCAACGCGATCAGGACAGGAGACAGGTGGAACGGAAGTGCTCGGGAGCCCTAAGTGAAAGGGATGGATGGGCTGGCAGTGCAAACTTCTCTGCAGCAGGACTTGGGGTTTTAATCCTCAGCTTAATCTTAGTTTCTTAGGAAACGAAGAAAGGTTTATGGGGTGGGACTGGGGTTTTTCCCTTCTATAAGAAATGAGCCTGGGTATAGGCAAGCAGAAAGAACCAGAAGGCAAGTGAAAAGCCTAGATGCAGGGTAGGAGCCAAGTCTACTTTCTAAAGATACATAAAAAGCAGTCGTCAGAGTTCTGCTGAGGATGGACACTGGCCATTCTGACCGAGAGCAGAAGCATCAGCTACTGGTCCTCACTGGCAGCCATCGCACTAGAGGGCACCTAGCAGTGACGGCTGAACTAGGACTTGGTACCCAGTATGCACGGTCGCCAGTCTGGGAGAGGGCCCACTTCTCTCTCTGCCTCTGGCTACTTTCTGCTCCCTCTAATCACCCCAGTCAGAGTTTCTTTTTATAACATTAACTTCTGGGCTGTTCCAAATGCTTGAACTGGCTCAAGCTGCCTTCTCTAACCTGAACTTTAGCAGTAATAGATGGGGTATTTTGATCTCAGCCTGGCGTGTGTGTCTATTTCTCGGTGGGCTCAGAACTCAGATGGGAGAGGGGGTGGTGGAATACACCCCTTGACTCTCAGCAGGGTGGGCATGGGGTGCCTTTCAGCTCCTCTTCACCAATCAGGCCCTTCACCCTGGCCACCGTGGGGTCCCGGCTTCCCTTCCCAAGTGGCCTTCTTTCACTAATTCCACCCACTAATCCTCAGGGTGCGTACTCTTTTAGCCCAGTGTCAACTCACTGGCCTTTGCTTTTGTCTTACTGAGGTTTCTTGTAAGCATACAGAGTTCTTCACAAATTCACTAAGCCATTTTAGGGTAGAAAGTTTGTCTCCCACTGCCTAAGGCTCCTTCGTAGAACTATGATCAGTACTCATAACACGAAAGGAACTCAAGAAATCTCTGTCTAGTGAGGGTCGGAAATCATGCCTGAGTCTGTATCTTTTAACAACTTCCAGAATAATACTACCTGTATTCCTTCTAATTTTTGAAAATTATGAGTAAATGACTGCGAGACATGCCTAAAGGAAGTGTGAGCACATGAAAAGTTTAGGGCTAAATAACAAGCTGCTCAGTGATGTTACTCTGACACTTAATGATATATGTTAGTTTTTATGCGCATGCTAACAAGCCACACATAGTGATCAGCTCACACAAGCGGGTGTAATTAGTGTTACTTATATACAACCAGGTCAGGTCTTCAAGTCTGTTTCTTGCCCATGCCTTGGGATGCATAAATGTGGACTGTCTTCCCTGATTCCACATGAAACCAAAGTATGATAACTAAATCGATCTCTCTCTCAAAGCGAAGATTTCAATACCCTGCGACTGGGAATTCCCGTGTACTCACGTCCCCTCTCTTCCAGAGGCCCTCCTAGATAGCCTCGGTGCTCAACAGCTCGAAAGAGCACAGATGCTTGGATGTGGATTTATTTATAAATGTGATGGATAGATCAAAATGAAAATTTTGCTAACATGATTATTATGAAACTGGGAAAAAGGGGGGAAATCTGACAGGATGATAAATACTCTTGAAGCCTCCCTGATTCTAGAACTACCTCCATGGCTGAAGTAATGCATTTTCTGTTAACTTTTAACTGGGGAGTTCCTGCTGTGGCACAGTAGGTTAAGGACCTGATGTTGCTGCGGCTATTGCATAATTGCAGCTGTGGCTCGGATTGGATCCCTAGCCATATGACATGGGTGCAGCAAAAAAAAAAAAAAAAAAGAGAGAGAGAGAGAAAGAAAACAAAAAACAAAAGCATTTAACCAGAAGCCCTGAATTTCTAGTGCAAGCATTCCTGTACTGTTTTGAACTGTAGCAATTCTTATCATGACAGGGACGACACAAAGCAACTGTTCTTTTTGGTCTTAATTCGATTCCCCTATAATTACTCATGTCAGGCCAACCCAAACAAGGCCTGAAAGCTATACACAGGAGGTAAGAGCAGCAAAAAACTGAAAATGCAACCACAGTTCTCAGCTATACACAGGAGGTAAGAGCAGTTATAACTGAAAATGCAACCACTGTTCTCAGCACCATTTCAAACACGATGGGCTTCTTACCGAGTCTAATGAGTAGAAGGAAGAACTTGGGTTTGTGGAGGGGAGATACTGCCCAGTCTTGAGAGTTTAGCAAGAAGCTTTCAACCACCTCGCAGTCATTTTACATTTTAGGACTCTTCTGAGTAGTTGTTAATAATGGCTAATGCAAATAGGAAGAGTCTACGGTGTGACACATTGAACAATACAAAAGATGAAGGGATAATCCAAGGCCACAGTCACGGGACGGTTCAGGAGACCCAGTCTGACTCAGAGAGAGACAGAGACGGAGACAGATCGAGCTCCACCCCCCATCCGTAGGCAAGCAGCGCACTGACCGGTATTTCCATCATAGATGCCCTTATTCATAGGCTAATGGACAGAAGATAAATTGCTACGATCTTTCTGGAAGGGAATGTGGCCATGTTTCAAAATCTTTAAATATGTCTATTTTCCGACCCTATCATCATGGTTCCAGGATGACCCTAATGAAATAGCCAGAGATCAGGGTGAAGATTTATGAACACAGGTGGCCATGGCACTGCCTATGGCGTCAAAAAACATCAGAAAGTAAATATCTACAACTGGAGCGTGGGCGATGCTTAAGGGCATATTCGTATGACAGAATATCACATAAGCACTGTAATGTTTTAGAAGAATTTTGCCTGACACGGGAAAAACTTACTATATGATATTAAACAGCAGAATATAAAAATTGTATGTATGCAGGAGTTCCCTTCACGGCTCAGCAGTTGAACCCAACTAGGATCCATGAGGACGCAGGTTCGATTCCAAGCCTTGCTCAGTGGGTTAAGGACCCGGCATTGCCGTGAGCTGTGGTGCAGGTCACAGACGCAACTTGGATCCTGCCTTGCTGTGCCTGTGGCATAGGCCAGCAGCTGTAGCTCCGATTCGAGCCCTAGCCTGGGAATGTCCACATGCCATGGGTGCGGCCTTAAAAAAAAAATTATATGTATGCGATGCTAACCACTTCTTCCTCTTACCATAAAGTAAAATTTATTTATGGAAAATTCCTAAGAATTCCTAAGAAATTCATAAGAAATCATAATATACCAAAATATTACCAGTGGTTATTTCTGCGTAATGAAATCACGGGTGATTTTGATCCTTTTTTGTACTCTTTTTTTTTTTTTTTTTTTTATTAGTGCTGCAACCACAGCATATGGAGGTTCCCAGGCTAGAGATCAAACTAGAGCTGTAGCCGCTGGCCTACACCACAGCCACAGCCACGCCAGATCCGAGCCGTGTCCAGCTGACGGCAATCCCAGATCCTTAACCTACTGAGCAAGGCCAGGGATTGAACCTGCAACCTCATGGTTCCTAGTCAGATTTGTTTCCACTGCGCCACGATGGGAACTCCTATACTTCTGTATTTTCTAAACTTTCTAACATTAGAATATACTCAGATACTTTTCGGCAAGCACAAGGATACGCTTTTGCTTTTATAATCGGATTTAAAGCTTCCTTTCTAAGGAAGAAGCGGGGCTGAAGCACCGAGCCGCAGGAAGAGTTCCTCGCCCTCCTGTCTGCCTGGTGCCACGTGGCCGCCCATCCCAGAGCCCTCTCCTCTGCAGCTCATTTCTCTGGGTGGAGGGGCCACCCAGATGGCTACCTTGCAGTCTCCCACTGACCTCCAGACCCCTGTGCTCACAGGCTTATTCCATGTCTTCACCTGTTCTGTCTCCGGGGTCTCCTCATACTCAATGAAAGAAAGCATCTGTTTTCTTCTCAACTCTCTTGGGCTAAGATAGTTCCTAGTCAGTTCGTGGTACCGCATCAAACCTGCAAGCCAATTCCCTGATTCATCTCTCCTCCTTGCCCACGGCCCCTCCCTTCCGCATCTAATCAGTCGGTTGGTTAAGGCTTTGCCAGTCTCCCTCTCTCAGACCTGTAATTTCCTCTCTCTCCCAGTCTCTATCTCAGGTTGGCGCCTGTCATTTCTCTCTGGGAACATAAGCCTCCATTACTTTCTCGTCTTTCAGTCTACTCTCCAGACTGCAGCCAGTAGCTCTTCTCCAACACAGCTCTGACCCTGTCCCCCCGTATGTACCTGGAATCACTCCCTGGTGCCCCAGCCCACTCCCGCAGACTTCAGGGCCTCGCCCGGCCTCCTCCTCTAGGCTGCTCTCTCACTGAGCGCCACGCTGCACAACCTGGGACAACCTGGGACAACCCGGCGCTCCTTGCAGGTGCCATTACTTGCCCCGCCCACGCCGGCATCAGTAGTTTGCCTGAATCGCGTGCCCTTGCATGCGGAGCCTGGCTAGCCCCAGGAGCCTTTTAAAAGTCTTGGGGTACACACCGCCCCTGCTGGGAAACCTTCCCTGACCCCGAGACTGGGCCCGTCCTCCTCGAGGCTGTGGCACTGCACTCTGGGACAGCTCTGTCACAGCACCTTACATTTTCTGTGTGGTCTGCCGGCTCCTTCACTGCACTATAAACTGAAGAACTGGGACTGCCCATTTCCAGCACCCACCACACCCTTGCTTTCGGCACCCACTAAATGCTTTCTGAAGACACGCTGAGTGAAGGAGTCTATGACTAAGAAAACAGAGACTAGTTTTACAGACATGGCCAACCGTGGTCAACGGCTTCCTCTTGTGCTTGAGTGAGAGAGATGATTGGGGGAGAGCCAGACAGGGTTCCCTGGTGGCTTGGCGGATTAAGGACCTGGCATTGTCATTGCTGTGGCTCTGGTCGCTGCTGTGGTGTGGGTTCAGCCCCTGGCCTGGGAACTTGCATGTGTTGCAGGCGCAGCCAAGAAACAAATAAAAGAGCCGGACAGGCTGATGATGCCCCTTCTTATCTGTCACCAAATATCATACCGTCCGCAAATTAATCAGTAGAGAGCTGGCGTGCTCATTTCTTCACAAGCGTATTAGAGAGAAGGAACAGAAACATTCTCAACTATATTTTTATATTTATTTATTTATTTATTTATTTAGTCTTTTGTTGTTTTAGGGCCGCACCCACGGCATGTGGAGGTTCCCAGGCTAGGGGTCTAATCGGAGTTACAGCTGCCGGCCTATGCCACAGCCACAGCAACGCAGGATCCGAGCTGCATCTGTGACCTACACCACAGCTTACGGCAACGCCGGATCCTTAACCCACTGAGCGAGGCCAAGGATCGAACCCGCAACCTAATGGTTCCCAGTTGGATTCGTTTCCACTGAGCCACGACGAGAACTCCTTTAACTACATTTTTAAATGCATGATGCAACAAAATACGTACAGCAATAGGGATGGGGCAGGGGAGAAGCACCACACAGCTTCCTTAGAGCCAGGTTCGGCTGTGACAGTCCCCACCTTTGAGGTACCCTACAAGAGGATGGAGCCAGCGTCTCTGCAAGGGGGCTCAGGAAGACGGGGTGGGGGGTGGGAAGAGCTCTAACTGTGAAGAGGCTGCAGAGCCTGCAGAGGAAGGAAATTAAGAACCACTGCTCTTTCTGCTTCAGGCTAAAGCTCCCTGACTGTAAATAGGGTAGGGAACTGGTGCTCAACGGATTCACTCCTTTACTTCTAGCCTCCAACTGGACCTGCCAAGCATGGTGCTAATCAAAGAAATAATTTACTTAATGGCGTGAAACCATCCCGAGTGGTGAGCCAGCACGACTGTCTCTACCACCCAGCCCGACTCCCCGGTGCAGGGGTGGGGCTGCTAAAGCTGCCTGGGGAAGAGAGCTGGATGTCATTTCAGCAGGGTCAGCACACCAGGGACTGCAGGTCACGTCTGGCCTACCACCTGCTTTTTGTACAGCTCACCAGGTAGGAGTGGTTTTTACATTTCTTAATGATTCAAAAATAATCCAAAGAAGGCTCTTTTATGACATGAAAATGACATGAAATTCCAATCTCAGTGTCTTTCAAGTCATATGAGAACACATCCTCGCATCTGTCCGTCCTGGCTGCTTTCACACTACAACAGCAGGGCTGAGCAGTTGAGAGAGGCCACGTGGCCCATTAACTGGCCCTTTTCAGAAAGTCTGCTGACCCCTGCCTTAAAGGCTGGGCTGGGCCAAGGTCACCCATGCTAGCGCTCCCCACCAGCTTGGGTCCCAAGGTATTTAAAAATTGCCTCCGCCACTAAGGTTATCTTTACAGTCAGGTCCCCTCAAAGAAACTGTCTGAAGTTTGGGCTTCAAGACTGTGCCAGGTGGGAGTCACATGAAACGCAGCTGAGATTCTACTAAAGGCTCCCTTGTTTGGAGGATTTGGCCTAAGAAAATGGAACAATCAAATTCTCTCCACGACAGCTTTCTCTAAATTCAGAAAGCATGAGGCTCAGCAGGAGCCATTCACATCCCCTGACCACCTGCCGGGGACCCCCAGAAATCGCACGGTTCCCTGCACTCATGCCCGTTTCTCCAGCAGCCTCACAGAGAGTGGCCTCTAGGCACTGTCACCTGACTGACGAAGGTCGGGCTGCAGAGAAAACACCGGAAAGCTCTAGGTGGAGTTTTCTGAAAATAGTCAATATTCCCTAGGATGTTTTGGTTTGGGGGTTCTATTTAGCACCCCACTAACCTCCCTCGCATCCTTTCGGAAGGCGGTGGCTAGGGCAGGGAACTCCAAAAGGAGCGCAGGCCTTGTCATCCTATCGTGTCAGACTCAGGCGGTGTCACTGCCATCTCCACCCCCAGGAGGGAGCAGGAGGGAGCAGGCTGTCAGGTCAGCACAAACAGAAGTGCCAGGAAGCTGTCAGGAAGGCCGGAGTCACCGAGCAAGAACCGAGCAGGAGTGGGGTTCCTCACAGTTCCCCTTCCCGAAGTTCGAGATTTGCATTACTTTTACTACAAACACAAAAAAGTCTGGGTCCCCTTTATTTTATGAAAGTCTCCTTTTAAGAAATAGGAGTGGTGTGTGTTATAAACACACTAACACAAACATCTGTATTACGTTCTAGATTTAACAGGGCAGCAGAAAACAGGATATCAGTCAACTCATCCAACCAAAAAGCACACGGAATGCACTTGTCACCTGCATTTACTCTGAGGGGGCAGCAAAACAAGAGTGTCAAAAGAGAACCTCTTAGAACTAGGTTCTCGCTCTAGGTTTTTACTGAGCCATTTGGAGCAGGTGATGCGACCTCGAAGGCAGTGCTTCCTAGTTAGCCTGTTTCACACCACGGCGCACACGGAACTTGCTAATATTTGATCACACACCAGGGATGCAGACAGCACTGCAGGCAGGTGGTCCCAGGGGACTGGAGCCAGCCCAGGTGGCGCGAGGCCTGAGGGTGCCCCATCGCAGACGTGGGTCCGGCAGCTCTGCCTGAGCTGGGGCCTGCAGTCACCCCGTGAGCAGGCTGCTTGGTGCTTCTGCGGTTACTGTGACCTCTGGCCCGCCTGTCCTTGACTCAACAAACAGGCCCCGTGACAGCGTCCTCCTCCTCGCCCATTCTGGAGATTGTCATGGGGAAAGGGATTTCTCGGAGAGGCGAAGCTGCTGGTTGAGCAGGTTTATTCCACATTCAGGGGCTTACAGCGGGGTGCAGACGTTGTCCCCTCCCACAGCGGCCTCTCACGGAACCTCTCTAATTGAGGCTAGTGGAGAAGGGCATATTTTTAGGACTGCCACCAAAAATGTGAACACAGTAAACCGGGGCAAAGAAAGCAGCAGAGAGCAACTCAAACTGCGCGCAATGCCAAAAGCACTGAGCAAAAGCGGATTTTTGTGAGGACGGATGCAGGCTGCAGGCACAGAGAACAAAAGCGGTGACTTCTGAAGGAGGCCGCTGAGCTGACTGCTACGGGACCCTGCCTGTGTCCCTTGCTGCCAGACACCGAGGTGGTCCTTCCTCTGAGGCCGGGGTCCACATACTTATTTTCTGGGGAACCGAGGAATCAACGCCAAGGAGGCAATTCCATTACTTTCAAATCTTAATTAACTGGAAACTAATTAGGACTCGAGGGCTTTTTTTTTTTCCCCTCACTTTGAAGGAAAACTTCTCTCTCAAGTCAGCATGGTGTAAATGAAGGAAAAGGGAACAAGGAGTCGGCTATTGGGATTTCTTGCATACGAGCCATTCATTTAACCTCTGGGAGATTTAGCTTTCTGGATAAATCCAGAGGGCAGACAAGATACAGATATCTCGAGTTGTTTCCAGAAATAAAATTCTAGGCCACGCTGACAGAGGAATATCAGCCTGATTGTGCCATCACTCGTCCCGCACCCCTCCTGAGGGGAGGCGAGGTCGCTGATGGTCCTTTATAGTTTTTAGAGTATTGAATATATTTAATTCAGTCGAACTTGATAACAGTCCGATGGGCAAAGGGCTCAAAAATGGCAAAACACAAGCACTCTCATCTGACATGCTCAAAGAGGTGGTGGGCTCGTTTTTCCAGAAGCTGGATGGACAGCGGATCATACAGGAAAGCTACAAAGCTAAGCGTTTGTTTAACGTTATTTATATAAACATACATGCAGTCACTTTCTAAAAAATGTAAATCTCTAAAAACAGAGTATGCTAATTGGATTTCTACATCTTTCTGAATCAACTGCTCATAATTCACTGTCTATAATTTACAGCTTTTGTTTCTTTAGAAGACAATGAGCACTCGGGCGTCTGTAAAGCAATCTGAGCACAGAATTCCTCCTGAGTTTTATGATCCCCCCCGACTCTTCTATCATTTTTATACCCAAATAGAATTTTCGAAGGTTGATCTTCATAAATGTTTCCAAACAGTGTAACTTCGTTTTCACGGAAACAGTAGCTTTTTTTAATGTTCGTATTTCACCGGTTTACCTAATGTTCGGTTAAACCACACCCCCGAACAACCGGCAGAGCCAGGATGGGAAGAAAGAGGGCTGGCCCTGGATGCACACCCGCCCCCGGTGGGAGCCCCGGTGGAAAGGAGCAGAGCCCGTGCATGGCATGTCACGGGCTCCGGGCACTGTTGTGCAGAGGGAACGGCGAGCACCGGCCGACGTGATCGTGGGGCGGCCAGGTGAGCAGTTTTGGGAGGCAGGTGGAGAGGCCTGTCTAGGGCCTGGGAGGGAGGGCGGGGCTAGAGGGACGGATTGCGGTGGCATCGTCTAATGAGCAGTTAAAGTCATAAGAAGAAAGGAACTCATTCAGGGAGGGGGTACGGATAGAGGGGGAAAAGAGGATGGGGGACTCGAGGAAAGTCCAGCCTTCGCCTCTGCTCTAAAGGGTGAGAGAGGACGAGGCTCTGCGAGGGGACCAGCGGGACCTCACTAGGGATGAATGAGGCGGAGCCCAGAACCGGGAGGTGGGCTTCAAAGGGCCGAATGCAGGACGGAAGTGCAGGAAGCAAGGACTGACACGCGTCCTGGGATGCGACAGCCCGGCAGCCGCCAGTGTGAGAATAGGGTGTTCACAGCCCCGCAGATGACCCACCAGAGGAAGCAGAGCAGACACCCCATCGGCTCCCAGGCTTCTGGTGCCCCACCCGCCCCTCTCTGCCATCTTCTTCAGCAACCACTCTGCCTGTCTCCTCAGTGACAATCTTGTTTTTCGGCCCGGCCCACGACATGCGGAAGTTGCCGGGTCAGGGGTTGAACCCATGCCAGAGCAGTAACCAGAGCCACAGCAGGGGCAATGCTGGATCCTTAACCCACTGAGCCACAACGGGAACTCCCCCAGGGGCCTTCCTGAGCAGAAGCACGAAAGCTCCACAGGACGCCTGGGCTCCTCAAGCACAGGCGGAACAGATTATCCCTGTGTCCCCGCAGCTGGTGACTTATCCGCAGGCCCAGGGCAGCAACTATCTGCAATGCCTTCCGAGGAGCATTTGTGTCAGTTTATCACAAAAAGTAGGTTGGAACAAAATGTTAACTTAGAAAGTTTTAAACAAGGCTGCTGAGATCTCTCCAAGTCGAAATGGCTGTGTGCAGAAAAAGAAGCAACTGACCTGATCCAGACGCAGTGCGCCGTCCATGAACCGCTGTTTGCGCAGCTCCTTCGCAATTCTGTGGAGGCTCAGGACGGCGCGGTGCACCTCCTCGCCGCTGTGCTCCGGGGCGATGGGGGGCAGCTCCTTCTCGGGGATTTTCCTAGTCGGGCTTTCGATCATGCTCTGTGCATGCTCATAGCTCAGTTTGGTGCAGGAGCGGATGACGGTCCGGCCAAACCATTCACTGAGGATCTGCAAAGATGGGCACCTGGTGAGGGGCGGTGAGGAGAGGTTTTCCAGCATTTTCTTCCATGCAATCATTCATCGGTACGCATTCTACTGACACTGACTGAGAGCCGACTTTGCGCTCAGAATGCTGCTTGGTTCTGGCTGGGCACAAAGACCAACCAGACGGGGGAGCTGCTGCCCCCCAGGGAGCCCAGGGTGCAGGCAGGTCAACCACGGGTTTCTAAGCACGTGGGAGGCACAGGCAAGGCCAAGCAGGAGACTTGGGGTGAAGGGCCTGTTGGAGGCTTTTTCCTCATTTGGGGTGAGTGGTCAGCAATGTCAAACTGGAAGAGAGAAGTGGCAGATGCCAAAAGTGTGACAGGTGGGGACTCCGAATGGACCAGATGGGGATGAAGGAGAAAGTGGGGCCACTGGCAGAAACAGAACACAGGTGCAGAGGAGGATGATGCGGAAAGAGAAAACCAATTCTAACTTGTTCTATTTGGAGCATTTATGAAGAGACAAGGGTCCAGAACAGGGTTTCTCAACCTTGGCCCGAGTGGGTTGACCAGTTCTCTGTGGTGGGGGCTGTCCCCTGCCTTGTGAAATATTTTGTGGTATCTAGATTCTACCCAGCACCTCCTCCAAATCCTGAATGGACAACCAAAAATGTCCCCAGACATTGCTAAATGTCCCCTGGGGGAAACTCAGCCACTGGGTTGAGATCCACTGGGCTCAAAGCAGACAGACCCAAGTTCAGCGGTGGTGCTTGCTGGGTGGTGGGATTACTTTTTTTTTTTTGTCTTTTTGCCTTTATGTAGAGCCACACCCGCGGCATATGGAGGTTCCCAGGCTAGGGGTCTAACAGGAGCTGTAGCTGCCGGTCATAGCCACAGCCACAGCAACGCAGGATCCGAGCCGAGTCTGCAACCTACACCACAGCTCATGGCAACGCCGGATCCTTAACCCACTGAGCAAGGCCAGGTATAGAACCCGCAACCTCATGGTTCTTAGCTGGATTCGTTAACCACTGAGCCACGAAGCGAACTCCGGGATTACTACTGATTTGTGTTTTATCCTTTCAATTTGTATTTTCTCTAATAAGCATGTATTACTTTTAAAACCAACACTAAAATATTTTGGAGACTCCCGAATCTGAGGAGGGGGAGAAGATGCAGAGGGGATACGTAGCAGGTGATCAGGTGTGGGCCCGGGTGAGGCCCGGTCTGGAGGTGGGGAGCTGGCATTATCGACAGAGGTTCAAGAAAGAAAGGCTCAGCAGGGCAGTCAGGGCTGCATCCTCTGCTTTCACTTGGAGGAGCAAAGAGAGAAGCCGCAGAATGGAAACAGACAAAAAACACCAGCGTTCAAAGAAAGGAGAGAGACCAGGAGGGTCCAATGCTGTGAAAAGCAGCAGGAAGGGCTTCAGAGGAAGGGCCCTTGGAAGATGGCACTTCCGGTGAGAAAAGCACTGCTTGCGTTCCACGTGGCTACTGTTTAATTCACACTGCAGCCCTACTAGTAATCTGCAAATGGAGGAACCAAGGCACAGCCACAGGACATAAGCCGCCAAGGTCATCCACCTGAGAAGTGCAAAGCCAGGAACCGAACACGGGCAGTCCCGTCCCAGGGTCCAAGCTCTTAACCACCAGTGTGTGTCAAATGCCACTTGGATGTCAAGGAAGATGAAAACAAAGAAAAATCTTTGCATTTAGCATTGGCTTATTGGTGATCTTTAGGAAGGCTGTTGTAGGGGCAAAGTATGGGGAGAGGCAGAGTCCAACCGCAAGGCATACGCTGTGAACGGATTTCAGAGACGCAGCCACGGTACATTCTATGACCCTCAGGGCAACAAGAGCTCTGCCCTCCATCAGCCTGGTGCACACACAAATAGCAACACCTGCCAGTGTCTGATGGGAGAAGTTTGGGCAGCTTGGGTTAAGGACAGGCGAATGACCAGCAGTGCAGGCAATGCAATGAGTGTGGATGACCACCTCCAGAAGGATGGAAGGATAGGATGGTGCTGAGCGTGCAGGACAGAGGGCTGTGCCCTGTTTGCAGGGCAAGGGGAAGAAGCCAGTACAAAAGGAAGACAAGACTCAAGAGAGCAAAGGTAGCAGGACCTATCCAGGAGAGAGGAAGACTGGCCTAGAGAGAAGGCGGGGAGGAAAGGGGAGGTGAGGGCGAGGCCATCTCAAGGGCAAGAAGAGGGAAAGTGTGAGTGCTCACATGAGATAGCCCCAATCTCCAGAAAAGCATAAGGCAAAGAATGAGGGGTGCTGGGTGGGGGTCAAGGGCATGAAGAGAGTAGAAAATCTCAGAGACAGATGCTATGGCCAATGTGATTTATGAGTGGAAAAAAGCCAGATGTGCTGAGTGGCAGAGGAGCCTTGGGAGATGGGAGGGAGCATCAATCAGCAGCAGAACCCTTCAGCCTGGACCTGCCATCATCATCCCACCATGACCATCCCACCGTGACCATCCCACCATCATCACCCAGCCATCATCATCCCACCATCATCATCCAGCCATCATCCCACCATCATCATCCCACCATGATCATCCCGCCA
>PVHT021183553.1:5482272-5538411 GCA_004024745.2 Catagonus wagneri
ATCCCGCCATCATCAGCCCACTATCATCCCACCATCATTATCCCGCCATCATCAGCCCACTATCATCCCACCATCATTATTCCGCCATCATTATCATTCCATCATCATCCCACCATCATCCCACCCCTTCCTTTTCATCAGCTAAACCATTCTGGTCCCAACTCAGAGATAGAGCTTTCCAAAAAAGACCATCTGAAGGCCCATAAGTGCTCCCAGTGGAGAAAGTGGGGAGCCCAGCCCAGAGCTGTCCACACCACAAAGCCCTATAGGACACAGTTCTACTCTGGGTGGCTAGACCCCTCTGATACCCTCCCCTGCCCTTGAAGGAAGAACCAGTACTCTTGAACTGGCAGCCATGAGGCACAGGAGGAGAATGGCAGTGAGTACTCGTGTTTTTCTTTGCTTCGGTGCAAAGAGCCTTATGACCAGTCTTGGAATTGTAATAGCAGACTTTAATTTTCTTTTTAAAAAACCCTCAAACTATACTTTCTGGATTATTCTAAGAACTACTCCTATCTCAAAATACAAGTGATTCAAATATTGTGCTCATGGCTCTTCTCTGTGGCAAGCGGGTCCTGAATCTGGCTCTCAGGAGGTGCCTGTGGGTGTGCTGAATGCAGGAGAAACTGTAGAGCCAATTCTAGGGCTTGTCCAACAGTCCCGAGGGGAAGGCGTGCATGCAGGTCTCCAGAAGAGCCCCTTTCAAGTTCAGCCCATGCTTGTCCTCCCATCACGCCCACATTTCCTGAAAACTCCCCACTAATGGACTCGTTCCAGCCTCCTCTAGGATGACGGGGCCGTGACCTATTCATTCTTGTGGTCACAAAGTTTTCCCCCGGAGATTTAGCTTGTTTCCTTTTCTCCATTTCATTCCAAACCCAGTCAGTCAATCCTCCTTCTGCGTGTCCACATGTTGTTTGACAGTCTGTCTTTAGCTTGGGGAAACGCTCCTTTCCATTCAAGTTCACTCCTCTCGTTCACACGCCCCCTCAGTCATCTGGGTCACAGGATATCTGGCCCTTGGGCTCTGTGTCCCCCTTTTCTGGAAGGCGCAGGAAAGCCCTGCATACTTACACACGGTGACCGCCACACACAGGGTGGGGAGACTTGGGGCCCTCAGATTGGACGTTCATTTTCTGTAAACTGGCAGGACTGTTTATTACTATTTTTTTAAATTAAAACACCTTTTTTTTTTTTTAAAGAACTGCTTTCAAAAGCTCCAGGCCCTCTCACCTGAAGTATTTTTTTGGTCTTTTTAGGGCTGCACCCACGGCATATGGCAGCTACAGCTGCCGGCCTACACCACAGCCACAGCAATGTGGGATCTGAGCCGCGTCTGTGGCCTACACCACAGCCACAGCAATGTGGGATCGGAGCCGCGTCTGTGGCCTACACCACAGCTCATGTCAATGCCGGATCCTTAACCCACTGAGCGAGGCCAGGGAGCGAACCTGTGTCCTCATGGATACTAACTGGGTTCTGAAACCGCTGAGCCATAGCAGGAACGCCTCCCCTGAGGTATTTAAGGACAAAACTTTGCAGTAAGTTCCACAGGGTTCGAGATCCTCTGCCACCTGCAAACCCAGGCACCACGGCTCTGAACAGAGCTCTGCTGCTCCCTCCGGACCCTCTTTCACAGTGCGGAGCCCTGAAGCGGCCACTTTTATTTTTATTAAAAAACATTTTTTTTTTAATTTTATTTTTTAGAGCTGCGCCCATGGCATGTGGAAGTTCCCGGGCCAGGGCTCAAACCTGTGCCACAGTAGTGACAATGCCAGACCCTTAACTTCTAGGCCACCAGGATTCCTCAGGGGCCACTTTTAATCCTGAGGAGTTCTTAAAATATATTAACTGTAACTTGGCAAAGTCAGAAGTCTCCTACTCCTTATCAAAAGTAGCTAGCAGCACCCCCTGGCTGTTCTATCCTGGTTAGTTTGAGCTACTTTTTTTCCCTCTGGGGCACCTCTGCTCCTTCAGTTCATTTCCTTATCAGTCAGTGACAGCAACATGGAGGCCACCAAATCTGAGACTGCAGCACCAATGACAAGCTTCCCACAGCACTTTCACCTTACTTCAACCTCCCCTCCCCTAATGCCTGCATTCCAGAAAAATCTGTACCTTCTCCCTCTCTCACGGCTATACCCATGGCATATGGACGTTCTGGGTCAGGGACTGAATCTGAGCTGCAGCTGCGACCTACACCATATTTCCAGCAATGCCAGGTCCTTATTAACCCTCTGCGCCTGGCCAGGGACTGAACCTGTGCTTCTGCAGTGACCCAATTCTCTGCAGATTCTTTGCCCACTGCGCCACAGTGAGAACTCCATGTACCTTCTTTTTGAACATACAAAGGAATGAAGTGGACACTCTGAAGAGCTGACAGGAACATTCTGGTCCAGTGATGGTTGGGCAGCAGGTCCTATTCTGCTTTAAAACAATCTAGTGATTGGAGTTCCCTGGGGCTCTGTGGGTTAAGGAGCTGGTGTTGTCACTGCAGTGGCTCAGGTTGCTGCTGTGGAGTCGGTTCGATCCTTGGCCTCAGAACTTCCTTATGCTGTGGGGGCAGCCAAAAAAAAAAAAAAAAAAATCAGTGATTCTGGGAATCAGACCTAACATGTGGGCTAAAAAAACTCTTAGGCCAAGAAAGCACACGGCGGGGAGGCAGCAAGGACGGCCTTGGCAGCCTTACACAGAGAAGGGCAACAGGAAAGCAAGGTCCCAGATGGGGCCGCGCGGCAGGGGGGGGTGTCGGTTCCGAGGGGCAGCGTGCCTTACGGCATGGGGGCAAGGCCTCTCTGGACGGAACACCTCATTAATTTCCAGTTTGGAAACCGGATTCACATCAACGCCCGTCCATTACCAGGGCCAGTGGCAGAAGACAAAAGGACAAAGAGTTTTTCATGGAAACAGTAAAAAAGCCACGAGGAGCTTCATAAACAGAACCTTTCAAAGAAGAATCATGTCCTTCCTCTTCCCTTCCCTTGTTTAATCACAGGGTTTGGGTCACTCCCTTTCTGCAGGCGGTGAGCTTCCTGCATACACTCCACGACACTCTTGTCTAGAATGTCAGATTAAATATTGTGCCAACACCGACTGAAGGCATTTGGCTGGGAAAGAAACCTGGACAGAAAGGGGCAAACACTGCCCACCTCACAACCAGGCCCCAGGTGGATGCCGTGACCTACTTTGCCAAGGTCCCAGGTAGGACAGGAAACGGTGTGGCACGGCTGAGCACCTGGCCCTGCTCGGTGGCAGAGCTCGCACACCCACGGCCTTTTAAATCTCTCTAACACGTCTGGGAGAACTGCATTTTCCAGCCCATTTTACAGTAAGAAAACAGGTAGAGGAGAGAAAAGTCACGCAAACTCCTAAGTGGTAGCCAGGATCAGATCTCTGTTTAAGGATTTAAGACTCCAAACCTGGTGTTATTTTTATAATATTTCAGGTGAAGGTTATGAAACAGACAGAGACAGATGGTGAGGTAGAGAAAATAAAATACTATCAACTTTCTATAGTTTATAGACACAAAGTTGTGAGGAAACCATATCCTTTGAAGACGGTTCATTTCCATTCAAATGTATTCCAAAATTTATCTTCTAAAAGATGTTCAACATCACTAAATATTAGAGAAATGCAAATCAAAACCACTATGAGGTACCACCTTACACCGGCCAGAATGGCCATCATCAAAAAGCCTACAAGCAATAAGTGCTGGAGAGGTTGTGGAGAAAAGGGAACCCTATTACACTGTTGGTGGGAATGTAAATTGGTGCAACCACTGTGGAAAACAGTATGGAGATTCCTCAGAAAACTCAAAATAGAATTACCATTTGATCCAGCAATCCCACTCCTGGGCATCTATCCAGAGAAAACCATGACTCAAAAAGACACATGTACTCCAATGTTCACTGCAGTGCTATATACAATAGCCGAGATATGGAAACAACCTGAATGCCAATCGACGGAGGAGTGAATGAAGAAGATGTGGTACATATACACAGTGGAATATCACTCAGCCATTAAAAGGAAAGAAATAACGGCATTTGCAGCAACATGGATGGACCTAGAAATTATCATGCTAAGTGAAGTCAGTTAGACAATGAGACACCAACATCAAATGCTCTCACTTACAAGTAGAATCTAAAAAAAGGACACAATGAACTTCTTTGCAGAACAGATACTGACTCACAGACTTTGAAAAACTTCTGGTTTCCAAATGAGACAGGCTGGGGGGTAGGAGGATGCACTGAGGGTTTGGGATGGAAATAGTATAAAATTTGGTTGTGATGATTGTTGTACACTGATAAATGTGATACAATTTATTGAGTAATTTAAAAAAAAGGAAAAGAAAATTTATCTTCTAAAAAACAGCAGTGCCTCATTCCTCATTAAGGAATCTCTGGCTCAAAAACCTGCTAATGGGGTTAATTTGTAATTTTAAGTAATTAGATGCAAAATCACTTGTGTAGCAGCTCTGGGCTTCTGTGTATAAAATGTTTGGTTCAAAAACCTTATTTATAAAATAGAAACAGACTCACAGACATAGAAAACAAGCCTATGGTTACCAAAGGGGAGAGAAGGAGGGAGGACAGATAAATTAGGAGTTTGGGATTAGCAGATATAAACTACTGTATATAAAACAGATAAACAGCAAGGTCCTACTGTAGAGCACAGGGAGCTATACTCACTCTCTTGTAATAACCAGTAATGAAAAGGAATATGAAAAAGTGTATATATGTGTATCTATGTGCATATATACATGTGTGTATAACTGAATTATTTTGCTATACACAAGAAACTAACATAACACTTCAATAAAAACAAACAAAAAAAATATCAGGAGGGAAGAAACATTTTCCTGATTGGAATAAAACCAGCAGATTTCGGCGGCTCCCTATAGCTGTGAACACAAGGCAACATTCCGCCGGTGGGGAGGGCACAGCAGTGAAAGAAGTCAAAGGTGCCCAGTGGAACGTGTCTGAAAGGGAACTGGGCAGAAAAAGTGGAGCCTGAAGACACCTAGGAGAGCCTATGGCGACCCGTCTGTGATGCTAAGGCGCTGGTGACTGCAGGGGGCACAGGCAGTGGGGGGGTGGCTGGTGGGCGGTGAGCAGGGGTCTCCGGCTGGGCAAGGAGAAAATGAATTTTCACACAGTGAGGTATGGGGAAGCCATTCTGCCTAATACACGATTTAACTTGAACCCTTCAGTGGCCCACTGAATGTGCTGTACATCTGCCTTTACCATGAAGGAAAAGGATGCGTTCAGAAATCAAAACCAGAGGATGTCATCGCGCACACAGAAGCCTGAATGAAACTGACCCAGTGAGCCTGAGAATGACAGTAACCAGGCTATCAGTTTCCTGAACTCACAAGTTTCTATGATGAAAAAAGCAGTCCTATAGAACTGCATGGCCCTTGATATTTTAACATTCACTTATGCTATAGGATATACTAAGAGCTGTTTTCTAATATCTGATGAGTCTTCTAATGTGACTCCCATGACGTATAAGAAAACACAATCAAATCTCTCTAAATGATTCCCTTCCCAGTTTGGGGAAAATATAGGGTAAGGGTTTAGTTCAGGGGGCTCTTGGCTCAAGTCTCTGCTAGTGATGTTGCAAAGTCGTTGTTAATTGTACCTCTCCTGCACCTGCTGGAATCATGCTCCTCGAGCGAGGCCCAGACACTATTATGGCCCCAAAACATATCTAGCTTTAGCAGCAAAAGAGCTTCACTCCTCTAACCAGGGAGACTGCAAGGCCCATTCTCAGGAGGAAGCAGTGACAGAAGAACAACCTTTGGCCCTGTATCTCTCAAAAATGAAGAGTGAAATACCTCGGTGGTGGTGGTGGTGAGGTTACTGAGTAAGCAGATGGGGGGGCAGGGCGCCTGGAGGAAGAGAACCAGACCTAACTTTCTTAACATAAGAGAAACCATCTTAGGCCTAAGCCATTTTGTCACCTGAGCCTGGCCATAATGCTTGCCCTGGCAGAAGAACAGATCTCAGCAGCTCATTTTAAGCGGAAAAAAGAAGGTAAAAACGAGGCCGGGGAGCAACTTAATCAGATCAGAGACGATATATCAGCCATAAAGACTCCCAGTTCAGTTTCAAAGGTAATAATTACCTGTAGCACGTTCTCGAAGTGCTCTGCAAAATTCAACCCCCCCTTAAGGGCCTACCAGATTAACTGGAACCTAAAGAATGATGTTTGACCTTTTCTGACCCTCGTGACTTCAATCAGCCAGAACCTGGGCTCTGTTAACCTTTGCCCCAATTCTATTCTGAATTCTCCTTTGCTGAAGCCCCTTCATGAGTATGCAGAACACTTAGCTTAAAACGACCCCAATTTTGCTGTTCGGGGAGACACGGCTTCGGGAAAGATCCCCGGTGTTCTCCTTACTTGCTGCAAGTAATCCTTCTCCTGCTCTTTGCCTGAGTTGAGTCTTTTGGCTCAGCACCCACCAGGAGGCAAACCCAGTCTCTGGGTAACAGGCCTACCAGTGACCAAAGATGGCTGAGGAGGGAGCATGGACGACAGAGGACCACTTGTTTGCCAGCTATTTTAGTTCATAAGGCAGTTCACTCATGTGCGAGAATTTTCTGGAAGCAAAATCTGTGCTCAGGATTTAGTCGGCTGTAACCTTGAAGCGACCTTAGGTAAGCCTCTAATTGCTGAGGACCTTCATTAGCAAACCAGGACACCAAGGGCACAGCAGAGTCCTTCCTCTGGTCCCAGGCCGTCTCTGAGGATCTGAAATAAAGCAATTCTGCTCTGCTCTGCTAAGAACTCACGACGGACATTCTGGGAACTCTTCCACTATTTTCAGAATCAGAAGCTATTGTCTCTCACTGGAGCTGCTTGGGCAGGGCAGCCACTGCAGCGTCTGAGGATAAAACCCGAAACCCAGTGCCGTGTCTCTTTGCTGCAGCCCCCAGTCACTTGAGTGTGCCTGTCAGCCCGACTCCGTGGGCTTTTGCTGCAGATACCGTGATGGCCCGGGAGGAGGAGCACGCCGTTTTATTTTTCAGGTTTCATGGCATGTCCATGGGTGGCAGCTGACTGGCAGCGGCAGGGCGGGCATGGAAGGCAGAGGGGAGATGCCCGTCACCGGAGGCAGGTGCCCCTTCCTGGCGAGAGCTGTGTGAGTGAGGCCTGCGCCGCCTCGGGAGAGCCGAGTGGGCGGCTGGGCTAAATCCCTCGCCAAGGGGAGCACCACTCCAGGAAAGCAGAGGCCAGATAAATGGAACTGGGAAGACGGATACGCAGTTTGCCTGAGGAACTCATTTCCGAGCATCCTGGGGGCACGTGACACTGGGCTGTGGGGGAGGGGACGGAGGCGATTTACAAAATTAAGACAGGGCTCTGCTTACAAGCGTGTTAAGAACCAGTCGGACATCAGAGCTGTGCCCAAGTAGCACTGAAGTGCAGACGACAGGTGCTGCAGGGTGGGGAGATGGGCAGCGGGGCTCTGACAGGGAGGCTGGGGTCTTCCATCCGAGCATCCTCACCATGCCCCCTCCCCAGATTTCAGTGGGGACACAATGCGTCACTCTCCCCAGGCTGGGAGTTGGTGGTCCTCTCCTCCCAGAGGGAGCTAATCGCCAAGCTGGGGTTTGGAGCCTGAACTTCTCACTTCCTCTGTGACCTCCTTTTTTCTTTTTGTTTTTTTAGGGCTGCACCCGCGGCACATGGAGGTTCCCAGGCTAGGGGTCAAATCAGAGCTGCAGCTGCCAGCCTTCACCACAGCCACAGCAACGCAGGATGTGAGCCTCATCTTTGACCTACACTGCAGTTCACAGTGATGCCAGATCCTTAACCCACTGAGCAGGGCCAGGATGAAATCTGAATCCTCATGCATACTAGTCAGGTTTGTAACCTGCTGAGCCACAACGGGAACTCCCTCCTTTGTGACTTGATTCCAAAAATCTGTTCCTTCCTTCCTCATCTTCAACATCTCTTTTTCTATTTGCCTTCCCATGCAGCTCGCAAACATACTCCAATATATCTCCCCTGTTTATTAAAAACAGAAGGGAAAAATATCTCAAAATATGAGTTCCCACTGTGGTGCAGTGGAAATGAATCTGACTAGCAACCATGAGGTTGCTGGTTCGATCCTTGGCCTCCCTCAGTGGGTTAAGGACCCAGCGTTGCCGTGAGCTGTGGTATAGGTCGCAGACACGGCTTGGATCCTGTGTTGCTGTGGCTGTGGCACAGGCTGGCAGCTTATGGAGGCATATGGAAGTTCCCAGCCTAGGGGTCTAACAGGAACTGTAGCTGCTGGCCTTCGCCACAGCCACAGCAACGCGGGATCCGAGCCGCATCTACAACCTACACCACAGCTCATGGCAATGCCGGATCCTTAACCCACTGAGCAAGGCCAGGGATCGAACCCGCAACCTCATGGTTCTTAGTCGGATTCGTTAACCACTGAGCCACGACGAGAACTCCCCTCTGTACAGTTTCTGAACAGAGCAAATATTCAATGAATATTTACTAAATGAATGAAGGATGAATAACTATTTCATAGAAGAGGTGGCATTTTAGCTGAATCTCAAAGGATCAGTAGTATTCCTACTACTAGAGATGAGGGGGAGGACATTCTAGGAAGTGGGAAAAGCATATGCAAAGTCTCAGAAGTGTAGCAATTTCATATTAGGCTAAACGAACCCTTCAGTGGTGACAGGAGAGGCTAGGGTGCTGAAGGATGAGTGGCAGATGGTCACACCATGAGGGAGGGGTTGGTGGAGGTCTTTGTATGTCATGCTCTGGAGATGAGACACTTGTGGCTAATCTCAGCCACCGTCAGCTGTAAGAGGATACTGGGTAATAGTGTAACGGGACCAGATTCAGCTTCCAGAAAGGCATCTAACACCGCTGGGGAAACAGAATGAAGAGGCCTCTCCCAAACATATAGTGGAAGGATGGCAAGGACCTGGGAGGGGACAGTAACCGTGGCAACGGGAGAGAGAGGACTGACTGGAGACACTTTGCAAAGGTAGAGCTTAACACGTAAAACTGCTGGGACGTGGCAGATGTGACGCGGGCCAGAGACTGAGGGTCTGAGAGGCTCAGAGGATGCTGATGCCTTTAAAAGATCCAGAGAACACAGGGCTTAGCTCAGGTTGGAACCGGAGCATGTTTTCCTGCATGAAGACAGAGCGAGGGATGACTCTGAGGGGGAGACTTTAGCAGATCTAGCTGGCTGATGTCTCTGGTTTCTAAGAAGGAAAGCCGAAAGGCACCTGGATCTTGAAGGAAAGAGGAGTGGAAGGCAAAGTTGGCGGCTGGAACCATTGCGGTGACAACACCAGATCCTTAACCTTCAGCACCGCGAGGGAGTTCCTCCCTTCATGCATCTCGGCTGTAAGAGATGCTTACCTGACACTGCGTCTCACGACTAACTGACCAGGGCCACCCTCTGCTCCATGTGGCCTCTTGTTCTGGGTAGGATGTCCGAATGCCCACAGTACAAGGAGTGTGGTTAGCGTCTTGCTCCATGACTGTCCCAGGTCCAAATCCTCACACTTCCTATCTGGCTCGGTTTGCTGGAGGCCCAGCATCCCCTCCTGGACCCGGGGCCTTCTTCACACCTGTTCTTCAGCCCCCTTGTGCCAGAGGCTTGGGCACTAGACACTGCCTCCAACAGAAACCCTAAAGACCAGTTGGGTTTTCAGAGTCTGCCTCTTCCTAAGTGCTACTTTTATGACCCTCATATTTTAGAAACTCGTTAGATCAGGCAGCTTTTTATTTCTTGGGTCTGTCTCTGGCAGGCTTAATTCAGATTCAAAGTTCTTTTCTGTTGACTCAAGTTAGTTTTCTTCTATGGGCTTTTATTTTCTATTTAGTTAAACTTTTGCAAAAATAAGCATTTATAAAAATATGAAAGTAATACATGTTTTCAAAGAACATTAGAAAATACAAAAAAGTAGGAAAAATTACTCACAGTGTTACTACCCAAATACAACCACTATTGGCATTCTATTTTATTTCCTTTTGGTCTTTTTCCATTCACTTTTTCCCCAAGCATGTTCCCACCCCCACCAAAATATGATTTCTGGCATCCTGTCTTCACAATTCCTTCTCTGTATTTCAGATAAGTCTGCTTACTGACTCTTAAAAAGGAACTTTTTATCAGATATTTAGGAGTCACAAAAACCCAGTGTAATGTGTATAACTTGTTTTGATTCCAATTTGGACAAATCAGTTGGAGACAATCTGGGAAATTAATAATGGACTGGGTTTTAGATGACACCAAGTCATTAATATTAATTCTTAGGTGTGCTAATGGCATTGTGGTTATATAAGAAAACGTCCAAATTTTTAAGAGCCTGCCTATCTATCTATCTATCTATCTATCTATCTATCTATCTATCATCTCTCTGTCTGTGAATGAAATGACATGACGTCTGTGGTTTCCTTTAAAATACTTTATATTTAGCAAAGGAAAAAAATGTTGATGGTAGTTAAATCTAGGAGTCGGGGATGGTGGATTCTTTGTGCTATTTACTTTCATGTGCGATTGAAATTTTTCAAAATAAGAATTAAAAAATTAAAGTACCCACAGTTCTTTATACCCATTGCTATATTATCTGCTTGATTACGACATCTTGACTTTTCAGTTGGGGGCATTATTCATAAACTGAAGAGAATTTACTTTCCTTCCCAGGTGTACTCCCTTCCCCCAACCAAACCCACGTAACTGTTCCAGGACCCCGTCCTCCTGATAAAGTTACCACAACTATCAGAGTTAACGATAAAGGCCATGTAAAAACTCAGAGTTACTTTTCTTTCCTATATGACCTTTTATTTCCACTGAGATTAATAACTGTCTTGTTTTAAATTGCTTGGCTTTTCTGCCTATTCGGGTCTTTTGCCCATTTTTCAAGTGGGCCGTTGGTTTTGTCTTGCTTTTGGGTGGTATCAGTTGTTGAGTTGGTAAGTTTGAAACCCCGGTCTGATCTGGGCTTTGGGATCCGGATAAAGTTCCTGAGGGCTGTCCATGGAAGGTGGCAAAATGGTGATATTCTGGTGAGCAGCTGAGATTAATAACTGTCTTATTTTAATTTGCTTGGCTTTTCTGTATACTCTGTGCATTAATCCACCAAGTTTCCAGCAATTATCTAAAGCAGTGGTTCTTGAAGTCTGGTCTGTGGACTTTCAGGGGGTCCCTGGGACCCATGTGGGATCCAGGACATCAAAACTATTTTCACAACACTACTGCGGCATTGTTTTCTCTCTCATGTGTTAACATTTCTTCTGATGGTACAAAAGCACTAGCGGGGAGCACCGCTGACGCTCTGGCATGAATCAGGCAATGGCCACAAATGGCACGAGTGGTCAGGGGACTCTTCACTAGCTCACATTCGAAGGAGGAAAAGAAGCTGGCTCACTCAAGAATGTTCTTGACGACGCGGTAAAAGTCATTCATTTTGTTATGGCCCCACCCTTGAGTACTTGTCTTTTTCACTTATGCAGCATATCTGCTTATGCCGAAGTATAATGGCTCTCTTGAGGAAAAGCATATATAACTTTGAGTTGTGAGCTGAACTGATTGCTTTTTAGGGAGAACACCATTGTTACTTGAAGGAAGACGTGGCACACAAATCATGGTTATTGGGCACTTTAAGAAAAACAACCAGCATTATTTTTTGCCAATAACAAAATCTGAGCTTTTACAAAAATTAGAATTTTATTAACCTTGTACCTGACACATGATACATATTTCCTAATACTTAAAGACTTGTCTAGGATTGGTAGTGATATTAATAAATGTAATTTTTTATATCACATAATGAGAAGTGTCCGCATTCTTAGAAGATCAGCATAATAAGCCAATATTTTCTTTCTTTTTCTTTTTTTTTTTTGGTCTTTTTGTCTTTTTAGGCCCGCACCCGCAGCATATGGAGGTTCCCAGGCTAGGGGTCTAATCAGAGCTACAGCTACACCATCTACAGCTACAGCCTACACCCCAGCCACAGCAACACCAGATCTGAGCCGCATCTGTGACCTACACCACCTCTCATGGCTAAGCCAATATTTTCTAAAGGACTTAATTTTTTTTTCAATTTCCAAAAAAATTTTAATAATTTAAAAAATTCCAGTTACATTCAAATATTGAAATCATGAAAAGTGTAAGGGTTAGTTTTCATTTCATCAGTATTCTTAGTGATTCTCTGGGACTTAAATTTGGAACCAGGCATTTTGTCCACAAATGACTTAAATTTTTAATACATGATAAAAAGTCATGTATGGATAAAAGATCCATTCAAAGTGTCAAAAAGACCAGTGGATTTTTTTGGGGGGGGGGTCTTTGTAGGGCTGAACCAGCGGCACATGGAAGTTCTCAGGCTAGGGGTCAAATCGGAGCTGTAGCTGCTGGCCTACACCACAACCACAGCAATGCAGGATCCAAGTCGCATCTGTGACCTACACCACAGCTCATGGCAACACCGGATCCTTAACCCACTGAGCAAGGCCAGGGACCGAACCCTCGTCCTCATGGATGCTAGTCAGGTTTGTTACCACTGAGCCACCATGGCGACTCCAGACCAACGGATTTTAATGTAACCTCATAAGAAAGTTCAACTGATAGTTCAGTCGAACTGAAAAGTTCAACTGGTATTAGCCTGCTAAAGCCCTAACATAACAAAATACCATAGATTGGGTGGCTTAAAGAATAATTTGTTTCTCACAGTTCTGGAGGCTGGAAAGTCCAAGATCAAACTGTCTCACCAGTCCAGTTTCTGGTGAGAGCTCTGCCAACCTGAGGCTGCTGTCATCTGCATCTGCAAAGGGCTGGGAACTCTCATCTGGGTCAGGGGTCAGCAAATCCAGCCTGCTACTCATTTTTAGGTAAAGTTTCACTGGGACACAGCCATGCTCATTATCTGGTATCGCATTCTTTTGGGCTACGACAGCAGAGTCAGTGGTTGTGACAGACCAAATGGCCTATAAAGCCAAAGATATTTACTAACTTTACAGGAAAAGTTTGCTGACTTGCAATCTGGGTGATTTTTTTCACTCGACTGTAGTGGTTTATCTAGGTCTTGAATCGCAGGTGTTCCTCCTTCCTGATTTACTCTTTCATTATGGAGAAACCAATCTTCTGGGAGCTTCCTGAGAAAGGGTATATGAGAGGCACATTCTTTTAAGACCCTGTGTGTCTGAAAATGTCCTTTCCTACGCTCACATCTCAGTGACAGCTTAGCTATCGACAGCTGTGCCCTGCTTAGCTTACCTGCGCCCAGCATTTTAGCACAGAAGGCACAGTCTTTTAGCAATTAGAGAGCTTTGCTTCACTGTCATGTAGCTTCGAGAGTTAGAAAAGTCTTAAGTTATTCTGAGTTCTGATCTACTGTATGTGACTCTTTTTTTCCTTCTTAGAAGCCTACAGGATGTTTTCTTTGTCCTTGGTGTTCTGAAATTTTATGACGATGTGGTTTGGAGATGACGCGGCTCATTGCTGTGCCGGCCAGCGCGCTCCTGCAGCCTACGAAGTCACATTCCCCCAGGAGAGGGCCGTGTCCCTGGGTGATTCTGTTAATTATTTCTTCTCCCTCTTTCCTCTGGTGTCCGTTTCTGGGAGGTTCATTGAATAGATGTTAAACATCTTGGACTGGGCCTCTGCTTTTCTTATGTTTTCTATCTGATGCTGGGACAACTCAGCTTTATCTTCCGTCTGAAACTTGAGTCTTCTTCATTTCTCCTAACATGTTTTTAATTTCATGCTGCTAATGTATTAGAAAGAGCTCCTCCTCCTGCCCCCAACGTTTCTTTTTTTAAAGCATCTAGATCTTGTGATACAGATACTTTCTTTAAAAAAGAAATTCTTTGAGGATCTAAAAGAGCTTCTTTTCCTTGTCCTGTCTGGTTTGTTCTAGTTGCTTTTCTGTTTGTTTGCTTTGGTTCTCCTCTTTCCAGGCTTTCCTCTGGGTTGTCTCTTTATACAGGAAAGTGAAATACTAAGAGGCTGATTTTAGTGAAATCCTAAAAAGCTCTGCTGGTGCGGGTGGAGCTTAGCGTCTGCAGGCTGCACGGTAGGGAAACACAGCTGAGCTCTTGGTTGGGAAATCCTTGAGGTTATTATCTTTCAATCTTCTTCACCACTCAGATTTCTCAAAGAAAGATTTTCCTATCTTCTGACTCAAGGGTATAGGCTTGGCTACTAGAATTCTGAGGCTGGCTGGGGAAAAAAAAAGCTGGGACTCAATGTCCAGTATGCCAGCATTCACTCCACCCCTTGGGGGGCTGCTCCCACAACCGTGTTTGGTACCCCCCAGTTGGGGCATCCTTTACTTTATCCGGTCCAGAGGATAGGGGCAGGCTTTTAAAATAAACAGCTGGTTTCCTTTTCACCCACCTCTCCCCCACTTTACACAGTTACCTGCTGCTGTCAGTTTCTGAATTTCTTTAGGGTTCTGCTGTGTAAACTGGGTTGTTTCTTGGCTTTCTCTGTGGTTGGCTCAGAATTCAGCTTTCTCAGGACTGCAAAGTCAGTTACCACTCATCCATCTGCTTCCCAGCTTCCAAAATTTTGTTGCTGTTGTCTCCTGTCCCATTCTCTTTGTCCTTGTGGGTTTATGTCTTTTAAAAAAAATCTCTTCACTGTTGTTTTAGTGAGGTTTTGGGAAGGAATAAAAGTAAATGTGGGTATTTGATCCTCCATCTTTATTTGGAACCTTTTTATAATTAAATATCTTTTTTTTTACTTCCACTTAATATTACAGCATAAACATTTCCCATGTTCTTACATGATCTTTGTAACAACTTTAGTAATTGTACACCGTTCCGCTGAGTCGGTACGATAGCTTACCTAATCATTACCCTATTTTCACAAGTTCAGAGTTGTTTCTGTTTGGGGGGAAGGGACTAGCTGTTTCTGGAGCCATCTTTCATGTATCTGTCTGATTTACTCTCTATATTTAGGGAATGGTCGCTGACCTCCTCTGTTCTCAGTTCATGGTTTCACCACCTTGTGCCATGATTACGGCACTACCTTGTGCAAATTTAATTTATCTTCAGAGGGCACAATGATGTAGCACTCATCTTTCTCAAATGTCACCCTTCTCTTGACACTTTAGAGGGAACGTAACACCTGTGGTTTGTGACTGGCATTTGAAGGTCCCCACGGTCTGATTCCACCTCACCTACCCGCACCCAGCACACTTTGCCCAAATGCCCTCCTGAGAACAGGGTCTGCTCTCCTAACCAGGCCCAGGCTGCTCCTCCCACCAATGCCAATCCCCACTCACCTTCGTGTACACCTGCCCCTGCACTGAGCCGCCCCCACGTGACTCTGCTTACAGTTTCTTCCCTCACGTGATAGGCTGGAAACTGCTGAGACTCAGTCTTGCCTCCTAAATGGACTGGCAGCTCTTCTCATATGTTCTCCTCTCTGCTGCTGCCCTCCACTGCCCTCCTCCTGCCACCCTGGGGCTCCAGCCCAGCGCCAGGGACACTGGGGGTGCCCAGCAGGGACTCAATGAATGGAACGGATGCACACGTTGTTACCTTGCCTTCCGGAGTTAGCGTCCAGATCACAGAGAAGGTCAGCTTGTCGGTCATGGGATTGAGGCTGCACAGCTCCTCACAGAGCAACCTGGGAAGCATGGGGACCACCTGCAACCAGAGAACAGGTCCGTGAGCATCCTCTTCCAATCCGCGGGAGCTGACCTCAGACTCAGAAGAGCCCAGAGGGTGGAGTTTTGGTAAGCAGCTTGAGCTTCCAGAGCGAGATGAAGATGGAGGAAGCTCTTTTCCCCCAACATTCTGCGGAAAGGCCACACTATCTGATAATTTTCCAGGAGCCTTTAGGAAAAGCTCCAGTTTCATCCTTCTGCACGTGGCTACATAGCTTTCCCAACATCATTTATTGAAGAGAAAATTCTTTCCCCATTGTGTACTTCTGGCAGCCTCGTCAAAGATTAGTTAACCATCTATACTTGGGTTTATCTGGGGGCTCTCTATTCTGTTCCATTGGTTTCTGTGTCTGTTTTTAAGCAAGTACCATACTGCTTTGATTAGGACAACTTTGTAGTATAGTTTGAAATCAGAAGTGTGATGCCTCCATATTGTTCTTCTTTCTCAAGACTACTTTGGCTCTTCAGCCTCTTTTGTGGTTCTATATGAATTTTATGGGAGTTTTTTCTATTTTTGTGAAAACTGCTATTGGAATTTTAATAGAGACCACACTGAATCTGTAGATCACTTTGGGTAGTACAGATATTTTAACAGTATTAATTCATCCAAGCCAAAAGCACAGGGTATCTTCCTATTTGTGTCTTCATCAATTTTTGTTTTCATCAATGTCTGAAAGCTTTCAATGTGTAAGTCGTATACCACCTCGGTTAAATTCCCAAGTATTTCACTGGTTTTGATGCGACTGTGAGTGGGACTGCTCTCTTAATTTCTATATCACCTCTCATGTTAGGATGGCTATTACTAAAAAGAGAAGAGATAACAAATGCTGGCAAGAATGTGGAGAAAAGGGAACCCTTGTACTGTATTGGAGGGATTATAAATTGGTACAGCCATAATGGAAACCAGTATGGAGGTTCCTCAAAAAATCAAAAACCAGAACCACTATGTGATGCAGGAATCCCACTTCTGGATATATGCCCAGAAGCAATGGGATTGGTACTTTGAAGAGATACCCTCAATCGCATATCCGCTGCAGCATCATTCACAGTAGCCGAGACATGGAAACAGCCTAAGCGTGTTCTGACAGTTGAATGGATAAAGACAATGTCATACACACAAATATTATCTGGCCATAAAATGAAGGAAATTCTGCCATTTGTGACAATATGGATGAACCTGGAGGGCCTTATGACATGTGAAATAAGCCTGACAGAGAAACACAAATACTGTATGTATCACTTATATGCAGAATCTTTATTAAAAAGGCAGGGGGCGGGTGATCGAACAGAAACAGAGTAGAACAGTGGTTGCCAGAGGTTGGGGAAAGGGAGAAATGGGAAGATGGAGATCAAATACTTTCACATACTTCCAGTTATGAGATGAAAAAATTCTGAGGATCTGGGGTACAGTATGTAGTTATAACAGGGAATTGTATACCTGAAACTGTCTGAGGCTGAAATCTTAAGCATTCTCACCACACACACAATAAAGAGTTAGCTACGTGAGGCAAGAGATGTGTTAATTATCTTGATTGTGGCCATCATTTCACAATGTGTATGTATATCAGTCATCACATTGCACACTTTAAAAATAGAGAGTTATATCTATCAATGAATCTTCAACAAAGCTGGGGAAAATACAGGAATCCAAGGACTGAGTGTTGACTCATGACAGGGGCTCATCAGAGTAAAAGTGCTGAATCAGTGCTTCAGTAACTGAGAATACTGCAACCGACCAGAACACATGTTGGAACATTAACAGAACGCTCCAATGAAGCATCACTGAGGGGGGCGACGGGGAACTGGATGAGGTGATCAAAAGGTACAAACTTCCGGTTACAACATAAACAAGTGCTAGGAATGTAAAAGGAAACACGAGAAATATAATTAATACAACTGCACATTATTTCTTTTTTTTTAATGATTTTTATTTTTTCCATGTACATTATTTCTGAAAGAGAGTAAACCCTAAGAGTTCTCACTGCAAGGAAAAAAATTTTCTATGTCTTTAACGTTGGGAAATGGATGTTCACTACACTTACTGCGGCAGTCATTTCATAATGTAATCAAATCATCATGCTGTCCACCTTGAACGCACACAGTTCTATATGTCAATTATATTACAATTGAACTAAAAGGAAAAAAAATCACTGAAAGGTTCATAAATCCAGGTTCCCTAGAGGAACGCTGTGGTCAATTCATTTTGTACTTTTTGAAGCCTGTATTATTTCTTCCTCTTATTGATCTTTTTTATCCCATTATAAACTGACTCAATGGCATACCCTCTTTCATTTAAAAAAAAAAAAGAAAGAAATCCTCTTCAACTTACTTTCAAATGATGCCGTACGGCTATCCTGGAATATTACCTGTTTTCTCTACAATTCCAAAGACAAAATAATAGCCCTACCTGGATGTTCTGAAGATACTTCAGACTTCCCTCCTCCTACCTTTAAATCTATTTTTCCTGCTCCCATATTTTTCTTGATTAACGGCATCATCCGTCGTTCACCCCCACCCTTCAAGCTGAAGGCAGCGGCAACATTAACAGACAATTACTCAGCCCACTCTCTGTGCCTCCTTGTCCTGCAGTGTCAAGCACGGCGACGCTGTAACCCACGCTCAGTAACTGAGAAGTAAGAGAGCGGCAGCCACGCACTAGTTGAGGAAAGTTAGCTACTTAGGCTTCATCATCAGCAAAAGCAAGAGAAACCCTGGTGGTTCCTGACCCTGTGTGAGCCATCTGGTCTCTGTTTCAGTACAGTAAGAAACCTTTGGTATGGAAAAGCAAATTCTGCAACTCTCAGCCCACACCAGCGACAAACAGCTAATAACTACATGGCATCATCTGGCATTATTCTGAAAGATGCTGTATCTGTTCGTGTAAAATCTAATGACCATCTGAAGACTTCTGCGAACAGCTTTTAGAAAGCAATTACTTGTGAAAACCTCACTATTGCTTTTGCACCATCTGTTCAGATGACACTATTTTCTTTGTTCACGTATTTGATGAGTATTCAAATGTGATCTAAATAACATTTTTCTGCATGTATCAAGGGTTTTATAAAATAATACATATTTACCTGCATCAAGATATTGTCCAAATGGAGACATTTTTAATACTATACATCTCATGATTGAACTGTAAAGATTTAATGTAAGTTCAGCCTTTGGGCTGGGCTGTGGACTGAATAATGTCCCCCCAAATTCTTACACTAAAGCCCTAACCTTCGATGTGACTGTATTTGGAGGTGGGGTCTTTAGGTGGTAATTAAGGCTAGAGGAGGTCCTAAGGGGAGGGGTCCTGACCTGGTAAATTGCGAGGTAACTCGCCCTTCCCTGCCCTGCACACGGGCAGAAGCAAGGCCATGTGAGGACACAGCCCTCCACAAGCCAGGAAGAGTCCTCACCAGGAACTGAATTGGCCGGCCCCTTCATCTGGGACTTCTAGCCTCTAGATTGTGAAAAAAAATAAATGTCTGTTGTTTAAGCTGCCGAATCTATGGTATATTGTATGACAGCCAAGCCGAGTCAGAGTAAATCGACATTTGCTGGGTGTGCACTGCTGGCATCTTCTCTGGGCTGCATTACCAGATAATTATACCAACTGCATTTTGGTAGCAGGCTGCTTGCCCTGCATGCTTGCAGTCCAGGGCTTAATACCTTTTTTTTTTTAAGATAGTTAGCATTTTTTCTATGTGTACAAGACAGTATCTTATTTTCAATCACAAAGTTGACCATCTGAGAACATAATTTCTGACTTCATGTTTTAGCGTTTGTGAAAAGAAAGTCATTGCAACTAAATGCAACGTGGTACCCTGGACTGGACCCTGGAACAGAAAGATAATTGGTGGAAAAACTGGTGAAATTCAAGTAAAGTATGGATTTAGTTAATAGCAATGCTCCAATGTCAACTTCCTGGTTATGACAAATGTACATGGTAATGAAAGAGGTTAGTGGCGGGGGGGGGGGGGTTGGGCGCTGGGTGTGGGGGAGATGGGGCCTCTCTGTACTATCTTTGCAACTTTTCTATAAATTTATTCCAAGATCAAAGAGCTTGTTAAAAAGACAGCCACTGTTTTCATGACTTGATCTCAGAACTGTTATCCATTTAAATATGGAAGAAGTTTATGCTAAAGAAATAACAACCTGATCTGTTTTCACATTTTGGAGTTTGGGATTAACATTTTATTTGCAAAAATGACTTTCCCACTAAAGGTAAAGAGAAAGAAAAAAGTCTAAAGATGATTAACCAATAGAGTGAGACACAGACTCATGAGCAGTGCAACTCGGGAAAGAGAGTAAAGACTTTGTAACCAGACAGACTTGGGGCCACCAGTAGTCCTGGGCCACCACTTGCGGTGCAATTTGGGGAAACTAGTTTAATGCTCAGAGTCTTGGTTCTCTTTTTAGTAAAATAAGCTGCTCAGTAAAAGTCACTCCCTGGTGTCCCACAGCCCACCAGGTCCTCGGGTGCCGTGGCCTGGACTCCCCAGAGCCACACGGGCCTGCTCGCTGCTCCAGCCCTTACACGTGTTGTGCTCTCTTTCTGGAGCACCCTTCTGGATGGATGCTTTGCATCTGGCCAGCTTTATTACATCCTTTAAGATTTAGCTCATAAGCATCTCTGGACACTTGTCCAGAGCCCCCAGGTGGAGTATGTGCTGAGTTTTGTACATTTCTTCCCACTGGCCCCGTCCTTTCAAAAAGGACTTGAGGCAGCTTGCCGCTTGCTTCCTGCTCTCCCAGGACACTTCCAGAACCCTTAGACTCATCCTAGCTGCTTCTTTATGAGCCTCCCCTCTCCACCAGGCACGAGAGTCTTGAGGAATGAAGACTGTCCCTGTCTCTATCTAGCACTTGACACACAGCAGGCGCTTCTAGTTTACAAATGCTTGACTTTCACCCAGAAAACAAATCACCTCTTCTTTCTATGTTCCCTGTTTATTGCATCACATAAAACATTTTATGAACTACGTGGTAGGCTTCTATTTAAACATCTTTCCATAAGAATTTCATAGGCTGCCAGTATTCTAAGCATAAGATAAACTGTTTTGGCTATGCTCCCCTAAAAACTATTGGTACGTGCAGTGGCTGCCCAGGTTATAAACACTGCTTGACATCCTGTATCTCACCCAGAAAAAAACATTTTAATATTCACACTGCAATGGTCTGATGCCAAAGAACCTGAATGCTCATGAAAAAGCTAACCATTCATACTTTTGGGGTAGTATAACTATGCCAAATTTTTAAAGGGTGTTCCTTTTAATAAACTTTCACTAGATCTTGGGGCAGGATTCAGATGGAATTCTAGGAAAACATTCTCTGTCTTTATGTCCATAGAGTTTTGTAAATAGATGATTATTTCGCTGTCTTTCAAAGGAAAGGGAGCAGAGATGTTACGCCTGTGATCTGGCATGTCAGGGCCTCCCATAAATAGGGCCTGATTTCTGCTGGGGTCACCAGGGATGTGTCCCATGACACATGGCACTTGTGTCAAGTCCACAGCACAGCAGAGCTCCCCGTGGGAGGTGGGGCTGGAGAGACCGACAGCCACTCTCAGTGAGCCGCCTCTCCAACACATGTTCTGATATTTCAGGGGAGACCTGCGAGGCAGCGGCAAAGCCGCCCCCGCACACCCATTGGCTACATGAGACCCACCACGGAACCTGGAGAGACTCCGAGGCAGGGTCATAAGTGCAGAACACGATGCAAAACTGCAGAGGAGAAGTCAGGTGTCTCCAGCAGCTGAGGAACCGCTGGCTGTCACCAGCCTCGTGTGACCGTTTATGCATCCCCTGAGCCCGGGGCACCTCTCCCCAGCCGTGGCCTGTCTCGCCCTCCTCAGTGAGGGCCACGGGGAGAGCTCCTTCGAAGTTGCCTTCTGCCTCCCTGTCACTGTCCCAGCCACGGCCCCCGCAGTCGCTCTCAGAATCTGTCCCTCCTGCTTTCGCGGGCCGCAGCTGAGGTGACAGAGAAAACCACTGGGTCCCGGGGAGGCAGGTGACTACACCATCCTCGGCCCTCACCTCGGTGGAGGCCGGCAGTCCCGGCTCTGCCTCTGCTTGTTCCTTCCTACACGCCCTGGAGACTCTATTCCCCCCTTTTTTTTGCTCTCCTGAAACCTCCTACCCAAGTGCCTTCTCCTGCGTTTCCAGCAGAAAACATCAACTCTTTTTCTCAGAAATCTGAGGATGTGAACATCAGATCCGACCTCTCCCAAGCATCCTTCCACCCTTCCCTTCACCTGGTTCTTCTGACACCCCCCCGCCTCCCGCTAAGTCTGGCGCCTTGGTCCCCTGGTCTCTTTGCAAGGGCCTCCCGCCCAGACCCCGGCCTTCTGTCTGTGCCTCTCACGCCCTCTGTCCCCGCCAGCCACCGGCCTGCTGGTCTGCACTCTTCCTGCAGGTGGAAGTACTAGGTCGGCCTTCCTTCCTAAGACCCGCAAGCACCCCCTCCCCAGGCTGGGTCTCCTCCCTCTGCCCCGCAGCCCCACTTCTCACAGACGGTTCTCAAAATAGTTTATTGTTATTATTTCCTTTCTCACCTTCTTTCACTTCTCAACCCAACGTGACTTTTTCATTTGCTTACTTTTAGCCACTCCTGCAGCAGGTGGAAGTCTCAGGCCAGGGCCTGGACTTGAGCCACAGCAGTGACAACAATGGATCCTTAACCACTAGGCAACCAGGAAACTCCCACTCTAGAAATTTTGGATGATAATCAAAACATGAGAATGTACAAATTTTGAGGCCCCATATGCCTCAGAAGAAATCATGTTAGCATGTCTGTACAGAACCTGTCCTCTTCTTGTGGACACACAAATGCCTGGAGGCCAGGTAAGAGAATACACGTTACAGATGCATGTGTTTTTTGAACACAGAACCAGTGGGCACTCCCTGCCTCTCCCCTGTGTTGGTCCTTCCTCGGCTGGCTCCTCAGATGCTACCGCTCTCAGCCTCTGCACTCGGCTCTCCTTTCTTCTGATCGCACATTATCCGTGGGGATAACGTGGCCCTGGTGAGCCCTGCTCTCTTCGTGCGACAAGGTTCGCTAGATTGGGAGGGGACGCAATTGGAGGGCGAATGTGAATGCTCCTGGTTCAGGATGTCCATGCCAGCACCAGGCTAAAGACGTCTTTGCTCTAATTCTCCGGGGGTCCAGGCGGACACCACCACATGGGTCGACTCTTCTGCGACTTTGTGAGCAAAAGTCCCTTGTCTGTTTGTGGTGGTTACTCAAAGCTTCAAGGGTCCGTGACTGAGGCAAAGCGCCCTGGTACTGAGAACACTTTTCCTGCCTTCTGGTCTCACTATTCTTCAATCACACAGTTGCTGAGGCGATTTTCTGTCTGAGTCAAAGGAGATGATGGCACTTCCCTACTCGAGCCCAAGGAGAAATTCCAGCTTCTGAGGCTGCCACCCCAGGCCTCTCTTTGTAAGTTCATCTCTTGACCCCCCACCCCCGGCTGCCCCCCCGCTGCACATCCCCCAGCAACGCCAAACTCCATACTGTTTCTGGGTGTCCCCTGCTTTTTCTAGCCTCTGCCTGGAATGCCTTCTCCACTGACTTTTGTCTACCTGGAAATTTTCTACTCAGACTCTGAAACACTGCTCAAAAACCGGGTGCTGCGGGAAGGCTTCCTGGCTCTGGCAGAGGCGCCCCTCCTATCAGCAACCCAGGCGGGTACCACCTCTCTCTCCTCTCGGATGCTCCCTCACCTCGGAGCCCCTCTGTAACCGCAGGTCCCCAGGGTGCTGCAGCTGCTACACGCCCCCTCCCCTGACTTCCCTGGGCAAGAGCAGCACCCCCCCCATCTTTACAGACCTGGCACCTGGCACACAGCTGGCACTCAGGAAGTGCTAACTGGATGAAGACAGGTAACACTCCGGGCAGCAGAAAAGGCCAGGGGCTTAAAGAGTGCTAGGCTCCGTAGTTTCAGGGCCAGAATCAAAGTTGGGTCAGGACAGAGCTTAAAAGCTGGTCTTGGGAAAAAAAGGACACTCATGACAGGACAGTGACTTTCTAAGCATTCTGGCCTAGGGCCTAGGAGAGCTGAGAGAATTGGATCATTTAGGTCAACTGCCCAGGGCCGCTGGGTGGGGGCACCAACAAGACTATAAAACCTTACATTAGCCTCAGAGAGCAGAAACATCTGCTAAAGCCACAGCGGGCAGGCGGGCCAAGTTCAGCGGCAGGTTAGCCAGGAGAGCCCTGTGACCAACGGAAAGGGCCACAGAGGGGAGGGATCGATCGTCTAGGCAAAGAGGACCAGGAGGGACCAGCAGGGACAAGGGACCCAGACGTGGACAGCCCACTGGGGGTTCTCTAGCCCAGGAGGGGCTGCCGGGGCGGCTTCTGCCCCGGGCCTTTGCCGGCTCCCAAACGTCCCTCACACCCGCACTGCCATTGGCTGTGAACCGGGTGAGTTTCCCTCCAGTTCTCCTGGACATCAAGGGTTCGACAGTGAGCCCACTCCGTTAGCGCCGCGTGCACACAGGCGGAAAGGAAGGAGATAAGCCAACATCTCTGTTTAAAGAGTGTCCTTTTTCATATCAACACTTCCATGAACTCCGAATTTGATCAACTCTTTGCTACACAGCTTGACATTAACAAAACATCAACACTCTGACAACCTACTCGGGTCCTAAAGGAACATCTTAAAACTCCTTGGACTCCACATTCAGACGGGCTTCCAGTCCCAATCTTTGATCTTTATTATAAAGCAGTACCAATAAAATATCATAGAGATTTATGGGCGAACTTTCATTTGAGCTGTTTCACACCTAAAATAACACGAGTGTTTGGGCCAACAGGCAGAAAATTTAGGTTTACGTTTCAACTGTTTAGGGTTTTTTTACTTTTAAAATTTATGCACTTATCTTTTTTAAGTTACCTTAAATTTCACAATTACATTGTACTTCCCTCTCAGGTAAGATAGCTTGGAGACGTTGTCATATCTTTCTGAGAAGGACAGGCCTAAGTTCACATAGACACTGTCCCCTATCCCAGTAGCAAAATCTATCTTTCGTCAATAAGAAAGTGTGTTTTTTTCCATAGGATTTGAATGGACAGTATATATTAATTCATCTTTCCTCCAGAGTATACCCTATTGTTAATAAGAATAACTAAACACTTACTAGTGTGAATAAAAACCCAACAAAAATTTTCATTTAAAAGAGAGTATGGCAATGAGATCCCGCTGTAATGGCACTGGGAACTATATCTAGTCACTTAGGACTTAGGGTGGAGCATGATAATGTGAGAAAAACGATGTATGTGTGTACGTGTGACTGGGTCACTCTGCTGTACAGGAGAAAATTGACAGAACACTGTAAACCGGCTATAATGGAAAAAATAAAAATCATTAAAAAAAGAAGCCAAAACAAAAATAAATAAAGGCAGTATGATGATATCTGGATGCAAAGATGGTGTTTGGACCCAAGATCTGCTTCACTGTACACTGTCCTAACCGGGGATAATTCTCCATCTCAAGCTGAGACGGTCATTCTGACATCAGTTATCTACAGGTCGGTAACACTGAATGAAAAGAAACCAGTGCCACATTCTCTCTAGAGGGGAAATCAATTGGCACCCTGGCCCCCACCCCCCCTCCACACCCTTGTCCCCGGGTCATGAGGTTGGGGAAACGATTCTGCCAAATGAGAGAGAGAGAACCTGGAGGAGGGGAGAGCAGCCCATCCAGCTCTTAAGAAGACTTTTATAGGCAAAGTCAAGTGAAAACAGCAGAAAAGTTCCTGGACACAGTCCTTTAAGAAACAAAAATGAGTAGGAAGAAAGGTCAGAGCAGTGGTTCAAAGGAATCCGAGTGCACGGCTGCCGCTGTCCAAGGCTGCGGCCGGCGCCACGCGCGCCTGCCAAGCTGGGGGCAGCCGGGGCAGCGGGGGCCCACAGCCACCCGGAGGCACGCGGGCTCTTTCTCCACCAGCTCCCCGCTTTTGGGGCTTAAGAAAAGAGCCGCACTCTGCAGTCCCAGAGGGAAATTCCAGAACTGTGACAGTCGAGACCAAAGTCAAGAACAAAGGGAAGGGCTTCGGTATTTAAGCCCATTTTTTTTTACTTTTTTTTCATTTTCTCAATTTGCAACATAATCCCTGGCCACAAGAGCAGAGTGCAGCAGCTAGATAAGAGACAGTCACCTGCTCTGAAGGATCTCTAATTGCAGCTAACATTCTTAAATATTCAAATCTATGCAGGGAGCACGCTTCGCATTTATTCACTTTATGTGGTCTTTAAAGTTTAAAAGACCGCTACTTCTATTCCTCTTTCCATCACAACATTACAGGTTTTGTAGATAAAGGGATTTTTAAAGTCCCATCTCCCTTCCCTAAGAGGCCCTGGGTCAGACAAAGGCTGGGTTTGGCCAACTGCATTTTTAGGCAGGACGTGTGGGTAGGGTGTCTCCAACCCAAGGTTATATGAAATACAGTCAACGTGCAGTATCAGAGGCGTGTCCTCAAGAGGACCAGGCTATGAATGAGGTCCCGGGATTTTGATGCAGTTCCTTTGCCTGAGTAGGCAGAATTTATATACTAAACAGAGTCAGCGTAGAGAGCAAGTCACCCCCGAAAGTTTCCCCAAAAAATGTGTTTTTATTTATGTATCATACACACACATAGGTGCATGAGTCGTAGGGGAAAAAGTTGATGCGTTTTCACCAAGCGAACGCTCGTGTAACCGGTGCCCAAATCAAGAACCGTTAAAAGTCCGCCCCCAAGGGTAACCACTGTCCCGACTTCGACCTCTCATCTCACTGTCATGTTTGTGTGTGGAGCTGTCGTCCGTTCATTCTCACTGCGGCAGAGCATTGCACTGTGTGGATGTAGCACAGATGAGTTGCTCACGACCGTGTGAAGAGTTTTCTCATTGTTTGGCTATTTTGAATAGTGTTGCAACAAACCTTCTTCCACATTCCTTTGGTGACATGCACGCCTTTCCATTAGGTATATACCTGGAAGGAGAACTGCTGGGCCACAGGTATGTGTATACACTCAACTTTAAAAGACATCGCCTGTCTTATTCCACTCAGTCTGCGATAATCAAAATATCACAGACTGGGTGGCTTAAACAGTATAAACTGCTTTCTCACTGTTCTGGGAGCTGGGAAACCAAATCGAGGGGGCAGCAGATTCAGTGTCTAGCGAGGGCCTGTTTGCTGGTTCGCAGACACGCCGTCCTGCGGTATTCTGACATGGTGACAAGGTGCTCTCTGGGGTCTCTTTTACGAGGGCATGAATCCCATTCACGAGAGCTCCACCCTCATGACCTAATCACCTCCCAAAGGCCCCACCTCCTCAGACCGTCACACTGGAGGCTAGGATTTCAACATTCAGTCCATAACACTGTCCGCTTCCCAAAGCAGTCGCACCGAGTTGCCTTCCCTGCAGCAGTGAATTCCCACTACTCCACATCCTGTGGATACTTGGTATTATCTGTCTTGATTTTATCCATCCTGTGGGTTATGCAGATTTCTGAGGTGCGAGTTGGGTTCTCTGTCTTTCTCACTCCTTTCCTAGTAAAGCAAATGCCAATTAGTGAGGGCGTTTCTAGGTGTCACAAGCTAGAAGACACTTGGTCTCCCTGCATCAGGCTGTCCAACAAGTGTCAGTAAGCTGGATACACTGTGGAGGACTAGACAAAGTTGGCAGGAACCCACTGAGGGGTGGCTGAAGTTGGCAGGCCATGGATTCAATGCCTTTGGCACTTCCGAAGACCTAGGGCACTGGAAAGATCAGATGGTTTGTGTGACTGAAGAGTCAAACAGCATCTTCCACATGAATGTCTTCTGAGATCCAGGCTTGACCCATTCTTTATTCCCATTCTTGGACTGCCAGAAATGCAAGATCCTTCTAGATAACTCATGGCTCCTTAGGCACCGGCAGGCTTCTGGGGAAGCTCAGAAGTTCAGGGTGCAGTTATTAGGAATGAAGACATTAAATAAAGGAGTGGAGAAAACTGTGGACAAGGAATGTCATCAGTAGAAAGGGACGTGACATTAACGTTAATTCTTCTGGTCCCAGGGTGATAGACCTTGTCTGGTTGTGAGTAAAGGGCAGGTAGATATGAACTTGAAGAACGCTGAACACAAACACAAACTAAAGGCCAGCACTGTGGAGCTGTGCTTGAGGCGGGCTGTTCATGTGGGTAACAGCGGAGTGCGGATGGCTCTGGTTCACGGCCACGGGAGGAGAGGTCAGGGAGGAGGCCTCATGTGCTGATGCTCAGTGATGTACGTGGGTAACACGTTTGTGCCCCTTCCCCTAAGCCGCTTGCATCTGCCCACAGCTTGGGCACAGGCGTTATAGACACTGTGAGGGTCAGGGGTCAAAAGAAGTTCTTAAACACCACGTTTAAGTCTGAACAGGCCACAGAGGCCGGATAAGGACATAGTTGCTCTGACACAAGCTAGTCTCTGCAGAAGAATTTCCCCTGCTCACATGAGGACAAAGCTTCCCATTCTCATTGATGGGGTCCATGAAGGTTCTGGATATTTTAGGTACGACTGTGTGTAGAGGTCACCTACTGCTGATAACACACTGTTAATCATAACTGGGTTCGGATGACTGTGCAGTTGCTGACAGAGAATTTCATGGCTCTGATCAACTCCACCTCCCTCTCCTTTAGTATTCCCATTTCTGGAATGGCAGAAAACACCTACATGGTTCTTCTGAGCACCTATATAAATGGCAGGAAAGCTGAACCCCTGAAGAAACCAGATGTCCAGTTCTCCTGGAGCAGGTGCAGCTCTAGGGTTCTGATTACATGTTCTAGGTTGTGGTGATCCAAAAGCATTGCTATGGGGCAGGGGGAGCAGGGGCTAGGCTTCCCCCTGAGGGCTCCATGGGGCCGGCTCCCATTTGGGATAATGCCCATGGGTGCTAGCACCCTCTGGAGAGGAAGCAGCAGGCTCCAGACAAGATGACTGAAGGTGTCGCCGTCAGTCACTGGCTGAACAAAGGCGGGAGCCAAATTTGGGCCACAGGCAACGGGATCCCCAGCCCCTAAAGGACATGGTTGCAATCAAGGCCGAGAAGAGTCCTTTCCTCCCTCTGCCTCTTAAATTTCTTAACAGATGGATTTTATTTTTTAGAGCAGTTTTAGGTTTGCAGCAAAATTGAGCAGAAGTTGAGATTTCCCGTTGACCCTTGGCCCCAGCGACACTATCAACATTCCCACCAGAGTCAGAACGGATGACCCTGCCCTGACACGTGATTCTCATCCAAAGCCCACGGTTGACATCACAATTCGTTCTTGGTGTTTTATGTTCTAAGTATCCAACGTATAGGACAAGTACCTATCTGGACAGCCTTACACAGAGCAGTGTCGCTTCCTGCAACTCCTCTTGCTCTACTCATCACCCCTCCCTCTCTGCTGGTCCCTGGCAACTGCTGATCTTTTTACTGCCTTCATACTTTTCACTTTTCTAGAAAAGTCATACAGTTGGAATAGAGCGGTATGTAGCCTTTGAAGGTTGGCGTCTTTCACTTAGTAATTTATATGTAAGGTCCCTTCATGGCTTGATAGTTCATTTCTTTCTCATGCCAAATAATATTCTACTGTTTGGACGTACTGCAGTTTATCCATTCATCCACTGACAGACATTTTGGTTGCTTCCACATTTTGGAAAATAAGAATAAAGCTGCTATAAACATCCCTGTGCAGGTTTTTGCATGGACATAAATTTTCAACTCCTTTGGGTAAAATCCAAAGAGTGTGATTATTGGATCGTATGGTAAAAACACTGCCAAACTCTTTTCCAAAGTGGCTGTGCCATGCTGCCTTCTCATAAGCCATGAACACATTTTTGTTTCTCCACATCCTTGTCAGCATTTGGTGTTGTCAGTGTTCTGGATTTCGGCCATTCTAACAAGACTGTGGTAATATCACATTACTATTTTCGTTTACATTCCCCTAATGACATATATGACCTGGAGCACCTTTTCATATGCTTACCTACCATCTGTATATCTTCTCTGAAGCATCTGTTAAGGTCTTCTGCTTATTCTTAATTGGGTTCTTCATTTCTTACTGTTGAGTTTTAAGAGTTTTTTGCATACTTCTGCTAATAGTCTTTCATCAGATATGTCTTTTGCAAACATTTCCTCCAAGTCTGCGGCTTATCTTTTCACTCTCTTGACAGTGCCTTTTGCAGAGCACACATTTTTAATTTTAATTAAGTCCAGCTTATAATTCTTTCTGTCACAGACTGTGCCTTTCGTGTTGTATCTAAAAAGTCACCGCCAAACCAAAGGCCATCTGAATTTTGTCCACTATTATCTTCTAGGATTTTTACAGTTTTACATTTCACATTTAGGCCTATGATCCATTTTGGGTTAATTTTTGTGTCTTCCCTTCTGAGAGGTTAGTTTTTGGGGTGGACAGGTTGGACACAGGAGAGGAACTCTCAGTAGCACTTGGTAAACATTAGAAGTCCTAGGACATGTTGAATTGTCCTGGAAGACTTGTGTTCTAGAGCGAACATCGGTAGGCACCTTGTTGAACTGGAGTCCAGGGATTTCAGAACCTGCCCGTCTTGGGGTTGGCATGGAGACTGCTAGTATAAGTGGTCCAGGACCCTGTGTGCGCGTGGGGTAGTGCTGGATTTGCACAAGGCTGGGTTGGGAATACGAATGATGATTCTATTGTGTGACAGCCTAACAGTTTAGTAGAGAGTCTGTGCTTTTATTGCTAGCAGACAGCGGGGGCACTCGCAGGCCAAACGACACGGTTTACTGGACCGGCAGAGGTATGTCTGGAAGTTCATCTTCCACAGGTCACACTTGCTGCCAGTATGGCTGAGGTGGCAGGTGTCTTAATCGTGTACATCAGTGCACAGCTACAGAAGGTCTCGGGTCTGTGGAAGGGTGAAAACCTTAGATGGTGGCCATGCAGAAGCTGTGGCAGTCCAGGCAGAAGTGGGCTCCACAGGCAAGAGGGAGAGGCTAGGAAACCCCAACACAAGCTGATGCTTCTATTTGCAGAGAGCCTTGGTTCCAGACTTGAAAAGAAAGTACACTGTAATAGCCCTGGGCCCCAGGCCAATCATGCATTTGGAATATGGGCACAGTTCCTCTGTCTTTGTGTCTGAATATACTCCTGGCAGGTGGTATATCCTGGGAAACAATGCAGGGGGGAGGAGGTAGGAATGGCAGTGGTGCCAAAGGGCCATCCAGGAAAACTGACATGAACTAGGGGGTGACAGTTTTCAGATCTCTAGCTAGGAAAAAGATCTCTAGCCCAGGAGAACGCTGGCTCTCAGAAAGACCCACCGCCACCCTTAGCATCGGCAGGATGACTCTATCCCTCGCTTGGTCATAGCCCGTGTGATAAGGGTGTGGGGTCAGGTTCCTGGGACCCTAGGGGTGGGGCATTTCCAGAGTGAGCAGTATAGAGAGCCCCTGGTGGCTTGCCTGCCATAATCTAGACAGCATGTCCACAAAAAGGCCAGCCCGCTCTGGAAAACAGCAGGAAGAGGGGTTCACATGGCCAGGAGCGCAAGTTTCTCCAGCCCCTGAAGAAGAGGAGTCGGCCATCACCAAGGGAAGGGGCATGCGGCCTGCACACAGGTCTCAGTGCTGCCACCAAGATCTGTAGGTACACAGAGGTCGGGGCCCAGAAAGCCGCCTTTCCAGGGCCTCTCCAGGATCCCTCTGCTGGAGCTTTTTTCAGACCTATAACTCGGCACCCCACTAAATACTTCCATCTGGAACAGGCAGCAGGGTGAATTTTCCCAGGAGTTGGAGAAGCAGGACCACTAAGCACAGTGGCCTCCCAGGACATGCAGCTCTTGAGGACAATGCCCAGAGCCTGGCTTTTCCTCCGCAGCTGTGTGGGCACACAGGCGTGCTGACACTGGGAGACCGGGCAGCTATCTCCTTTCCCTAGGTGATGACACAGGTTCCTAGAATGCAGCAGGTTTGGCACCAGGGTGCTTCTTACCCCTGAGAGATGGGGCCAGGTGAAGGGCTCCAAGCTGCCAGAAGGCCACGATCTGTGTGTAGGGTGGAGCGGGTACACCTCACCTTAGGGCAGTCAAACAGCAAATGCCAGAAGTCATGTCCAAGGGCATGGGCGGAGGGAAGGTTCAAGCTAGTGTCTGCAGTGATCCAAAACTGGATCACTGGATTCAAGGAAACTAGGTAGGAAGTGAGTCACGATACGATAAGATGAAACGAATCAGCAGATGAACAAAGTCAAGAAGAGGAGAAAGAACCTAGAAGAATTCAGAGCTCCAGCCGGGGGAGGAGAAAGAACCTGTGTAAAGTGTCTCTTCCACACCAGGGCCCAGGGCAGCGCCTGGCAGATAACGGGTGCTCGTGATTAAATGCTTGTTAGAAGAGGTCTAGAGAGGCTCGGTGACTCACCGAGAGTGGCAGCATCGGGCTAGGAGGAAAGCCCAGGCCAGGCTCCCTCTGCTTTTCTGTCTAAGGCTCTGGGTTACCTTGCAAAGGGCTAGTCATGAGCAGAGGTTGAAACTTTTTTTCTTTTTTTTTTGTCTTTTTAGGGCCGCACCCACAGCATATGGAGGTTCCCAGGGTATGGGTCCAATTGGAGGTACAGCTGCCGGCCTACACCACAGCCACAGCCACGCAGGATCCGAGCCACGTCTGCAACATACACCACAGCTCACAGCAACGCCAGATCCTTAACCCACTGAGCGAGGCCAGGGATCGAATCCACAACCTCATGGTTCCTAGTCGATTCTTTTCTGCTGTGCCATGACAAGAACTCCTGAAACTTTTTTTTAAGAGGCCACCAGTGAATTTTCACTCCATCCTCCTAGAGTATCATGGCAGTGCCTTGGATGTCACATCAGTGAACGGGTTTGCTGTCCTGCAGTCAGACTTTATGAAAACTGTGGCTGGTGCGGGCTGAGTTTGCTGAGCCTTGTGTAGGAACAAGAGTTTGCAAGCTCCTTATTTCTTTCTGAAGCTGACCACCTGTCTTGAGTTTCGCCGCAGGGTGGGGCTGAAGGCCTGGGACAAGCACCTGCGTCTGGCCTTGGGATTGCCTCTGTTTGGCTCCTCTTAAACATAGAAGGGCCCAACAGGAAAACATAACAATAACAGATGGCCAACACTTTTCCAGGGAAAACCTTTTTTTAAAGATCTTATTAGACATGAGAAGAGATGTTCAGATAAGATTGCTATTCATCATGAATTTTTTGAAGGAAAAACAAACAAAGGAAAATGACTAAATAGAAGCACGTTTTTCAACCCAAGAAACTGGAAACTGATTTTTACCTTCTGAACCAAGTAGACACTTGTAGCTCTCTCAGCAGCCACTTTATCTAAATGGGATCCCTCGGGAACAAAGTAGCTGACGTCGGCGATGTGAACTCCCACTTCAAAGTTGCCTGGAAACGCACAAGAAGGTTAATCAGCCTGGAGCAGAAGGCAAGGGCAGTCCCTCCAGGGAACCCAGCCCGAGAAGGCACCTCGCCCCCAGAGGCCACAGGGCGGCGAGGGCGGACGATCGGCCCTGCCGGGCCCTCCAGTCACCCACAGCAGCATGTGCCAGCATTCCTCTGCTCGCTGCGCACCAGCACACAAGGGTTTGCTCCTGAACCAGTGCTAACCATTTATCAAGATGTTGCCCATTTCCAAAGCCTTCCTGTCTTTGAGTCCATATCAGTGGACTCGCAGAAGGAGACTCACTTTGGAGGATGACCAAATCCTTTCAGTTCCCTAGAAGGAACTGATCCCTAAATCCTGCACCCTCCGAGAGCGCTGCCCCTCCTGTCTGTCCGGCCACTGCCTTTGTTCAGCCCCAGGGCTGGCCTTCTACCTTGATCCCACCCCCGTCTCCGAGCCCTGCACACTGGGGCTAATAGCATCTTAACCGTGGATCTGATGATGCAGCTCCTCGGCCTGTTGCTCATGCCCCCGCATGGGCTCACCTCGTCCACCTGACCAGCGTCACAGCCCATCCTCCACGCGCTGTCTACGCAGCGGTCGTGGGAAACCTCTTTCCACTCCCAGAACGTGCCTTACCTCATCCCATTCTGATGCTGGCTTGGCTTGTGCTTTTTCTCATACTTGGGATGGGAATCGCAATAGGATCTGCCTATTCGAATCCTTCTTCCCTTATAAGGATCAATGGAGAGAGACTCCCAGAATAAGAGGAGAGTCTCTGCCCGCTGTTTCCTCCACCTGTTCTGGGAAAGCACCTAATCCAGAACTGAAGATGCTTATCGTGGTCTTCTCCTTAGAGCCTGCATCACTACCAGGTATGACAGCACATCTTTCTTGGCTCGTGTGTTCACTGCCTGCCCCTTTCCCTACAGTGCAGGCCCCAGTAAGGCACGGCCTTTGGGTCAAGTCCACTGCTGCAGGCCCAGTGCTGAGAAGGAATCCTGACGCATGGTAGGCGCCCAATGAACACTTGCTGGGTGACTGAATCAGTATTGTTTGCCTGTTGCCTTTCCTGTTCTGGTAAAAGATCTACTTTTTTTTCCCTCTCTTTTAGACTTTCCCTTGCTGGCAGAATTGTTTTTTCAACAGGCCCTGCCTTCTCAGTCGGTTCTACCAGAGACATGGGCAGATGACTCAGGCTGCTGGAACTGCACCTAAGGTGGGCCTGAGGGCTGGTTAGGTTACAAATTTACTTCTGAACGTCCCATAAATCATCCAGCAGATGTAGTATATGTGGGTACACACACACGGATACACTAACACACACACACACACACACACACATTTCCTGTATATGTGTACACACACACACAGGAAATGCACAGAATATGAAAAAGACAGAATATGAAACAGACAGAATATGAAAAAGAGTCCACACGTGAAGTAGCTACAGTCTGGAGAGAGCGAGCAGCACGGGCACGCAGCAGCACAGGGACGACACGAGCACCGGGGTGAATCTGCTTACAGTTTAAATAAACGAGTGATGAAATTCCACTACACCCCATTCCTGTAGACAGTGACTGGTCCAGGTGCAGGCACATGACCCAAGTAGATTTACTCTAGGCCTGTTTTCGGGGATTGACGCAGACTTCAGATAAGAGGACATTTCTCCCAAGACCCTAGACAATAAGCTTGGAGCTGCCAAGGAAACATCTTTGCCAAAAGATCTTTGCCAACATAGAAAATAATAGGTCTAAGAAATAAAGGGAAAATCACGATGACTTCATTTGAACTCCAGGACCCAGATGAACTTGAAACTAGCCTACCTGCGGACTTGGCAGTTCGTGAGTCAATCAATTCCTCCCCTTTCGGTTATGACTCACTAAAAAAGCTTGACTGCTACCCAGGTTGACTCAGAAAAGTGACTAACACATCACTGCTGCTTCTGCTGGTTCCCTGGATAATCAGTTTTATGGTATCTCTATCTATCTATCTATCTATCCATCTATTTATTTATTTATATTTTTGGCTTTATTTAGGGCCATACTTGCCTCATAGGGAAGTTCCCAAGTTAGGGGTTGAATCGGAGCTGCAGCTGCCGGCCTACACCACAGCCACAGCAAGGTGGGATACAAGCCGCATCTGAGACCTATACCAGAGCTCCTGGCAATGCCGGATCCCTAACCCACCAAGCGAGGCCAGGGATCGAACCTGCATCCTCACCACTGAGCCATGAAGGGAACTCCCTGGTATCTCACATTTTACCTGCAAATTCTGTAGCTATTTAGTGCTCTCCTATTTCTTCTTCAGTGGGGGTGAGTCTTCCCTCGGTTTTTGAATGGAAGAGCGTTTCAGCTTGGGGTGGTTAAAGTTAAGAGGTCCAGGAAAGGAAAAGAACCGAAGATACCCGTTCTCATCCGTCTCGCGCTCAGGACCACCCACCACCGTCCCCCGGGCGGTCACTGGGGTTTTTCCACCCAGACCTGTAATGTGAATATTTTAGGGAAAACCCAGGGCCATCTAAGAAATCCTGGCTGCTCTGGGATAATAGAGCCGAGGAGAGGCTGTCTGGAAAGCTGACGAAAACCAGCAGGGCCCAAAGTTCAGCTGCCTCGTGCTGGGAGCCCCGCAGCTGTGTTGCTGGGTCACCGGGAGCAGTGAAACCTGCCCTGCGACGATCAAGGAACTCAACCCTGAGAGAAGGTGGCTCAGCCCCCAATTTCCATATTACACGTATCTAAAACCAACACTTGGAGAAGGTTAAAATAAAGTGTCTTCTTTTAAAGTCGGAATTATAATACGCTGGTCCAACTGGTAAATATTGACTCAAGGAAAGGAGAGAGGGTTATTACATGATGATATAAACCATCATTTTAAATTCCGTCTCCATATTGTTGCTACACATGAACTTTCTGTCCTTAGTCAAAATTGACAAACCGACGAAGAGTTCATTACGGGAGATAAAAACATGAAGGGGGCCAATCAAAACATATTTGAGAGGCTTAAATTTCATTCAGAACTCCCAGAAGAGCCTCTAAAACCAGCAGAGAGAAGCTCTCTTATTCTCTTCTTTGGAGCTTTTCTACGGAAACCCTAAGTAAATATTTTATTACATATATTTACATAATGTGAACTTGCAGAACTCGTGAGGTAGTGGCACTGAAGTTTTTGTTCTATGAAAGAGAAAATATAAATCCAAAAGGCTCTGTAGCATATGCTGCCAAGACACCTAGGATCGATCTGCTATTTTAAAAAGTATTGTCTTCCACACAAAAGCTAGTCTTAAAACTTTTTTTTTACATCAAAAAATGTTTACCTACAGGGCTAAGGTGAGTCCTGTGAGTTTTGAAGAGCTGTGGAAACAGAGGAAGGAAGACTCCCCAAGGTCAGCCGTGTCTGGCTCACCCGCATAGAGCCCGCAGCCTTAAATGGATGCAAATGCCCCTTTGAATGAACTTGGGCGGACACCAGAACTGCCCCTGGCAACTGAAACACTAACAGAACACAAAGCAGGGGCTTGAGAACCATCTCTTCTAGGCCAGCCTCCCAGTCAGTTCAGCCGCGTCCCAGCTGCCTCCCTGCCAGGGGGCCCGTGACCACCCTCCAGGGTGGGGAGCTCACATCCTGAAGCCACTCGCTCTACCCCTTGAAGAGCTCTGGCAGCGAGAAAGTGCCTCCTGACGTGGATCCACCACACACGAAAAGCGAGCCACCAGTTCATTCCAGCACCCAGCGTCCATGAGAGGGTCCCTCTGTTTAAGGCCCTCACGGCCTAACGCGGTTGATGGATATGCCAAGGTGGTGACAAAATGGTATTACCAGAGCTGTGACACAGGAAGGTTGCAAAACCTTACTCTGGGGGGGTGACATGAAGTAAAAATCTGTTTTTACTTCAGTAAGAACATGTGAGAGTGTTTTGTAATCTATAACAACTACGTGAACGTCACATCAATGATGACAATCATAAAAATGATAACACGGATAAGCAGAGGTGACCTTTTATTTAACGCTTTTATTTAACGTCGCTGTTGTGCCAGGGGCTCCACGCACATTAACGTAGCTTTGACAATAGCCATATAAACCGTGTTTCACAGATGAATCATCTGAGGCTCAGAGAGGTTCCATGTCACTTGTCCAAGGTTATCTGGCTCGTAGGCAATAAACCCTACATTCAAAACCAGGTTGGGTTCAGGCTTTGCTCCTTTTATTGCCAGCCCTCGCCCCTACCACTGTCACGGTAACTCCAGGGCAAGATGATACAACCAGTTCTTCATCTCAGCGGGTCACAGCTAGAAAGCCCTCCCTGGATCTTATCATTCAACAGAAGCCACATTCTTGGCCACGCAGCCAGCGGCCCGACAGAGACTCTTCCCAGCCCTCTTCACAGCCTCGGCCCTATTCCCACGGCCAATCTCTTCAGCCACTCGGAACGGAGACTGATTACAGAATAACCACTAAGCCATCAGCTCTAGTTTTATTTCACGTAAGTCCTCGAGGACTACCAGTTCCTTTCTGCAGTGCTAGCTTACAGTCACCTGTAGCTGTGGCAGAGTGACAGTCCTACGTTCCTGAAAGGGCAAAGCCCATCGCGGGGGGAAAGCAGCAGGCTTCCCTTACCAGGCCTGAGACCAGGGCCTTCCAGAGCGGGGCCACCTGAGTTCACCTTTACCCACAGCGGAGACTGGACTGTGGTGACAGAGGCTCTTCTTGACCCACTAGGACATTCCTTTTAATCCAGAATATAGGGAACAACGTTGCTAAATGTACCTCATTTAGCAAAAGAAAAAATAATTGCTTTTGTCCTGGCCCTTAACGTCCAGACTTCACAGGGCATCTGAGGCCTGGCGAGTTCCGCTTCCTTGAGACACACTGGTTTTTTGGCTCCAGGCCCCGCTTGGGTGGCTGCCCTTCCCAGGCTCCTCCTCCTCTCCTTGTCCCGTACATGTTGGTGTGCCTCCAAGCTGCCCTGTCTTCCAACTCCGCTTTCTCCCTGGGCCGCCCCATCCACTCCTGGAGTTCAAGCATCATCTCTGTGCTGTGGTGTCCGCGTTCCGCGCCACCGGCCCGGGCCTCTCTGTGCTCCAGACTGACACGCGCGAGGGTCTGCTGGGCACTGGCACCTCGCACTCCCACCTCCCATGTCCGCACCTCCAGCAAAACCACTTCTCTCCCTGTGTTCTCCACCCAGGAAGCGGGATCACCTCCGCTAAACCAAAAAAGGGATCACGACTGCCCAAACGAACTGGAGCCCGACTCAGGCTGCGCTGATCAATCACTCTGACCCCCGCCCCCCAACGCCTGTGAGAGCGGCCCGTCGCTCTTCCGCGTCACCGCTTCGGCCGGGGCCACCGTCGCTTCTTGAAAGGAAGATCCAGCCATCTGACGTGCGTCGCCTGCCACTTCTCAACCCATTTCCACACTGAGGACAGTGCCCTTTCCCAAATGCAGGTCTCCCTGTCACCCCGCTGTGTCAGCCCTGCCGGAGCCCTGCCCTGAGCGCGTGGCCCCATCCGGCTTCCAAGGCCCTCCTGACCTGGCTCCTGCCACCGCTCCAGTCACTTTGGCTTGTCTCTTCCACTCCTCCCTCCGCACGCTGTGCTGTATCACGGCTTTACAGAGAGGCGACAGTGACAACTTCTTTCACGTGTGGGCCTGCCCCGAGCACATGCGGCCTCCCGGCCCCCGCCCCGTAAGTGCCAGAAACTGGAACCCAATTACTTAAGTGGCTCAAACCTCTCAGGCTCCACGCCGTTCACCCTTGGAGGATGTTGTCCCCCGTTTTTCTTCCTGGCGACTCCCACCAGTCCTGCCGGCCTCCCCTGACCACCTGGACCAGGTCCCCCCTCCCAAGTCCGGCACCCCTCCCCAACCCCAACACCGCTCACTGCAAGGAGGCCCCGAGGTCCCTCCGCCCTAATCAGCATGAAGGGCACGGCTGGCACAGGACGTCTACCGAATGAATAGGAAACTAACAAAAACAGAGGGCAGACTTGTTGCCACTCTGGGTCGAAAGGGGCTGCAAACCGCGCCGGGTCCTCCCCACGCCGGGTCCTCCCCGCGGGTCTCAGGGCCGCCTGCACACCCGCGGGGCCTGGGAACCACCACTCACCAGTGCAGCCCACTTGGCCCTCAGACAGCGACGCGTGTACACACCTCCCCGCAAAGCCCAAACACGTCTGCCTCGAGCTCCCACCTGCTGGCGCAGTTCTAGCTCCCGGGGCTTCCTCAGAGGACGGAGGTCTGGCTAAGAGACGTGAGTGAAGCGGCAGATCCCTGCCAGCAGTCTGTGCTCTGCTCTGGGCACAGCACCGGCTCTGAATGTCTAGACAGTGAGCACGCAGCCTGCTGCATCTTCTCTCCTTCAGGCTAAATAGCCACGTGGCTTGACTTGGAATCGCCTCAGAATCCTCAACGTCCTCTTGGACACATGCCCCCATAAGCGTCTTCATTCACTCAGCCGCTCAACAAATACTTACGAGGCTCCCTCTGCGTGGCAGGTGTACTCTTCTGGGCGCTACAGATGTTCAAGTAAACGAGATGGATAAGGTCCCTTCTCTTGTGCAGCTGACATTCTTATGGGGAGAGAAAGGTAATACACAAACCAATACATGGTAAGATTACTTAGGGTAGTAAGACGGAATCTGAAGAAACTAAAACAGGGGGAGGTGAGGAGAAGACCAGGGGCCTATCTCAGATTTAGTGTGGAAAGGTCTCTTGGAGAAAACAGACTGAGACCCGTGTGTCTAAAAAGGACGTCACATGGCGACATGGGGGAGAGGACCCCAGGCAGGAGAAGAGCCAGAGCAAAGGGTGGAAGGTGGGAGCAGGCCGGGCCGTAGAAGGAAGAGACAGAAGACTGGAAGGAAGGAGCGAATGGGAAGCCGGGAGGCTAGTGGTGCCGACGGAGCCCCAGTGAGAGACGCCCTGAAGGACCGCCAGGATGAAGCATTGAGATTTTATTTCAAGTGCAGTGGGAACCCACTGGGAATTCTAAGCTGACAAGTGACATTCACTGAGCTCACCAGGTGTCTATGAATGCAGCCTAAGGTCGGACTGGGCTGAAAACAATGGGCCTGAAGAGACCACGAACTCTCAGGAGTGCCACCGACAGGCCAACAAATGCAAACGACCTTCCAGCGAGGTAATATGTTTGGAAAACAAAGGCAGATGCTAAAAAGCAGCACAGCCTACAAGACACACACACACAGCAGCAGATGTTGGGTTTCCTGCGCTGCAGATGGTGTGCATCCAGTCTGTGTGACGGGAACACCCTGCCCTTGCTGGGTCACCCTCCTGACCTTGTGGCCAGTCTTCCCAACAACATGAGTCTTACGAGAGTGAGAAAACAGAGTTCTGTAAGCTCAGGAAAGGCAATCCAACCTCGAGGATCGAGCGCAAGGGGCCTTCTGCATCCAGCATCCCCTGCAGGGACGGGCCTCGCACGGGGCAGCATGTCCAGCTGGGAGGCAGGCCCGACCTTAGTTTGTTCCCACTGAGTTTAAGAGGCAGACCCCATAGCTGAGATCGGCTGGGCCTGGATCAGCTCGCAGCCGCACAGTGGACTCCATCTTTTCATCGGGATGAGCAAAATCCCTCCGGCTTTGGTGGAAACATAATTGCGTTGCTAGGTAAGAGGGACAACTCAAACTCTGACGTCTTCCAGTTCTGTGTGGTATTTGGTTATGTAAGCAAACGCAAAAGTTGACCGCTGGTACTCTCAGCCATGGCAGAAGCCCACGGCCATGACGTGGTGATGGCTGGAGGATATTTCATAAGCTTAAAAGGAGTCAATGCAAAAAACTCTGGGACAAGTACATCTGGATGCAACGTAAGGCTCCTACGCATGGGGACAGAATTGTACAACATGATTTCTTAGGTCTCCCTGAAGGCCCTGATTTGAAGAGTCTGAGGATTGCCTTTTTTGTATTGTCTTTTTCCATCCAGCAAAGGGTTAATGAGGAGAGTTCACTGCAAACTCCTTTACTGGTGAGCTCACCTTCTGGAACCAAGCAGCTTAGAGAACCTTTTCCCTTCATTATTACACAGGGCTCTATCAATCTGCAAGTACTCAGCTAAACTGCCCACACAGCGATTTTTGTCATGTTCAATCTAATTCTCAGGAATCTAAGTTTAAATTTATATGAACAGCATGGAAGAGGAACACCCAGGTAGTAAATTCCACTTTTCCCTTCCAAATGATTTGAGCAATGGCCTCCTTCATTAACAGGAAAGAGAATGAGGAGCTGAATATGTGAGGCTGGCACACCCAGCGCTTGGGAATTTCCAGGCGTTTCAGGAGCGGGGAAAGCCCAGGTCAGCAGGTCAGGCCTAGGACAGAGGGCCGAGCACAGGCTCACAGGAGGCTCTGAGTGCGGGAGGGCAGGCACTCAGCCCTTGCTCGTTGCCAAGAGACCTTGAAGTCAGAAGGGCCGAGAAGGACCCTTAAAGGTAGTTACAAAGTTAGCAGGTCCTCGCAGGGGCTGGGGGTGGGCGTGGGGGCCGGGGTGCGCACGGACTGGGTTGGCCACGGTTTTGGGGCCGCCAGGGCTGCGCGAGGGAACAAGGGGTTTCATTATACTATTCTCTCGCTTTTGTGCATGTTCAACATGCTCTATCCAAAAATTAAAAAAAAAAAAAAAGTTTGCAGGGGCTGAAGCCAAGGAAAGAAACAAGTTTACAAACGAAAAATCCAGTTAAGTAAAACTAGCAATGGGTTTTAAAAGAAAGACAGGCCAGCAGAGGCAGGAGAGGGTTACCGCTTCTGAAGAGGAGAATTAAGACGCCCCCAGGGATGGCCTCTGGGGGGTATGAAGACTGCTCCTTTCTACATCACACACATTTGTAATGTTTCCAGCTTTCGAAGGCTGGAAAAGAATAAAGATAAAAAGTATAAACCTGCTTTAAAATGTATGCAAAGAAATATATCAAGATGGCAACAGTGGTTCTCTCTGAGTGGAAGGATTATGGCTTTTTCTTTCTTCTTATATGGTCAATTCTAATTTTCATACCATAAGTGGATTATTTGTTTTACAGTTTTGCGGGGGATTTCTGACCATGTACACAGTGTGCAGAAGTTTCTGGGCTGGGGATCGAACCCTTGCCACAGCAGTGATGACGCTGACTCCTTAACCTCTAGGCCACCAGGGAACTCCAACAGTTTTGTTTCTTTTTAAATAAAGACACACCAGCAAAACGCTGTGTCTCCCTCACCCCGGCACCCCGCTGTCCCTGACTCCCCACCACATAGCAAAAGCAAAGCACCACCAGCCACCCGGGGCAGGAGGCAGCAGGAGAGCCTGGCTGCCCATCTGACAACTCTCCTGGAAGAAGAGGAAGATGAAAGCACTCAGCAGGCAAGTTCTCTGAAGGTGAGTGAAGCAGCAGGAACTGGGCACAACTCACCCCCGCGGAACAGGAAACGTTTTCCATGCCAGAAATGGAGAAATTGAAGAAACACTGTAAATCAACTATACTTAAATTAAGAAAAAATACTAAAAAAATAGGAGTCCAATTTTCAGCAGCCCAAGGCTTCCACCACACCTGTTGAGGCTCAGGGCGTGTGGCTAGCACGGGGAACCTATTTCTCCTGCCTGCAGGAGTACGCAGATGCTCGCGTGATCCCAGCAGACCGGTTCCCAAAGATGTGAGTTTGAAAACCAAATTTTAGCATGTTTTCAAGTTCATGTGTGGATTTCCGTATTTTTAAAAAGCCTCTCTATTAACAAAACATAATTACTAGTTTCTTAAAAGCCAAATTTAAAAGAGATGTACAATTTTCTTTAAGTTTTAAATATAAACATCTGTTGTATTTAAATGCCTGTTCATGAAACGTTAATTGTTATCAACAACTGCTCAATCCAATCCCAACTTTCCTTCCAGCTGAAATTAAAGCAACTTTTATATTCACCTTGGATTCTGAGATGCAAAAGCTTTTAAAAGCTTTATATCTGATGACAAAACCCCTTAGTGGCTTTTCGCTCATCCTGGGGGAAGCCTTTTTGGGTTCGTTACTTTTTCACTGCACCCATTCAGATACATTAATTAATGTCTTTGCATTAAGGAGAAACTGTTCTTTTTTTATTAAGATTTATATTTTTCCCATTATAGTGGATTCACAGAATTCTGTCAATTTCTACCGTATAGCAAAGTGACTCGGTCATATATATATATACATACATATATATATATATATATACATATATATATATATACATATACATATATATATATATATACACACACACACACACACATACATACACACAGAGAGACAGAGAGAGAGGGGGAGAGATAATTCCTTTTCTCACATTATCCTCCATCACGTTCCATCACAAGTGCCTAGATATAGTTCCCTGTGCTATACAGCAGGATCTCGTTGCTTACCTTCCCCAAGCCTTCACAAAAGTTAACAAAAATTATATCCATAATTTCCGCATGTTTGTGATCTGAATCCACCATATGGTTGTCCCACAACAACAGCATATCAACCGCTTGCTTTTTAAGCACTTCGTTTGTATTAATTCACTCGATGCTCACAATCTTACAAGACAGATTTCTCACTAGAGATGAGAAAACTGGGGCCCAGGCAGGTCATATTTCCAAAAGTGAGCTCTTAAGCCTTATTTTATGGTATCTGCCCCTTAGTATTAGGCACTTGACTGACTTATAGTTGCTTCTTTCTCAACCCCTGTAGGCTAAAAGCACTCTCGATGTAACTTTTAAAAAGGACTATACATGGACTTTGCAGAATACACATTTTAAGACCATTAAGTAGAACAGAGTATCATTTTCAACATAACTAAATGTGACTCCTTTATAGGGACAACACATAGTCAATGAAGTAAAAACTGTCATGCAATCCTGTAACCAATGGTCATTTTCTATTTTTTATTTTGAATTATCTAGATATCAATTGTGGTTATAAGTCAGCTTTCATATAAAGTACTCTGAACTGATAGATTTTCTAGGTAACTGATAGCAATCCTTTAATCATCGATTGTTAATAGTTTTAGTACTTCTGGATGGAAATCCTTTATTAACACATTATATACCTCCTTTTCTTTTTCCTTTTTTGACTTTTTTTTTTTATCATTTTAGGGCAGCACATAGAGATTCCCAGGCTAGGGGTCCACAGCCACAGCAACGCAGGATCCGAGCCACGTCTGCAACCTACACCACAGCTCACAGCAACAACGGATCCTTAACCCACTGAGCGAGGCCGGAGATCGAACCCGCTACCTCATGGTTCGTTTCTGCTGCACCACGACGGGAACTCCAATACCTCCTTTTCTTAATAGGAGAATATAATTCAACATTAATAACTTGGGGTCATTAAAATGACAGTTCTTTTGCATCTTGCAACAGACGCTGGTGTGGTACAGAGGCAGAGGTGTCCTGTTCTCAGGACACATTCTCAAATTTACTGTCAACTCCACCATTAAAACGGAGTAAAGACTCCTCAGACGCAAAACCTCCTGGCTGATGATAACAACAGTTATCACTGATTAGACATGGCAAATAGAAGATACTCAAATATTTCTTGATTAAATGAATCACCTCCACAAAAGTTTTATGAGGTAGATACTATTAATATAATAATAACATTAACTTCATATTTTACAGATGAAGACATTCAGATTAGACGGTTTGCTTGATGCCACTCAGTAAACAGCAGAGTCAGGATTAGAGCACTGTTGGACTCCAGCATTAACGTAGCATGCCACAGGGCCACAGGGCCGCTTGGTGCAGTCTTTTCCAAATGGGCTTTAATCATTCTACAGTTATCAGTATCCTTTGGCTTTCGGTTTCTAAGCGGCTTGAGATTTCATTCACAAACGATTCACTCATTTAAAGTACACAAACCAGTGGTTTTTCATATATTCGGAATTGTGCAACCACCAGCATAATCAAAATTTGGAACATCTCAACACTCCCAAAAGAAACTTGCCTTATCTGTTTTCAGTCACTCCCTATTTCTTCCCCACCTGCCTAACCAGAGCCACCCACCAACCTTTTCCTGTCTCTACAGGTGTGTCCATTCTGGACATCCCATAAGACGGACTCTCAGGATATGCAAAGAGTCTTTTGTGATTGTCTTTCACCAAACATAACGTTTTCCAGGTTCACATGTTGCAGCCTGAATCACACAGTACTTCATCTCTTTCCATGGCTGAGTAATACTCTGTTGGGTGGATATATTAACTATTCATTAGTTGAGAGACATTTAGGTTGTTTCTACTTTTTGTGTGTTCCTTCACTCTTTTTTTTTTTTTTTTTTTTTACTTTTGTCATTTTAGGGCTGCACCCGGGGCATGTGGAGATTCCCAGGCTAAGGGTCTAATCGGAGCTGTAGCTGTTGGCCTGTGGCACAGCCACAGCAACGCAGGATCCAAGCTGCGTCTTCAACCTACACCACAGCTCAGGGCAACGCCAGATCCTTAACCCACTAAGTGAGGCCAGGGATCGAACCGCAACCTCGAGGTTCCTAGTCAGATTCTTTAACTGCTGCGCCATGATGGGAACTCCTCCTTCACTCTTTATTTTAATTATTATTATTATTTTTTGGCCATGCCTGTAGCATGCAGAAGTTCCCACGCCAGGGACTGAACCCGTGCCACAGCAGTGACCTGAGGCACAGTTGTGACACCACCAGATTCTTAACTTGCTAGGCCACCAAGGAACTCCATCCTTAACTCTTTAAAATAAACTTTTGATTGAGGTAAAAAATACATACAGTCAACAAACTTTAAGCATCCAGCTCAGTGAAGTTTTACAAAGTGAATACACTTCAGTAACCATCTCCCGGTTCAAGAAACAGAACATAACTAGAATTGCAGACCCTTCTCTTGGGCCTCCTCAGTCTCTATACTCACGGAAGATAACTGCTTTTCTGACCTTTGTAATCAGTGATCAGGGGTCAGGTCTGTCTTTGCTCTTTACATAAACGGACTTGGACAGGGTGTATTTTGTGGACCTGTATCTGGCTTCGTTTGCTCAACATGTTTTTGAGACTCATTCACGTTGTGTTTGACTTGACTCTGCACCATCGCATGGAGTGTTCCATGGTAAGAGTACAGAGCAATTTACCCGCTTTATTGTTGAAAGAAAACTGGGCTGTTTTTAGTTTTGTTGCCATCATGAACAAAGGAATACATAGGTACTCCTCTCTGTTGAGTATTTATCTAAGAATGAACCTGCTGGGTCATGGAGTGTGACTCTATTAAGCTCTATTACACAGGGCAGAACAGTTTTTCAAAGTGGCTATACCTAACTTTCCCCTACTCGGTGTGTGAGAGCTCTGACTGATCCACATCCCCACTGTATCTGGTATTGGTGGCCTCAAAAGTTTTCAGCTATTCTTATAGGAATATAGGAGTATCTTATTGTGGTTTTAATTTCTATTTTCTAATTGGAGCTGTAGCTGCTGGCCTGCACCACAGCCACAGCAACACAGGATCCAAGCCACGTCTGCAACCTACACCACAGCTCATGGCAACGCTGGATCCTTAACCCACTGAGTGAGGCCAGGGATCAAACCCGCAACCTCATGGTTCCTAGTTGGATTCGTTAACCACTGAGCCATGACGGGGATTCTTTTTTTGGTGTTGTTATTCCAGGCAATTTTAACTTAGGCATTTATTACCCGTGTTTACACACTGGGAAATGTGAGGAATGGAGAGGTTACTTCCTACTTCTAGAAGATGGCCTGTGCTCGTCCTATTTTGTTGTCCTAATATCTACTTTTGTGCAACAGCATTGGTAGCATATGCAACTGTAGGCATTTATGCTAATACCTTTAAAGCTTGGTTGTTTTTTTGCAACAACAGGAACAAATGCAGTTTTGCTCCTTTAGTTCTTCATATACTCAGTATTTTCTAACTGCAAGATACTTGAGAAATTGTCTAAACACTCATATAGCTGGGAAAAGAGATTTTCAGCGAAATCACAGACATGCCCAAACGTACATGATACAGTAGAGGCAAAGATGAGATAAGAACTCAGTCCTGCTCCTATTCCAGTGCTCTTTCTGGGACCACAACTGCCTCTCATCATGCGGTGATATGCGTTGTGTGTTGGATCACCGGGGCTTCTTAGCTGGCTTCCAGGTTTACCTTGTTGCCAGATACTTGAGGATGCCTGAGTGGTGGGTGCCAGATTATCTTGGCTTTAATGAGCAAGGAAACTGGAACCAATCAGCAGAGCTGGAAGCGGATGAACAGGCCACAGTCCAAATCTGGTTTAACAAGGTGCACTGAGACATCCATGAAAAAAGCGTATTTCCAAAGCCCAGACCCCACAGGAATCAGGCTAGTAAGATTTGAATGGAACATAGGAATAAGACTTAGAGAGGTGGAGCTGTCTCTCCACTTAATCTTTCCACTTCGATTCCATGTCCTCAAAACAGGAACTCATTGGCAAGCATCCCAGAGGCCCACTCCTATGCCAGAGGCTTTGCATGACTATTCAGTTACTTGGATTTTTTGAGTCAAGGTACGATTCATTACAAAATGATCATACAACAAGGACACAAACCTGTTCACTCGCCAGTGCCCCAAATGAATGGAGAAGACATGAACTTCCTTAAGAGTTGACAGTTCTACTGAATTTTCCATTTCTCTTCCCAGGTTCATTATCAAGGGCCATACTATGAAAATAGGGTTTGTCTGAGATCAAGTACTTGGGTTGCCTGGTATTTGCCTGAGGTCAGAATGCCCTCTGACATGAGGCACCGCTGGAGGAAAGAAAAATCAGTGTTTCAAAACCAGGATTAGACGCGATTTCAAGTAGAAGAGGAGCGTAGGAGGAACCGTATTCAAAGCGCTGGGCATCATCAAGATGTCAGGGACAAAATCCAGAAATATGTTCAAGTAGAAAACTGGCCTGAAGTGGAATTTTTCTTTTCCAAAAATCTATGGAAGCGATATCAAGAGTTCTCTTCTAGAATACAAGAAGCAGATTTTAAACATAGTTTTTTGACTCAATTTCATGTAGATCTAATTTTTAAGTTACATGTGGCATATGTTTCCAATAGCTAATAGATTAAAGTTTCCTAATTAAGTGTGAGTGGCCTCTTATACCTCAGTGTTCGGTACTGAGGAAGGACAGCTTTTTGGAACACGTGCTTCCAAGTTTGGCTTGTTGAAGTGGACGAAACAGGGAGAGAGAGGCATAACCAATGGGCTAAGAGAATAGGAGGGGCTGAATCTGGGGGTTTAACTAACCTCCTGTGTCTGAGATAAAAGTCAAATTCCAGAAGGCTACAGAAGGCCTGAGATGAGAAAAACTGCAAGAGTGCGAGCTCGAAAGCTGAGAAAGGCAGCTCAAGGTAAGGGGTTTGAAGGAGTATCCAGCACGAGGAAGGCAGGCTGCTTCCCAAGGGTCTTGGGAGAACACACAGGGTTTACACTCTATTCGTGTATCCGCCCCCTTGGGCCCTCCTGCAAGGCAGGACGGGAACGGAGCTTCAGGAGGTTCACAGAGCCAAGGGCTGGGGTGCTCGTCCCCTCAGTGCTGGAGGTGAGACTGACTATAAAGTCCATTTTCCCACCCAGTGGCGTAAGTGACACGAGCCTAGGATCCAGTCTTTCTAGCCCTGGTCGATGGGCGGCTGTGAGGGCACAGGGAATAAGGTGGGGTCCAACCTGAGCTAAGGTGTAGAGCCCGTGCAAGGTTTGGCGTGTGCAGAGCACAGTGTGCTGCGACGCCTGGAGTCACCTCCGGGCCGGTGCTGTGTGCGCAGGAGGGGAGCAGAGACTGGTCTCCTACTAGAAGTGGGACCAGTGGTCTCTGGCTTCTGTAAACATGAGCAATTAGACGGCCTGAGTGCACCGACAAGACAATTCTCACCTTGGGGACGAGCAAGGCCCGGGCAGACTCCTCCCTCAAGGAGCAAACCTCCCAAATGGAACCCATCAGTACCAGGGCGTAGTAATGGGGCAAGTCCTCAGATGGGAAATACAAAATGAGAGTAGTAGTGCAAGGCTTCCTTCTAGAAGCTCTTGGGTCTAAACCTCGGCGGAGCAGATGTGGAGGTGTGGGTGCCTCGGTGAGGCTCACAATGCAGGGACAGGTCAGAGCCCAGGCGGGTCGGGACCTGGGAACAGTGGAGACTAAGCCCCTCCTTGATGTTTCATATTACTCAAAGCTGACCTTCCCCTTGCTACCCTCCAACCTTTAGGAAACTCCTTTTCAAAAGTTAGAATCGTCTGGGTTGGGCTTGAGGTACTGAGCAAGGAAGGATGAGCCACATACTCGGACCAAAGGGGTGAGAGGTCCTGCCAGCTCTGGAAGCCAGTGAGCAGAGGGAGTGGTGGTTGGTAAGGAGGACGTGGACGTCCACGCAGAGAATAGCTACGTGGTGCGCTGTCTTCCCATCTGGGAATGACCCTCTACTGCTCATCCTTGGTAACCTGAGCTGCTTTTATTAGGAACTCAGGCAGTCTCCTTTTTGGAGGTGTCTTGGTAATAAAGGCTTTCAAGCAATTCTTGGCCCTCTGGTGAGCAGCCTACAGGTTGGCATAGATCATATCTCAGAGTTGGGTAGCTCCTGGATGGTGTGAGGAAAGCAGTTAAGCCTATGTAAGGGAGAATTTCGTGTGGAAGGCAATTTCGTGTGACAGAGGGAACTGGCCAGGAGGAAATAGGTAACTCACTCAACCTTCAAGCACTAACAGGAAACGTCAAGTATATTCTGATTTATGCCACTTGTCTGGCCACTGACATGGGAGAGGGTAACAGAAGGTATTTATTTATTTATTATTTGCTTTTTTAGGGCCACGCCTGAGGCATAAGGAAGTTCCCAGGCTAGGGGTCAAATCAGAGCTGCAGCTACTGGCCTGCACCACAGCCACAGCAACACCAGATCTGAGTCATATCTGCGACCTACACTGCAGCTCACAGCAATGCCGGATCCTTAACCCATTGAGCAAGGTCAGGGATTGAACCTACGTCCTCATGGATACTGGTCAGGCTTGTTACTGCTGAGCCACAAGGGAACTTTCAACAGAAGGTATTCAAAATTTCCAAATGTACTGAATTTTTCTTAAGTTAAAAATGTTTCTGTACTTAGTCTCATTTCACTGCACTGTGATCCAAGAACACGATCAGTATGATACCACCAACTTTTGAAACACGCTTAAGGGTTTAATACACAATCAATTTTTATAAATGTTTTCTCTGTGCTTGAGAACAATATGTAATCTTAATTTGTGGTATTATATTTAGATATGGTTGTTAAAGCTAGCTTGCTAACTGTGTTGTTCAAATTTCCAATGGTGTTACTCAATTTCTTGTCCATTGGAACCACCACTTTCTGAAAAAGGTATATTAACCTGCTCTGAGGATGAATTTATCAGCTTCTCCTGCTATGTCTGTCAGATGTTGTTTTACAGGTTTTTGAAGCTCTATTATTTGGTAAAATATATGCTTACATATCACCTTTTCTGATGAACCGATCCTTCTAATTGTTTAGATATTCTCTTTACATTTAATAATGTTTTCTATCTTAAAATCTATTTGATTAATTCAAAATTAGTAATAAAAATATACTAGCTTTCTTTTGCTTAGTACCACCTATAGCTTTTCGCACCTTTTTACATCTGATTTTTCTGTCTTCATGTTTTAAGTGTGTGGTTACAAACAACATAGAGCTAGATTTGTTGAGTCTAACAGTCTTTGCTTGTTAACTACAGAGTTAAACTTGATGTGCTTATTAGTTTTTTTGGACCTGAACATGTGCTTCTTATATGTCCTGCTTATTTATATAGATATATTCCATGTCTTTCAGATTGATGTGTTTGTTTTTCTCATTCCATTTGCCATTTTCTCATTCCATTCTCTTCTAGTGTGGAAGTTACTCACTGTATTTATTTCTAATATTACTTAAAAGATATTTGAGGGAGCTCTCTGGTGGCTCAATGGGTTAAGGATCCAGCATTGTCACCGCTGTGGTGTTGGTTTGATCCCCAGCCTGGGAACTTCCACATGGTACAAGTGTGGCCAAAAAAAAAAAAAAAGATATTTGAAGTGTTTTATAGAATATGAATACTAGAAATATATGTATAATACAAAATATATACAGATACTGAATATTAAAAAGCATATATTTACACGTTTCAAATTCTATAACAAAGTTAATACCAACTTGCCAAAATTTTTTCAAACATCAATGATTTTTGGAAAAAGACTTTAATTTGATAATTAATAGCACTCTAATACTATAAAAACAAAAACGTGATCTGATAGCTGTGTTTGATATTTTGTGTTTACTTTTTAAGATTTCCATTTTTAGCAGGGCCAAAAGTGAAAACAGGAATTTCTGTTATTCAAGTAAATGAATTCTGATTTTCACTATGAAATGCATGAAAAGCCCAGCAGAGTCTGTTTATTTGTCTTGCATGTTTCTTTGGGGACTAGAGGGAGATTCTATTGTTATAGCTATAATAGATAATTCCCATTTTTTGGTCCAGTACATGGACCCACAACTGTGTTTCTGTAACAAGTCATCTTACACTTTCCTCTTATCTCTAAACATTTATGAAGCTAATCTTTATAGGTTCAATTTTTAAAATTTTCTTCCTTTCTATTATGAGTGATTAAAGCTATAAAATCTCCTCTAAGTATTGCTTTAGCTGCCTTCTTGCATATTTCATAACTTTTCAGTGATGTTTACTTTTACTAGAACTTTATCTTTGGCAAATCTTTATGGCTTTGGTTGAGGGTTAATTCTTCTAGATAGACACAGTTACGATTCTAGCTGGTTTCTAGAAACACTATGCACTTGAAACTAGATACCTGGCTTGGAACTTGATGGACCGTGCAGCTAGTATTAATGCAGGTCCTGAGAAAACTTTCTGGGTTACTAAACATCAGGAGATATCATTGGCTGCTTTGGTGCACACATCTTTCTTTGGTTACCTGCCTTGTTTCATTCCTTACCTCTCAGAGCTAGCAAGGCCATTCTTGTTAGTTCAGTCACACATTTCTAAAAGATGTATAATTTTATTATTTTATTTTACTTTGGCTATGCCTGCAACATGTGGAAGTTTCCAGGCCAGGGACTGAACACACACCACAGCAGCAACCAGAGCCACAGCAGTGACACTGTTGTATCCTTAACCTGCCGAGCCATCAGGGACTCCAAAGATGCATCATTTTAAAGAGTTTTACTGAAGAAGAGTATTTCAGGTGATCCATTCTATAATATTACTAGAAATATAAGTCTTGTGCAAAATATTGTGTGTGTGTGTATATATATATATATATGACTCTAAAATGATTAAAAGCATTACTGTACATCCAGTTTCAGCTTACACAAACTAAAATAGGAAATCTGATATGATGTTTTACGGATCTTTAGCCAAGAGGAAATTCCACAGATAACCATTTAAGGTTGATTTCCCTTCTCAAAATGTCACTTGATTTCTACTTTCTGGTATTACTGTGGCATTATCTCCATATACCAACCTAATATCCAAACATTCCCAACAGAGGGAAATTAAAAACAAACTTTTTTCAATGTCCACTGTCTCAACATGCCATTAATTAAGATCTATCTGCTACCAAAGGAACACTTGGATTTTTATAACACTAACTTTTTATTTCTTCAAATTAGTGGATGACTATATTGCCACTGCAGATGTATTTGGTTGTTAAGCAACATTTTCTTAACTAGCAAGACTGTTCGCCAAAATAATTAAAACAAAAAAAGTTCTGGATTTTGTATCACGCACTACTTTCTGTGGTTGTCTTTCACTATTATATTAAGGTTCACTCAGTAAGTAAGCTGTATCAGAAAATTAGCACTCATTGAATTTTGAAATGGCGAGGACACAGAGAGAAGAGAGATGGATAAAAAGGTCCAAATAAGACCAAGAGACAAGTTGCTGTGGAAGCCTGCAGGTACGAAATGAGAAGAGCATTGCAGGCTACACAAGGGACTCATGCAAGAAAACAATGGGGTAGTTCCCTGGTGGCTCAGTGGGTCAAGGATCTGGCATTGTCACTGCCATGGCTCAGGCCACTGCGGTGGGGTGGGTTTGATTCCTGGCCCCGGAATTTCTGCACGCTGTGTGGTATATCCAAAAAACAAAGCAAATAACGGGGAAGCAGTGAGCCTTAGATATGCCAATTCACAGAGCTGGAGGACACATGCCAAAAGCATAAGATATAATTCAGTAATTGTACAGTATACTGAGCCGTGATGAGGTGGCCTGAAAGACCTGATGTGACAAAACGTACACCTAAAAACACAGGCTTGTCGTAGGAGGGCATGTGGAGTAAGCTTGTGTGTCCGCATCTAAGCACATAAGCAACCTTCAGCCTAAGGGTCAAAGCATGGTAGAAATAAAAAGAGCAAGGCAAGAAACAGAAAAAGGTGTGAAACGCTCAAAATATGTAACAAGTTTCTTGGTTAGACCGACTAGACCAAACAGTTTTTATTTATTTAATTTTTTTAGGGCTGCATCTGCGGCATAGGAAGTTCCCAGGCTAGGGGTCAAACTGGAGCTTCAGCTGCAGGCCTATGCCACAGCCATAAGGCAATGCCAGCTCCAAGTCATATCTGTGACCCATGCTGCAGCTTGTGGCAATGATGGATCCTCAACCCACTGAGTGAGGCCAAGGATCAAACCAGCATCCTTGGTGTTTTGCAAGTGCTGGGAAGCAGGTTTTATCCCTAGCCTGGAACAGTGGGCTAAGGATCCAGTGTTGCCGCAGCTGCGGTCTAGGTCACAATTATGGCTTGGATCTGATCCCTGGCCTGAGAGCTCCTTGTGCCGCAGGTGGCCAAAAAAGAAAAAAACAACCAAACAAAAACCTCAGCATCCTCATGGATACTGGTCAGGTTCTCAACCCACTGAGCAGCAAGAGGAACTCCTAGACCAAGCCGTTTTTCAATTCAGACTACCGTGAGTGATACTCAGGACACAGAGAGATCCAAGGAACGCCTTGCTTTTAGGAACAAGCAAAAGGGGAATTAAATCCACAAGCAGTGATGCTTCCTGCTGCATTAGACACAAGAAGAAAACAGGCTGATAGGACAGGAAGAGCTGTTCTGCCAGGAGGAAAGGAAAGCTCCACAGAGGCTTCATCTCGCTCTTCAATGAAATCCGGGCACGGAAGCAGGCAGGGAGACCAGGAACTCTAAGCAGAGGGCAAAGCGCAAGCAGAGGCTGGCAGGCAGGTAGGGTGCAGGGGACAGGCGGAGCCTGGGTGGGGCGGCTGTGCTGGGGAAGTGGCACTGGGAGGGGGCGGGTGGGAGAGGAGGCCGGGGCCTAATCTTCAAGGGCCTTGATAACAGGGCTCAGCTACAAAAGGTGGACCACTCTATAGAGATGAAATTTTCAAGCAGAAAAGGGACATGACCTGGTCCTTGCGTGTACTTAATAAAAAAGGTAACTAACTGGGGAGCAAGGCAGAGGGCAGACAGGGGCGGTGTGGGTGGAAATTACCAAGGCCAGGACAACAGTGCTGGCAGGAAGAAGAATCAGGTGATTCCAGGAGTCCCTTTTCTAAGAAAAAACTGGTTGACTAGGCGGCAAGTGACGCCTTTATATAAGTAGGGGATGGGCAGAAACAGGTTCCCAGGGGAAGCAAGGCCCCAGCACCCTTGTCTGATGCCACCACATCCTGCCTCTCAGCAAAGCCCCCAGTTTGGACCCTTGTAACTTCTGCTCCCACCCCTAAGACCCAGTCTCGGTAGCATCCCAACTCCGCTTGGGACGGCCCTGCAGGATGGGCTTCCACCATCCGCTCCTCCCCAGCGGCCCCCTCCTCGGCCCCGGGGGTGGGGGGCTCCTCTCGCAGTTAAAGAGGCCGTCACCAGGCATGAACACTCAGCAGCGGCCACTCCCAACGTCATGCTTCTCTGCCTCAAAAGAGGAGGGCTGCCCTCCGTGTCTTGGCCTCGCTTTCCATTACGACTGAATTCACGCCCATCTCCTGCAAGACCTCGCAGATAGTCAGCTCCTCTCGTTCCTCTGTTTTCAGCTTCTCCAAGGTCTCTTAACTCAACACAGAAACATGTTAAAATCACCTCCATCTTAAAAACAAAAGAAAAAGCCCCTCTGACCGCCCTGCCTTTCACACACTTCGCAGCTAACCTTCTTACAGAAAGCCACCTCCATTCCTGTTTTCCACTCCATTCTCTGCCATCTGCGGTCTGGCTTCCCCTCCTTGAGACCACTGATGCTAGTTTCATCGATGACATCCTGGTGGCCAAACCCTAAGACTTCCCAGGCCTCTTTTACCTGACTTTCCGACAGCCTCCGTGACTTCCCGCCACTCAGCCTGCTCTGCCGCCTCCTCTCTCCTCTCTGCTTCACCTCCAGTCTCCTTGGCCACGTCCTCTCAGTTTTTTGGTTGGGCATCTTTGGAGGGGTCCAGCCTGGGTCCTCATCTCAGTCTATGACTTCTCCTGGGCCACCACTCCTAAGGCCATGCACTGACAACTCCTGAATCTCCATCTCCAGCCCTGACCCCTCTGACATGTCCCCTTGGTACCTGGATGTGCCTCAGGGACTGCAAACTCACCATGTGTTTATCCAAATTCAACTATCTTTCCCCCCAAAGTACCTCTCCTCCATATTTCCTATTGAATGACATTATGTGCCACCGAGGGCCCAAGCCAGAAACTTAGATGGCATTTTAGATTCTTCTCCTACTTGCAATATTAAAAGTTTGCTAACTCATTTATTCATTCAACAAATACTTCCATGTGTGTCAACTATGTAACACACAGTGCACTGGGCACTGAGGGCTCGACAGTGACCAAAACCACATCTCTGCTCTTGTCTCTCACCACCCAGGGGACAGACCCGCGTGAGCACCTTAAAGAAAACCGAGAAGGGGGAGGGGTAGAGAAGACTCTGCCTGCAGGGGGGTCTGGAAGGGCCTCCCCGAGGTGACATCTGCATAGAATCCAAGAATAGTGAGGTGTCGGGAGCCATGCAGGATGAGCCCCGCTGAAATGGCAACATGGCTCCTCTAACCCTGCAACTGCACAAGGATCCCTGACCTCTCCGGAATGACAAGGGCATAGCGAGGCTAACTGAACAGGAGCTTTTGGCCTATTAAAGCTACAGTAGAAATCTATAAAGCTTATATTTAAGCTTATTTTTATTGGTGATTTA
>PVHT021183553.1:5539411-5579428 GCA_004024745.2 Catagonus wagneri
GTAACTCGTGATTTTGTAATGACCTGGTGGCGTGATCAGACCACCAGGAGTCAAAATGGTATATAAGAAAAACTGAGGAATAAATCAGGAGCGAAGATAGAAGCTCCTCGCCTGCTGCACACCTGACTCCTGTCATTATTCGCCGACGCCGTTCATCCTTAGGGGCACCCACTTCCCTGCTGAGGCTGGACCTCGGCAGTGAGGGATCTGGGAGAAGGGGGATCCGGACAGAGGGAGCAGAGAGTACAAAAGTGCTAAGGGAGGAAGGCTGGCGTGTTTGAAAGACAACACCAAGGCCAAGTTGGCTGGAGGAGAGCGGGTGAGAGAGGGACTGTGGGCAGCAAGGCTGGAGAGGCAGTTCGAGAGAACAGTAGGTCACAGTGGGGACCTGGGCTTTCATCCTCACAGGATGAAATGTCAGAGGGGGTGGAGCAGGGAATGACCTGATCAGATCTCCGTTTTATAAGGACTGCCTTGGCTTCCACGATGGGAAGAAGAAGGCTGACACGAGACAGCAGTTAAGGGACTCCTGCAGCTGCCCAGACACCAGGCCCTGCCCCATTTCCTGTCCTGGCTGGCGCCTCCCTCCAGTTCTGGCTCCAGAGCCTCTGCCCGTGTGGGGACGCTTGCCACCTCTTACCTAGACCATTTTAACACCACTGCTCCTTCCAGACTCGTCACTGCTACCAGACTATTCTCTCCAACCTGCAAGCTGGATCCTGACTCTCTCCTGCTTAAAGCTCTTTGCTTACCATTAAACCCGGGATCCAACTCCCACTCTGGAAACAGAGCCTGCGAGCCCCTTTCCTGACTCACCTTGCAGGCTCCTCCCACCCCACCAGGTTCAGCCAGTGGGGGACAGGTGGGGAAAGGTCTCGGCAGAGGTGAGAGGAGCCCAGGGGCTCTATTCCCTCCCAGGAGCAGGTCTAGGGCCTGCATCTCCGCTCTTGGCTCCTCATTTGAACACCCGCTCTATCCCTCGGGTGTTCTGGCCTAAGGCTGGTACTCGGGGGGCCCAGTCTTCCTAGCTCCTACTTCCTCACTGCCTCCAAAGGCCATCAGTCATGACAAGAACGCTCAGCAGGTGACAAATATAACCACATGGAGAAGTCACAGCATTTAGGAGTTCTATGAAATTCTTAGAGGCTTTCTCCTAGTCTCTAGTTCCTATTTCCTAAGTGAGAAAGGCTCCCAGAAGAAGGCAGCCTTTCTCAGGGAAGGGAAAGGGAAAGCCAGGTGACAAAGGCAAGCCGGGGAAGACGGGCGCCCCCTAGGGCAGTGGAGGGAGTGCACACCCCTGAGGTCCGGCCACCCGAGCTCTGTCTCATACCTGGACAACAGGACAGGCCCGCCTTCCTCTGAGTCTGACGCCCTCTGTGGGGACGGGAAACATAAGCAGGTGGCTGAGAGCGGGCGTGGGAACTTCGTGGTTCAGAGATGAAAGCAGTAAGGAGGAGAGACAGACAAGAGGGAGATGACTCTGGGTATCCAGCCCAGGCATCCCATCAGGATTACAGTCAAGGTGTAAACTCCAATTTTCAGAAAGCCCCAAGGATGAATAGATTTGTTTATTTATTTTTATTCATTCATCCCTGCACTCATTTCCCCCCAGTGGGTTTTAGTATATTCACAGAGTTGTCTATCAACTAGTAATTTCAGGACATTTTCATCACCCCCCCGCCCCCGCCAAGAAACCCCAAACCCATTCGCAATTGCCCTGACTCCCTCTTCTCCCTAGACCCAAAGCTTCATTTCTAAGGCCTGGCTGGGATAACCCTGCCATGTTCGATGGCAGAGCACTCATCAGACATTAGGGAAACAAGATGCCAGCGAAGTCAGGAACATCAATTTCCTGTGGGATCTGTTGGGAGCCTGGATCAACTAAAAGCTGACAAAAAGGTCCTAACTTGTCTGGCTGAAAATTTTCTCTCTTGGAGCCCAGAGCAAAGCAATAATGCAGGTTTAATTGAACAGAATAGGTGGCTATTACTTCTGCCCAATAAGGAGGAACTGGCTGGGAGAGAGTCACCACGCCCAGGTAGCAGGGAGAAATCTGGGTACCGGCAGCCATTTACCCCGGCACTCATAAAGGCAGAAGTAACTCCACAACTCAGGAAATGGTCTCATAAACTACAGGACATAGAAAAACACATCAGATGCTTAGCTGAGAAGTTGTGATTCAGACATACATGACAGCCATTGCCTAGGATCTGAGGGGTGTCACATGACATGTCCATGGGGTCCCAAGGGGCAGACATGGGACCAACGAGTGGAAAATTACAGGAAGAGAGCAGTGTTTCAGATCATTACAGTCATGCCATCTTAAGGCTGAATGCACTGCCTGTAAGGTAGAGAGTTCAAGTGCAATCTGGAGAGTCAATAAGCAGATGCTGTAGAGGTGATGTGAAAAACAGAGGGTGATGTGACAGCTGTGGCATTCCTACACTTGAGCAGTGAGGTCAACTGCGGGCTGTGCTGCAAGCGATCTGCTACAGTCGTAAGCCACTGACGCGTGCGACTTACTGTCTTTGGGTCCTAGGCTCCTAGGCTATCCTTATAACACCTGTCTCACTCACTTGTATTATTAAATATTTTCTTGAGCTAAAGTGAAAGACTCCAAGCTCCAGCTCGCAGGCTGGTTAACGCTCACGGGAATGTTCCAGTCGGGGGCGTTTCAGGCTGTAAGAGGGAGAATTCCCAGGCTAGGTGACTGGTAGAATCGCCTCCAAAGCTGAGATTCCTCAAGGGTGGAGGGCACCCCCCGCTCACACTTCCAACTCAGGCGTGACCTACTGGGGAACAGGTGTCACTGCAATTCTACAGAATTTGTGGCTGTAACGTCTAAATCTCACACCAATAGGAGACACTGGTAACCAGTCCTGGGGGTCCATTTGGACTTTACAGAAAGGGAGAGTAAGGGCTGCGTTATTTCTGTCTGCTGTTTTCCTTTCATAGAATAGTCATCCAGATAATTTCAGTGGGACCGAAGGCGAGTTTAGTCTTTATATTTTCTTTAAATAAAAATGGTCATAGATGATGTAAATATGCTCAGAAATGCTATTTGCTTATTGAAACATTAAACATTTTTTCCTCTAAGCAAGAATTGACATGAACCGGTAACGAACGGAACCTGAACTTAGCCAAGCTCACCCCAATCCAAACTGGAATTGACTTTCACTTTTCATCTCCCTGGATAAATGGCCTTGGCAGAAAGTGCTGTCACAAAGGCCAGCTGTAGAAGTGCCACCATAAAAACGCTTGACGGCCCAACTAGGGCCTTTTCAGATTCTTCCCTGACTCCTTTTCCATGTCTCCTTTTCCGCTGCTCTGCCAAATGAGCAGAAGTTAACCACCCCTCTGGAGTGCGAGAATAACTACGCAGATGGAAGGTATCCGATCACCTGGTGCAGTGGCCACTGGGCAGCCTGTGATTTCTGGCACCTCATATTTTTTTTATTACAAAATTTTTTCATTATAAAACTATTATTACCACATTATAAAAATGTGGAAACCAGAGAAAAGAGAAAAATCACTTGTGATCCCGCCATCCTAATAAAACCGCTGTTTGCTTTTTGCTGCACTGTCTCTTTTCTTCATGGCTTGCTGTGTATGATTAGGCAGATGGTACTTAGCTTATTTGTACCCCATCTCCTCGGAAGAGCTTCTGCAGCAGCAAATACAAACACAGATCACCAGACAGACAACTCCATGTAGACCTACTCTCTTCGAAACCAGCTGGTCCTCCTGATTTCCCCGTTTCTAACTGGTAGATCCATCTCCTCGGCATCCAGCTTGAAACTCTGGCCCTATCTTGGATTCCGCTCCCTCGACACCAGCACCCACCCCACTGATTCTCCTGTCATCACCCCGTTTCTAACATCCGTGCTCCCCAGCCCCGTTAATCCTGCCACCCTCTGCAGTCCAGTTTCTTCTACCTCTGTCCCTAAACAAGGATGACGCTTCCCGGACTCGCTTCTCTGCCCTGTCGTGCCCTCCTTTTCCTTCCCCTTGTGCTACTAAACGATTTCCCTCGTTGCGACTGCTCTCCCTGAGCAAGACTGAGAACAACTGGTTTTCAGCTGTCTGACAAGGCACACTCTTTGGTTGGAAATTCATAAACATGTGCGACTTGTCCCCAGTCCACCCTTCCCGCCCTGTCTTTTACCATTTCCCTGGGAAGCTTCGGCTGGTCATCTGGTACTCAAACCCAAGACACGGTGTGTGCAGTTAGTGGGGCGGACACGTGCCTGCTCCCGGTGTCCCTGCCCAGGGAAGGTCACGGGGGCCAGGTGAGATGGGGGGAGAGGGATTAGGCCTCGCCTTCCACCGTGAACAACTACAAAAGTGGCCAACATAAATGAAGCAACTGTTTCCAAGCATTAGCTGCAAATAGAGCAGGGTTGTGAAACTGGGGAAGACGGAAATGCAGGCAGTGAGGTCCAGGGTCCCCTGGCTTGCTGCCTACGGGCACTTTTCAACTGGGGCTCTGAGGAGTGGAAGGGAGGGTGACGGCTTAAGCCTTTGCATACAGCAGGGACCACACAGGATATAAGAAACCAATGCAGAATTTGCATTTTTACGTAGGCTGCTCAAACTCTGGATTTTAAAAGTATAAATAATTCCTCTGAAACTTCCATGGGAACTTTTCTCTCTTCATGCTTTATCTTCCTTTCACTTTTCTTTAGCCGAAAAGTACTGATCAACATGGCCCACAGCTTCAGGTGGACTCCTACGCAGGAAGCTGAAAGCATTTCTGGGCAGTGATTGTTGGTCTCTGAGCCTCCTAGCTGCTCGGCCCCACTGCCTACCATGGGGAAGAGGTAACACCTGAACCCGTGCGGTTTTGCATAAATGGACTATGTGAAACTATCTCAGCAGAGTTTTTGAAGACCAGGCCCCTGGGCCACTGACAGTTCACAGCAGACTGAAGCCACAACAGTGGATACGCATCATGGGCAAGCCATCAAAGGCCACGGTAGTGCCAAAGCCGTACTGGAGAATGACTAAAGCCACGGCGGTCACCCGGACACAGCCCGGGGGGGGGGGGGGGGAAGGACGCTGGGGAGGGGCAGAGAGGGTGTGCACCCTTCACATGCCTTGCCTTTCTCCCAATGCAGTTTTCTAGGACCAGTGGCCTCAAATCCCACTTTTCCGACCTAGCTCCGCCCACCCAAGAACGTTTCAAGAGCCCCGAACAGCCACTTCTCGCAGTTTGCTGGACAGACGAGCCGACATGGAGCAGTGCCGGCTTCTCCAGCTCAGGCCTTGGGTGGCTGCAGGGAGGTGCTCCTGCTGCCCAGGGCTGTTAAATTCAGGTAAAGAACTCCATCTTTTCTAAAGCAGAGCTTAGGGGCTTCTTTACCACATTGTGCCCAAACCGGGACCTCCTAAAGGGCCAAGGCCTGAAATGAGTTCTTCTGCCCTCAAGGCCACCTCCTCCGAGGGGTGAGAAGGCTCCCAGTAAAGAGGCATCTCTTATTCTCACCCTCACCAACGTCACCACAGGAACACAACCTTTAGGGTATAAAGCTGTGTAGGCTCAGGGGCCTATGGCGAGTTCAGGAACAGAGCAAACCTAACCTTGCGTATTACGCTGCCTGGGGAGCACGCGGCAGCCGGGCCGACCACACAGGTACGCACACTGCCTGCCACCCACCAGAGCGGTATAGAACTTTCCATCCTACCATCAGCCAGTGACTTGCAGGAGAGGGCGTCATCGAGGTCTCGAGCAGTTGATGGGTCAATGGTGAAGACACAGTCTTTTCTAGGGAAGATTGAAGACACAATTAGCAATGCCACACCTATCTGAAACATCACCCCACCGCAGCACAGCTTTAAAGAAGAGCTGGTTTGCAAATGTGTAAATGGTAGGCAGCGGGGCGCTAAGTTCTCTCCTGTCCCTCCGAGGAGGGGACCTTTAATAAAATGGGGAATCGGGGAAAGACAAAAGGGGGAAGGCAGCAAGGCCCCGCACTGTCTCCGAGTGTCTTCTCTTTCTCTCTGTGGACGGGCGCCTGCTCCTCCTGGACCCTGAGCTAGAACAGCTGTGAGCAGGTGGAAGCGCCGCAGCTCCCGTGAATGAGGCTTCCCAAGAAGAGATCCCTGACAACCTGGGCAAGTGCCTTTGGGAGCTTGTTCTCTCTCCAACAGTCAGCTCCTTCTTTTGCCTCCCTCTACCCCCGGGGCGGATGGGAACCTGCCCTCCAAGGATTCTATGAGGGTGATTTATTGCTCCTTCCCCGTCTTGCAGAAGTGGGGTGTGCCAATAAATCATCCTGTTGTGACACAGAGGGATGGGACCCCAGAATAAATTCTGCAGAAAACTTTGGGCCATGCAGTTTAGCTTTGATGCATTTCTCCTTGAAAATGGTTCTAATCACAGTTTATTTCCATGAAATAATCATAGAAATCGGCCAAGCGATGGAATTGGGTACACCCTCTGCCGGTTTGACCTCACACGACATCCTACACACCTCTCATTCTTAACCTGTAGGCCCCAGGACCCTCTCATTTCGCTTTAGGATTTCCCAAATAACTCGCCCCGCCCACCGCCCCCCGCTTCTCACCGTGTCAGCACCTCAGGGCTTGGGCCACCTGTCCTCAGTTCTCCACTCCTGCTGCCCAGTCCTCCCCCGGCACCGGGCTGGAGGGCGGGTGTGCAGCGGGAGCCCCTCTCCCCTTCCCTCAGGTGGGCTGTCCAGCCAGCCCGCCCCGCTCCCGCCAGACTCGCCTCAAGTTCTCCTCCCACTCCCGCCGGCGCTGCGAGAACTGTACAGCAAAGGTCAATTTTACTGTTTATTAACTTAAAAATTAAAATTTAAATGTAATTTTTGAATTGAGGGTAAAAACAAATTAACAGACTTGACCAATGGGCTCTAGAATTATGGATTAATTTTTTTCCTTTACATTTGTCTATATTTTTCCAAATTTTCACTATTATTATTATTATTACAAATGAAAAAAATTAACAGAGAATCTACTCCTACTGAAAAGTCAGACAGGATGTTCAGCAATCTTTGAAGTCCTATTGCTTAATACAGTTAATAGCTTTAAGATTATGAACGTGGTGAAACCGTATTCTCCCTGCTGCACCAAGAAAAGAGGACAGAAAGGCGTGCGCCGCTCAGGTGGAGAAACGAGAGCATTTAGAGCACGTCCCAGGACGAGCGCTTCATCAGGAGGCCCACTCTCCTCACGAAAAATTTTGAGAAGAGGCCCATACAGGGTGGGGAACACAAACGAGGAGGTCTCGGGACAAGAGGAAACCGTTTGTTTCACTAACTAAAAGAAGCTGCAATCACACCAGCTTGCCAGAGGAAAAGAGACACACTGATGGCCCCTGGAAAACAAGCTCCAAGATGAAATTACATGACAGAAAGCAGATCAGTGACTTCCAGGGCCCGGGGAAGGCGTGATTATAACAGACCCTTGCTCTGGGGGAGCGGAGCTTGTCCGTATCCTCACTGTGGTGGAGGCTGCATGAGCCTCTATGTGTCCTAAAATTCACAGAACTGTTCCAGCTTTGTTCCAGCGCTACGAACACAGGTTGCAGCTCACAAGTGTCTGCTGAATGAGTGAATGGATGAATGCTGACAGGAAGAGGCAAGGAGATGAAGTTAATTCTGATACCATGCTAATGAGCCCTAAAGGGGTAAGCAGCCAGAACTTGGTTCACAAGGTCAAGAAGGAACTGTCTCAACTATATTCAATAAGTCATTTTTTTTTATAGGAGGAACTGTCTGGAGGTCCTGTCATGGCTCAGCGGAAATGAATCTGACTAGTATCCATGAGGACACAGGTTCGATCCCTGGCCTCCCTCAGTGGGCTAAGGATCCAGTGTTGCCATGAGCTGCGGTGTAGGTCGCAGACATGGCTCGGATCTGGCATTGCTGTGGCTGTGGCACAGGCCGGCAGCTGCAGCTCCGACTAGACCCCTAGCCCGGGAACCTCCATGTGCCACGGTGTGGCCCTAAAAAGACAAAAAAAAAGGAAAGGAACTGTTTTCTTGTTCCTTTTCATATTCCCTCATAAAAGCCAGCAAAAATGCATTACATATCCCAAGTTCTCAATAAATACTTGTTGAACTGAAACTGAAATGTCAGATTTGGTGGTGGGAAGGTTCTGGTCCTCCTTCAACCATATTAATGACAGCAAAGAAGCCGAAAGAACACTTAGCTTAACGGGGGCCATAGTTTACTGTGTTACTTGGAGAGCTGACTGGGAAGTTAGGGTTTCTTAAAATCAAATGTCTCAAGGTGTTTTGAGACTTTCATTTCTATCAATGAATAATAATGCCCACTACAACATTTCTGTCCTTAAATTGATTCAGCCTATATGTGACAGAGTAAAATTTTAAGGCTTCCATTATTTGTTTGTAAGCATCTTCTCTGAAAGGACCCACCCATCATTCTGAGAAAAATCTTAGACTAGCCTATAAGCACTCAAACCAATTCTCTACTGGACATTTTTTTTTTTTTAATCTGCTCTTAAACCAGAAACATAAAAGGCTAAATTGAAATAGCTCTGAGGAATGGTACACAGGAAGACTTGCAGGAAGACATACCATCCAAACACTATTCTTAATCAGGGGTCGGCAAACTATAGCTCACAGACCAAACTGGGCCTGCCACCTGTTTCTGAATGGCCTGCAAGTTAAGAACGGTTTCTATCTTTTTAAATGATTGAAAAAAACTGAAAGGAAAATATATTTCATGACATGAAGATTACATGAAATTCAAGTTTTGGTGTATATAAATGAAGCTTTCTCAGAAGGTAGTCATGCTTTCTGGACCCAATGGTAGGGCTGAGGAGCAGAAAGTATGCTGATACCTGGTTTACGTCAGTGTTTCCCACTCCCCTGAATAAGGGTTTTAATTTTTTAAAAAGGTCTTAAGTCAGCTTGGTAAATGCCGGGCCAATCTTCTAATTATAGGACTTCTCAGATACCTTCAGGATGCTGGTATTGCGTAGTTCTTGCTAGACTCATTTCACCTAGACACTTTTTTGTGGCAGAGACTCAGGAGAGTCCCCTTTGAGAGGCGATACACTGCACTGAAATACCTGCACAAGCCTCCAGTGGAGTCTTTGTCCACATGGGGCCTTGCCACCACATCCACCCCACAGGGTACTACAAGGAGTCCAGTAAATGGCTATGCTTGTCATTGCAGGGAGGCTGATGAGGGCCTGGCTCATGTGATCACGAGCTCGTATAGAACAAGTTTATGCAGTGTTAAGGACCCACTCTACTCCTGAGCAAATGGTTTGTTTGGACCTTACACACATGTGGATTTTATCCTTTAAGTTTCCTTCTTTGCTTTGGCTGCTAGGAAACTCTGAAAAACATTTGTGACTTGTTTCAAGAGGGTCTTATTTGTAGTTTGAACTTTGCGAACTAACCTTTATCCTGGGTGTGCCTAATTTTCCTACTCATATATTCTTTTTGCCCTGTAGCCTAATTTTTAAAAGGTTCACTGCAATATATGTATATCTGCAAGTTGCCTTAAATCTTTTTTTTTTTTTTAAAGCAGGGTATAAAACACACACACACATATTGAGAGGTTACAGCATTTCAGAATCTTGTGTTGAGGGGATGCTGGAAGAAAAAGAGACATTCAGCAGAGCCTACTAAGAGCACTAACTTCTAGACTGAGTAGAACTCAAGAGAGCTCCCAGCAAGGATTTGTATTCTAGCAATGGACTCGAAACTTGCTCTCTCACTATGGAAAATTGGGAGAAGGAAGGGAACAGTGAGTGACCCCGACAAACCCCAGTCCTCAGTGCTGAGAGCCAGTGATTTCATCTGTTGTCATCGCCACAATTACGAACTGGCCACGATGTGCATGAGGGCTCCTTCTGGTTGTGGCCGCAGCGGCTGGGAGCTGCTGGCCTCAGCGTTTGGGAGCCTGGCCCCGTGGGGGCGGGGATCCACGCAGCTGTTACACTCTGTTAACATGCTTGGGATTCTACTGGCTCCTTTTCTGGAAGGCTTTGGTCTCACAACCTGCAGGGAGCAACCTGGCCTGCCAGCTTTCAGAACCTGTGAGACCAAATATTTAAAGAGTTCCGCAACAACGGTTAGAAAGAAGCTAACCCTGACCCACAGAAAATCAAGTGCCAGGTGGGGGGAGGAAAAGAAGAGTTGAGGCTCCCGTTCATGAGGCTGCAGAATTCCGATTCAGAGCAGCGTTATGTAACCAAAATTTCTGAAGGCACGTGACTGAAGGGCTTAGTAGAACCTTTTAAAGTGGCAGAAAACTTATAAGACTGTTTTAGTCAAAGCCATTGGTCCCGGAAAAGAACACATGAAGGCTAACTAAAAGCTTTCTATAATCCCTTAAGACCTGGCCTCGAAGGCCAGGAAATAACAAAAGCATAGAAAGAAAAGAACTCTGCCTCTGTCACTCACACGCTCCTCCTTTGACCACACGTCCTCTTCCCCCTCAAGGCACCAGCATCACTACCTCCTTGCAGCTGGAAGCAGCTGTCTAGTCTCCACAGCAGCATTTACTCACCGCGTTGTCACCATTTACCTCACTGGATTTTGGCCATGGTCCCTACCACATCACAGAAACTGCTCTCCCCAAGGTCATGGCTGCTGCCAGATTCACCGTCTTAAAGCATGCGTCTGGTCAAAAACCTTCACGAACTCTTTACTGAGTGAAATAGAACTTCAGCTTAGAATGCAAAGCCTTTCATGCTATGGCCCCGAGCCGTATTTTTCTAGGTGGTCGCACACTCCCAACATGTACCTCCTGTGCCGAACTTTTCTCTGCACCCTCTGACCCCTGAAACACTGCTTGTGCCGTTCTTAACGTGAAGACATGCTCCTGACTATAACCTGTCAGTGTCCAAGGACCGGCCACTACCCCTGGCATGCTGCTGGTGATTACGGACACATCTCATCAGCGCTTGTCACAGGCTGGGAGCCCCTCGGGGTCTGGCTCTGACACTGACCTCTCTGTGTATCTCTCCCAGAGCACTGAAGGCACACGTAATGAGTGGCTGATGGACAACTGAATGAAAAAATGACCTAAGGGCTCTCTTTAGCACTTTTCCATTCAATTTTACCACTGTGTCTTGGGAAATGCATTTAGGATTAGAACTCATGACCTCCTGGCGTCCAACCCTGTGGTCACACCACAGTGTTATTGTTTCCAAGGGTCCTTTTCTGTCTTCGTCCCATCTTCTTTTCTCATAAAACAGTGTTTTACAAACTGCGGTTCAGGGACCATTTCCAGACTAACAAAATTTATAGAGGCCCTCTTCTGTCCGTGACTCTGGGTTTGTCTCCTTGCGAGCAAGCCATTCTGGAGAGGAGGATCTGGGTCAGTGACGGTGAATGGGTGAAAAGGGATGGAAAATACTTAAGAAATAACCTTAAGCAGATAAAGGATACAAATTTGACTCTTTTAGATTAGAGGGTATCGAAGTTTACACAGAAACCAGAATATTTCACATCAACCGGAGCAGGAAACACAACTAAAGAGCTGGAGCACTCAACCGGGGGAATGTATCCACAGGAGCGCTGCGTGGAGCGTCCAGCCGGATGGGTGCTGGGGCCAACCAGTCAAGTCAGATACCTAATTCATCTGAGCTTCCGTTTCACACAGACTTTCTCAGGGATGGGCCGACCTCTCCTCTTGCAGGCAAAGGGAGCTGGGAGCAATATTCAGACCGAAACCAGCCCCTTCAGTGCAGTGCGGCTGAACCTTCGATTTTTTCTGATGGCAGCTGTGGATATGTTAACACCCTTTCACTCAGTTCTGCTGCCACAACAGATGCTCCAAAGTCTGATACAAGTCACAGAGTTTTCAGAACAGAAAAAGACTACGGTCTATTTAAAGCAGAAAGAGATCTTGGTCCATCTGTCCCTCCACCTCCCCCAGTGACGAAATGACACACATGAGGCCACAGAGTGAACAGAAAGAAATGATGCAATGCTCCAGGCAGGTTCTTTTCACCCAATTAGGGCTTCTTCATCGAGGGGCCACAGAAGGTCTACCTTAAGCTTTAGTAAAATTCTAGGTCAGGTGAATGTAGTTATTAAGTTACTTTCCAAAGGGCTGTATAATAAGGTGAGAACAAAATCAAAAGACTAAAATTGTCTCCTTTGTTCTGTCTGTTTACTTACTCACTGAGCCTCTTTTTGTGCTTCAAAAAACTACATCCTGGAGCAGAGGCCACAGGACAAGTCTGGCCTAGTATCCTGGGAGCCAGAGACCACGGCACGGGCCAGGAAAGCCATGCCTGAAACTTAGAGAGTATGTTCACACTAACTTTCTTGCCCTCGATTTTCATTTTGAAAAACAGTAAACTTTTAGGAAAGTTTAAAGAATAGTGAAATTAACATCCCTATCCATCTCATCAAGATTCATCAAATGTCAACACTCTGTCATAGCTGCTTTCTCCTCCCCCGTCCTTCCCTTCATAGATTTAGCTTTTATTTTCTGCATCTGAACTGTTGAAAATGATGTAGGGCAGATCATATCTGACCCTGCCATTCCTTTGCATGTGTTTTCTAAGAACAAAGGCATGCTTCTTTCTACACCACAATACTGTCCCCACAGCTAAGAAGATTAATACTAATTCCCTATAGCCAAATCACAGAATGTATTCAAATATCTTCCCCAATTGAAGTCTCTTTAGCTTTTGTTTGCCTCCTGATCTATGCTCTAATAAAGGTAGTCATGTTTCTTTAGTCTGTTCAGTGTATATGAATCTATCTATCTTCTTTTTCAAAAATATAATACCATCTTTTTTTTTTTTTGAGGGATCCAGGCCATTTGTTTCACAGAATGTCTCATGTTCTCGATTTATCAGCTTGTTTCCTCATGGAAGGAGGAAGAGCGATAGGGACAGAAAAAAATCACGTGTGGCAAAATTAATCTTCTTTGAGCTTCCTATAAACAGAAAGTTAGGTTTTAAGTCTTGACTAGATTCAGAGTGAACTTCCGCCTTGAATATTTCATGGGCAACTGTGTGCACTTCATACTGTATCCTGTCAGAGGCACAAACTGTCAGGTTGCCGGATTTGATCTGTGAAGCTGCTAATAGCCAGATCGTTCTATTTTAAGGCTGTCTTTTATTCTTCAAAGTTAACATGTAATCTGTGGAATAAGACTTTCAGATCAAATGAATATCCTGTTCTCTAAAAAAACCTTTCAACCAGTGACTTTAGCTTCCACTGATGATTTATGCCTGAATCAACCATGACTTTGCAAGTTGTAAAGTGGTGCTTTTCTAATCCTATAATAACGTCTATATTTCGTAGTTGACTCTCTTCTGTCAAGATCTTTTCTTGCTCTGCCCCCAACTCTTTTGTTTGTTTTTGCTTTCTTTTTGAGTATCCTTACAGCTGCACGGACTTAATCCATTACCACGACTATTTTTTCTGATAGTCAAAATGCTGATGCGGGCCCTCTCAAGTGGTCCCCCCTGGCCTCGTGGTGTGTCTGCATAAGCTTCTGAGCACTTCTAGGCTTTTTGGCAGAGGGAATGTTTCAGGCTCACCTTGTACATTTCCTGCCCCAGACTCGTAACCACCCCAGCCCAGGCTTTCTTAGGTGAGAAATGAACTGCACTTAGAAGCCAAGATAGGGTACCAGATTCCTATGCTCATTACTGCTGAAGTGTCACTGCTCCTAGGCCCTTTCAGTGGGCAGAATTAGAAAATATTGAGTACAATCATATGAAATTGTTGATATTTGACTACCTGTAGCCTAAAACTGGCAGTTCCGTGTGGTTCAACCTAGTACATCACTTAAAAGTCAGGAGTTCATACTGACACCTCCAACTGAACTCTAATACTGTAGAGTTCTTTCTCATCTTCTCCCACTCGGTATTTGTATTTTTATTCTCCCAAGAAGAACCTCAGCTCCCAATGGCTTCAATACTCAAAACAGTCTAAGAATTATAACCCCATATCCACTAGCAATAAAGCATCTATTAAGCTTAAGATTTCTTGGAGTTTTATCCTTAGAATACAGTAACTAAGGATGTACAAAATGCTCAAAAGCACAGTGCCCCAAAGTCACTTGAATTAACTCTTTTCTCTCCGTGTGGTGATGCTACACTTTTGATAAACACTAGGACCATTTGTTACTGTCTTATGTCCACTTTAGAGATTTTGCTTGTACTTCCTTTTAGACATCATTTTATTATTGAATATTTAAAACAGTTAAGTGATTCAAAATTAAAGTATACTCGAAGTTTTACTCTCACCTCACTCCCCTACTTTATTCCTACACCCTAGAGTTCATCTTCTGGTTTATCTTTTCTTTTCGCTATACATTTTTTCTTATTTTCTCTTCTTTCTTACACAAACAGTTGAATATCATAAATTCTCTTTTGCAACTTCCTTTTTCACTTCACAATAAATTCTGGAAATTACTCCATTATCAGTTTAGAATTACAGAAGTCACAGAGTTGGAAGTTCCTTAGAGTTCACCCTAGTCCAAAGCTTATCCCCCAAATGTCTCCAAAGCAAAATCAATCAGACGAATCAAGCCACGTCTTGAATCCTTAGGATGGAGGGTGGTGGAGCCACTGCTTCATTAGGCAGGCCATTCAATTTCAGAGAGGAACCTTACTATTAGAAAGTATCTTCATATGCTGAATTGAAATCTGATTCTGAGAAACTTCTTAATTCAGTCCTTTGTAGCCACACAGAACCAGCTGATCCCTTTTTTGCCACATAGCCCTGCAAATATTATTCACGGGCATTTACTGCTCTAGGTGCATGCGACACATTTGAGAACAAAGAATCCTACCCATTTACATCCTAGTGAGGGAGAAGATAGAAAATAAACAGTATTATAATTAAGTGCTGTGGAGGAAAAAAAGAAAAAAAACACCGTAGAACAGAGCAACAGGGGCTGGAAGTGCTGGTTACAATTATAAATAGGACAGTCAGCACAGACCTCAATAAGATGATGCCACGTGAAGACAACTTGAAGGAGGTGACGGTAGAGCCACAGGCTATATGGGGGAAGAAAGGCAAAAGTGGGCAAAAGGAAGAGCAAGTGCAAAGGCCCAGAATCCCCCAGTGAACCCCTGGGCACAACTCAAGAGAGCTTACATGTAGAACACGGACAGCCTGGCCGCTGCACTCATTTACTTTCTGTCCAAGGAGTCCTAAATCTAGGCTTGCGGGTGTTCAGAACACAGCTCTGCATGGCTGAGGGAGCGAGGAGACACAGCCGAGTCCCACGGGTCCGTCCAGAAAGTCTTTCTACCTGAAGCTGTCTCTGAACGTCTCTCTCTCTCCTCTTACCTCTGCAGCAGGGTCTTCCTATAACTCATGTTTAAAACACCAGACTGGGGTTACCTTAAAACAGACCATAGGAATGCTGACTGATGCAAAATAAGTTTTAAAATCAGACAAAATGAAGTAGCAGTACGCTTCCAGGAAATGCTCCCACAGAGGGACCAAACATCTAAGCCACTAGAGTTAAGAGTTTAAGCATAAAAAGTTGTACGCAATGTCCAAAATCTTCAATATATGGGAAATCCTGCTCTAATTAAAAACACTCCCCTGCCCCCATCTCCTAGAACTCACCTCTTGAGAGGACAGAATTATAAATAATGGTGGGTATAATTTTTTTATTCTCATTTTATGGATGGGGAAACTGGGGCTCAGAGAGGTTAAGTAACTTGCCTAAGGTCACAGGACTGCAGAACTTGATTCAGTGGGGACAGGAATTCAAAAGAGAAGGTACTAAAATAAGTTATTTAGACCAAGAGGTACCCTAAGTGGAAGCTGACATCTCTTCTTGTTACTCTTAGTTCCAGACTTTAAGATTTAAACACCCTAGAAGCATTTTGGCTAAAGAAATAACTACCCAAATTTCTTTCAGAGAAAGTTTCCCTATGGTTGACTAAGTTGACTATGACTTCATTTTTAGGTACCAAATCCAAATTTGACAACTTTTCACCCTCAACCTGAAAATCCACATACAGAGTTCCGACATCAAGTTTATTTAAAGTGGATATTCCTTAGTAGGTTAGAGAAAGTCAAGCCCCAAGTACTTTCTTTATGAAAGGGTATCCAAAAGCAGGAAAAACTAGTTCTAAAAGGCACCTGAATACATTATTTTCACTTAAAAATACTACACTTTTAAATTTGCTTTGAAATTTCCAGAAGAGACATCGTTAATATATTACAATAAAACAGAAATTATAACCAAATTTTAATATTAAGACTTATTTTATCAGGCAAATTTTATCACAGATTTAAACACAATGGTAAAGATCCGTATTTAACAGATTTAAATTCTCATAGACAGAATTAAGAATAGTCACAAAGTCAAGGAATTAACTATGTCTAGACATCTCTCCTAGATTTCTATTTGAGGAAGGGTATTTTTTCCCCCTCATCTTTTGAATTCCCAAGCTAGGAATTCAGGTCCTGCTGCTGAAAGGATCATCATCCTTAACTCTCAACCCATTTATCAGGCTAAAATGCAAATGTAAGTGGTGAATACGTTTCCACAGCCCCAGAGCTCCAAAGAGCCTTCTCAGGGAACACGCTGAGCTAACTGGGGAAGGGTTAAGCTACCCCTATTTTTCAGACCTGAGAACAGTCGTTCTGATATGAGAAGGATCATTACAACGGTGCCGGCTCCCTTCTATAAAAGCGACACACATTTTTTGCACAACTGTATGATTGTTATGGCAACCATAAAAATGCAACGATCATTCTTCAAATTACACACTACCCATTACTGGATTACCTACATACGTTTGTTCTTCTGCATTACCCAGAATTTCTTTTCAGAAAGTGCGATGTCTGAGACGTTTAGGAGTAAGATAAAGTGGCCTCTTTCAAAGGGAGAGTCCATAACAATGAATCTTTCAGAGCCCTAGTTCTTCAAGGATTCTAGGGCTTCCTGTCAAGCCTTTTAATCCTGCGGTCACTGGGAGGCCTCAAAATATTTCCCTTGGGAGGCAAGGGAACTGCTTGGAAAATGTATTCCCCAAATGATTGTTTTTTATTAAGAGTGTGATTAAAGCACCATGAGTGGGCCTCAGTAGGCCTTGTACAGCTCTGCAAAGCACTGAGAACATTTACTAGAGCCTCAGTTTAGTGAGGTGAGAGACTTGCTTAAGAAACACATACAGGTATTTTAATTACTGTATGTGAAAATAATTACTTACTGCTGAAAATAACAGCAACGTGAATATATCCAAAAAATGCCAAAATAAATTTCAGCTATATTACAAGATGAGCCGGGACTCTCTCATTCCTTTGGCCAACTTAAGTAGGACTTTGTCACTTTTAACAGAAAAGAGTGTGCATTCATTCTTCTCTTTAACGGGAAAAGCAAAATCTAGTCTTACATATCTTTTAAAGATTAATTTGGGGCCCAAACTGTTTCTTTGCTCACAGAGCTGAGTCTATTTAAAAAAAAAAAAAAAAGCAGTTTGGTAATGACTTCTTGGCCAATTTTAATAGTAAATACTTAGATTTTAGATGAAAGCATTTTCATAATTACTGTCTGCTCAAGAGAGTTTCCAAATAAGACACTGAAATCCATCTAGTTTTCCTTTCTCAAAAAAAAAAAAAAAATTGAAAAGAGGAGTTCCCGTTGTGGCTCAGTGGGTAACGAAACCGACTAGGATCCATGAGGACACAGTTTTGATCCCTGACCTCGCTCATTGGGTTAAAGATCTGGCGTTGCCGTGAGCTGTGGTGTAGACATAGGCTGGTGGCTGCAGCTCCAATTCAACTCCTAGCCTGGGAAACTCCATATGCCGCAGGTGCAACCCTAAAAAGACAAAAGACCAAAAAAAAAAAAAAAGAAAGAAAGAAAGAAAAAGTAAACGAAAAACACCAAGTCTCCCTATGGGATGGGAGGGCCAGCCAGGCTCTAACAGCAGCACCCCTAGTTATAGGAAGCGCTCGCTTGGCACCTGCATGGAGGAAAGCACGAGGTGCAACTTCTCCGCTCCCACCCCACCTCAGGAGAGGAGGAGCCCCCAAGTGACCCCAGGTGACCTCATTCACAGTTTGTACCTCTTCCTGCCTTTCAGCGTTCAAGTCACCTGGCATATGCCCTCTATCTCAGCCCAATCCCCATCACCCAGTCTTTACCATGCCTTGGACTGGCCCTAAATTATAATCCCAGCCTGGCTTCCTACTGAAACGGCTCCCCAGCCGGACTCCAGTCTCCTCTCCTGCTCTCCTGCCTTTCAGCTCCTTCAGCATTTGACCACCAGGGTCAAGCTCCTAAAACACTGCATTAGATTCCATTCCTTTCTCAAAAATCTTCACTGGTTTCCAGCTTTCTTGACTTTACAGTCCTCAGCTTGGCATTCATTACCACAGGGCCTCAGTAAGTCAGCTCTAATAACATCTTGAATTAGTGATTTGTGTAGATCTATCACCTCTTCTTCTAGGGTTTATTCTCTTTTGAGGGAAAGGACTATTTCTTTCAATTATGTATTTTTCAGTTCCAACAATACCTATTTCAGGGTCTTGCAAATAACAGAGATAACAAGTATTTACTGAACTGAATCTTTAATTGGGCTCTTTCAACTCTAACCACTGGAAGGAAGGCTGGGGCTGCGCTAGAGCTGACAGTCCTTCACCAGAAGTACTATTCACCTGGGAGAGCAGAACTCACTTGCTGCAGGGGATGCTTTGGGAGCTCTAGCTACGGCCTGGGAACATAGCCCTAGAGAATCTTCCAGGTTTAGAACCAATGTCCTTTGAATTATGACCATACTGTTATGAAGGGGTAGATAGATGAAAAGGGGCCGCTGAAAGAGGGTAAAGGGGAAGAGCTTTTTCTTTGTTTTTTATTTTTATTTTACTTTTTGGGTCACACACACGGCATATGGAGGTTCCCAGGCTAGGGGTCGAATTGGAGCTACATCTGCCAACCTAAACCACAGCCATAGCAATGCCAGATCCAAGCCGCGTCTGCGACCTACACTATAGCTCAAAGCAACGTCGGATCCTTAACTCACTGAGTAAGGTCAGGGATCAAACCCATGTCCTCATGGATACTAGTCGGGTTCATACCGCTGAGCCACAAAGGGAACACCAAAGGGATAGAATTTGAAGGCAGAAGGTAGTTTGAGATTTTTACTCTGCATATGCTTTAAACATCTTGCTGATAAGGCGATGTGTCTTAATGCTCCACCGGAAAGAAAGAAGGGGAAATATTTTATCAAGCGTAGTGTACGTTAAGCACACGCCAAGCATTATATACATGCTACTATATTTAATCCCTACCACAGCCTCATGAGAAATACAGTAATTGTACATTCCTTTTAACTTGTAAAGAAAGAAAGGCACAGAGAATGTAAGTAACTTGCCTAAGAATACATGCCTAGTAAGTGGCAGATGATTCAAGCCAAATTTGTCTTTAAAACCCACATTCTAGTATTTCAACTCTGTGATATCAGAGTCGTTTATAATTTTCAAATCCTGGGACAGAAAAATCATCAGTGACACCACGCCTAGGTAGGAGGGAACAGAGCTGTGGTGGACTATTATCGCCTTTGATACTCCTTTTCCCAAACCAACATGCAACCCCAAGAGACTGACTCTCGCCCTAGAATTTGGAATTAGGACAGAGAACGGGAGAGGAAGAGGAAGGTACATGAGCGGAGAAGAGGGAGCAAGAAATCAGGCTCCCTCTGGGGACTGCGGTAGCTCTTAGCGGCCATCCTGCTGAGGAGCAGGAGGACCAGAGACCAGTGTGAGTGAGGGAAGCAGATGTGTAGAGAGCATGACAGGCAGAGATGAAGAAAGATGATGCCTTTCTGGGTTTCCTGCCCCACTGAAGTCCCTGGTTCCCAGCCCTGGGATTCTGGGGGTCACCACAGGATCCTTAAAACAAATTCCCCTTTCTGTTTAAGTGAGCTCCAGTGGTTTCTGTTATTTGGGACCAAAAAGGTCTCAATTAACGCAACAGCTGTGGAAAGTTTCCTAGAATGGCTAACTGGTCACGGCTTTCTCTAATGCTTTCCTGCTAGCGAGCCATGACAGGACGTCACAGTCGAGGCTTGCACACTGCCCACTCCTGGGGGCACCAGTGGGAGGGCACAGTGGAGCATCAATATTAAGTTTCTATTTAAAAGAAAAAATTGATTTTTAAAAAGACTGCTTTTGTAATTCAAATTACACAAAGCACAGCGCTATGATATTTTTGGCCAGTAGGGATTTGAAGAAAGCTCTAACTCCTCCTCTCTCGTTATGGGGGAGGGGAAGTGTGTGGTATTTTTGACTGATTTGGTGTTTTTGATTGATTTTTTTAAATGTTTATCAAGGGTGTGGGTTTAAATGAGAGACACATGGAGACTGTGGCTAAGCGCTTCCTAGACTCTGCCCCTCGGCCACGTGACCTTGGGCGAGTGGCAACACTCATCTGAGTTGCAGTTCCTTCATCTGTAAAGCAGGGATATTCACTTTGCTGAGTTGTTTTAATGATTAAATAAGGTAATACATAAGCCTAAAATAATAAAATATACAAAGATATAAAATGGTATAAAAGATAAACTCAATAAATCGAGTATATGTATATTTGTCGCACTAACAACAAAGCTAAATGAAAACTTCAAACTTTTACACGTGTTCACTTTCTCTATCCTGGATATTTTTGGCTGAATATTAATGGAGATGATCTATTACCAGGGAACTAATCCCTCTGCTGATGTGTCCTTGGTGTGTATCAAGCCCCACAGCAGAGAAGACAGGAGAGGGCCTCCCAGCGGGTGCCCGCTATGTGCCCAGCACCGTCTCAGGTCTGACAGAGAGTCAAGATTATGCTAGTGATTCAATATTTTCAAAGTAACTCTATTTCAAAAAGAAACGATTAAATATGGCTATAGAAAAGGATAATTGAACACACATTTAAAGTATTATTATGCTTGTGGGAACACTCCTATCCTAGGAATTCTAATTACATCTGTAAGACCACAGGAGAACTGTTTAAACAATCACAATTTGAAACTCTTGATTCCCCACATACAAACTTTGGTATAATTCCACTAGGTTACCTCGCAGGCAAAGATTATAGGACAACTTTACATTTGCACACTATGAGTACATGTATGTAACAAAACCAATTTTTTTTTTATGACACATAATAGGACTTCTATACCCCATGGTGTCTTCCTCTGAAAGTTACAAAGGGACTCCATAACTTATTCACATAATGCCACAACTGCTCAAAAGGGTTTTGGAATTCTTTAAGAACTACTTTCTAAGCCAAATCATGAGCTTCGCAAGAAAATCAGTTTTACTGCTTTATAATTATACTCTATTTTTTTTAAGATGAATTATCCAGCCTGATCACCTACCTGATTTACCACTCTTGGCTCTAAATCGACTTGGCTGTTTCCAAAAATCAAATGCATTCTCAAAAGATGAAGATTTGCCATTGTTGAAAATGTGCCTTAGGCTCTGAAGGCAATTTCCGAAGAGGAGTCCAAAAATGTGTATGGCTCCTTACCCACTGCCTGCCAACAAGCTCAAATCCTCCTCATTCGCAAAAACATCTTCAGGACCCTGCTTCTGTCAAGCTCCCTCTCATCGCCTCGGGCACAGCAAAGCTCCTTGAGAAGGTTGTTTGTACTTAGTGTCACCGCTTTTTCACATCCCTTCCGCTCCTCAACTGACTTCAACCTGCCCTGGCTCTTAGTGCACCACTGAAACAATTCGTGAGATAGTCAAAGGACAAGGAAAAGGACTTGATGTTTAAAGGCAGTGACTCTTATTCCAGAGCTCAGGGCAGCTCCCCCTTGCTTGGAACTCGTCACCAAATGTGCCTTTTCCTTTTCTTTAGTTCTTCTAACAGCCTCCTTTCTGTTGCCTGCTTCCCAGCTTTTCCTAAGAAGCCTCCACCCTTTAAACATCAGAGTTCTTCACAGTCCATCACTGGTCCTCTTTCCTTTTCAGACTGTACGTGCATCAGGTATATTCATTTCACTACTACTTGTGCACCTAAACAGCTATCTGTAACCCGACTTCTCTCCTGAGGGCCAGGCTTGTTTTTCTTTCTACCTCTTGGATATTTCCTGTTGGCATGCTAGGAACTTAACATCCAAATTTTACTCATCTTTCCCCACCCAAACATTCTCTTTTTGCCCTCTAACTCACAAGCTTAGACTTTCCTGAATTTCATCTTGGCCTAAAGTTACTGACACAAGTTCAAGGGCCATACAGACATATCTCTACTAAGAGGTATTCTCAGAGGATGTTGGTAACAGTGTGAGTTGTTTTTCCTTCTTCTTTAAATAATGCTAAGGCAAACACCTTTAGAAATCCTATTCATCCCTCATGACCAGGTTCAAAGATTACCAGGCTTTAAAGCTTCCTAGTACAAAATTACTTTCTTATCTGTGTTCAACTGGTGCCTCTTTTAAAAATTTTTCAGAAACTTTTATTTTGAGATAAGTGTTGGTCGATATACAGTGGTAAGAAAATAATAGAGAAAAGCTATCTACTTTCTACCTGATTTCCGATGGGAAGATCTCACAAAATTATAGTAAAATACCAGGACATTCACACGGATAATATACGCTGACCTGATTTAGATTTCCTATTCTTACTTGTATTCACGAAGAGCTCCATAACTATCACACGTGTAGATTCACATAAGCACCACCTCAATCAAGACACTGAATGCTACCCACTACCTTCATCTCAAGGATTCAAGTTGTCTTTTTTTTTTTCTTTTGGACTGTGCCTGCAGCAGGCAGAAGTTCCAGAGCCAGAGATCAAACTTGTACCACAGCAGTGATCCAAGCCACAGCAGTGACAATGCCAGATCCTTAAACCACGAAGCCAACAGGGAACTATGAGATCTTTCCTCTTTTTAATGTAAGCATTTAGAGCTATAAATTTCCTCTCAATATTGCTTTAGCTACATCTCACATATTTTTGATATGTTAAGCTTTCATTTTCATTGAGTTCTAAGCAGTTTTAAAAATTTTCCTTTGAGACCTACTCTTTGACCAATGGACTATTTAGAAGTGTGCTGTTTTTCCAAGGCCTAGAGATTTTCCTGTTGCTTCTGTCATGGATTTCTAGTTTATTTCTATGTGGTTAAAGAACATACTCTGCATAATTTCATTTCCTTTACACTTGTTGAGGTTTTATTTCATGACTCAAGATATGGGCCATCCTGGTAAATATTCTATTGTGCCAATAAAAACTGTATTCTGCTATTGCTGGGTAGAGTGTTTTGTATGTATATCTCAGTCTATCGGTTGATTGTGTTGTTCAGATTTTCTGTAGCAATACTGATTTTCTGAGAAAGGTGTTTAAGTACCCAAATATAATTGTGGATCTATTTCTCCCTTCAGCCCTATCAGGTTTTGCTTCATGTAATCTGAGACTCTAGAGCTGGGTGCATATACATCGAAGACTATTATGTCTTCTCAGTGGAAAAATCCTTTTAACATTATGTAATGTTCCTTTTTGAGACTGTGGGCTTGTCTTTGGCCAAATTTAGGAGGCTCTCAGCCATTATATCTTTGATACTTTCCCAGTCTGGTTCACTCTCTCCTCTCATTTTGAGACTCCAGTGATAACAAATGCTAGATCTTTTGTTATTATCCTGTAAGTCCTTGCTGCTCAGACTAGATAATCCTGCTGATCTGTCTTCAAGTTCACTAACTCGATCCTGTCATCTCTGACCTACTATTGAACTCTGGATAGTTTTCTATTTTGGTGACACTACTTTTCACTTCAATATTTTCCACTTGGCTCCTTTTAAAAAAAAATTATTTCTTCGTTGGGATTTTCTATTTTTTCACATTTTAGGAGAATTCATAATTACTTGTAAAAGCACTTTCCTAAAGATTGCTTTAAAATCCTTGTCAGATAATCACAAGATCTGATTCATCTTGATGTTGATGTCCACTATCTTTTCTCATTCAAGTCACAATTCTCCTGGTTCTTGGTATGATGAGTGACTTTCAGTTGTATCCTAGACATTTTAGATATTACATTACGAGACTCTGGATCCTATTTCATTTTTTCCTTGTTTGTTTGTTTGTTTGTTTGTTTTAGTAAGCAGTCCTCTATAGAGGTGCAGTGCAGGGGCCAGCTATGCACTTTCATCTTCCAGCTGGGTCCCGTTGCTACCAGCCCAGCAAAAGTGAAGCACTGACTCACAGTGTCTCGCTATAGATAGGAGATAGCAGTTCAGCTCTCCTTTCAACCCTGCTGATAGCTCCCAGTGAAAGAGGGGCACCAATTCACACTGCCTCATTGCTTCCAAGTATGGCTATAAGTGTAGTTCCTTCACTAAGCTCCACTGCCACCAGGAGGAGGGAAAGCTAAAGTCTGATACACACTGCTTTGTCACTAAGTTTGGTGGCAGAAGCTTAAATCTAGGACACTGGAGAGGGAAGAAGGTGAGTGCTAACTCTCTCTCCCTTACCGCTTTGTTTTTGCTGGTAGATGGCAGAGGCTAAGCTTGTACTGGGTTACACTGACACCAGAGAGGTATGTTGTGGCGTTCGGCCCTGATCCATCAAGGCTCTTTGCTGCCAGGTAGCGATGGAGACCCACCTCACCACTTGAACCCCTGGGACAACTGGAAAACTGCCTACTTTTGCTGGATGGAGGGTAGAAGATCAGCTACACTCTCATTTCTACCAATACTACCCACGCAGATGGAATAGAATGCATTCTGCTTCCACTGGATGGGAAACAGGGTCAGCTCCTTCCTTGGCCCCACTGATACTATCCAGATAAGGAAATTGGAGCATGTCTGCTTCCATGGAGAAGCAGAAGGAGGAATAGTTCCTTACTTAGTTCCACTGACACTACCCTGGCAGGTAACTGGAGCACCACCAACTGCTTCCCCTGTGCAGGAGATGGAAGACTGGCTCCCTGCTCAGATCTGCAGATACCTCCCAAAATAAGAGTCAGAGTGTCACCTGCATGTGGCAGACAGGATGGAAGATTAAGTCACTGCATGGCTCCAGAGACATTACCAGATGTGGGGAACTGGAGCAGCACTGCTTGACTTCATGAAATAGAATGCCAGTGTGTACCATATAAACATCTTGCTCAGCTCTACTGAAACCATGATGTGTGTGCGTCTCTTTTTCATAGGTATTTGGCTAGACTATGGTGAGTACTGACCAAAGGTTTTCTGCTGTTAGACCACCCACCCTTTTCTTGGTCGTTTGGCTAGAGGAGAAAGATCTCTCTTGGAGATGATTTTTCCTGCGCTTTTTGGCCATTCCAGATTGGCAGCCTTTTAAGATACGTGGGAGACAATCAGGAAACGAGGAGATCACCGGCTTATTGCTTCTTAAACTCTTTGAGACCCTGAGGCAATCCGATTTCTTTTCCTTTCTTCACATTTCAGAATCTTTCTATGTTTGTTGTGTTACATCTATGTTTTCAGTTGTAAGAAGGAGAGGCCAGGAAGAATATGTGTGACCTACACCACAGCTCACAGCAACGCCGGATCCTCAACCCACTGAGCAAGGCCAGAGATCAAACCTGCAGCCTCATCGTTCCTAGTCGGATTCGTTAACTGCCACGTCACGACGGGAACTCCTTGTTTTTGAAGATTTTGCTAACCATCGGGAAGACAGAGTCACATACAGGTAAGTCAGAATATATGGCAAGTGCAATACTACAGGTATAAATAAATGGTCAAGGGAAAGGAGAGCGCGGCATTATTAACTTTTCCAGAGTGAGAAGGCAAAAGCTTCACAGTTGTTAACATGGGCCCTGAAAACGGATAAGTGCAGTACAGGGCATGGGCAAGATACAGAATTATCATAGAGAAAAATGGCTTGGGAAAAGATGAAGGGTTAATTGTAGAATAAGATACTGCAGAGGAGGCTAAGAAATGTATTCCCCTCTTTTCCTATTACCAATGAAGTTGATAATTTCACCTGCACTGATATGGGTGACAGGCTACCCCACGTTTCTTAATCTTATGACTTGCCTATACTATTATTTACTTCTCATGGCTCTTATTTTCAAATTCCATCCTACTTTCCCCTCTCTCTGTTATCTTCTATGGGGGATTCTTTCTTTCCCCAAACTTTCTCCTGGAAGTTCTCTTCTTTCAGTTCCAACCTTGGCATTAAAAAGTGAAGAGGAGTTCCTGTCGTAGTTCAGCTGTAAATGAACCCAGTTAGTATCCACGAGGATTCGGGTTCAATCCTTGGCCTCGCTCAGCGGGTTAAGGATCTGGCATTGCCATGAGCTGTGGTTAGGTCACAGACATGGCTCAGATCTCTAGTTGCTGTGGCTGTGGCATAAGCCAGAGGCTACAGCTCCAATTGGACCCCTAGCCTGGGAACCTCCACATGCCGCAGATGTGGCCTTAAAATGACCAAAAAAAAAAAAGTAAAGAGACTTGAGAGTGACATCAGTGGGACTGGCAGAATATGGGCCTCTGAAAAGCCACTACTTCATATAAGTATTAATAACACTGGCAAAATTATTAAAATCAACTTTTTCATAACTCTGGAAATTAACCAATGGCTTGTAAAAATTTGATGTAAATTTATTCAAGAGAAATGGTTGAATTTCAATTAGAACAGTGGGCTTTGTAAAGTTTTAATCTGCCTTAGTCCCATGTGTCCCCCCCTCCAGCTCTGTAGTAGCCTTGAAAACCCACACCTTTCTAATTACGTGCAAACTGGAAGCCTAAAGGAAAACAGGTTTACAAGCTCTGCAAAATCTTCATTCCCTGAGGGACTGTCATCACAAGAGCTGTCTGGCAGTTTCCTGAAAAACCTCATTCACATTACTTTGACCTGACTCACACCTTGCAAAAAACCTGAAAGCCCCAGGGGTGCTTGTCAGAAACAATCCACAGCAATTATTTAACATCACAGATTTCTGAGATAGTGATAACTGTTGGGGAATAAGCAGCTAACCAAAAAAATTAAAGCTGGGGGATAAGATGTCCACAGAGGGATTTGAAAAAGACTGACATACTCCTGGGGATTGAGACAGCCACACACATGCATAAGGCTATGAACGTGCCCAAGAGAGACCAGATAAGGCCTCAAGTGCTCACCTCTGACTGACCCTGAAGCACTGCATAGGCAGGAAGTGTAGACTAAGGCAGAGTTGTAAAGTGCACAGAGGCTCTCAGCAAAGGTTGGCAGACTACTGGTTCCAAGCCTTTAAGAAAATTTTTTTTCATTCATTAGCTGACCTACTAAGCTAGCGAAGCAGAAACTTCAGTGATTTCACACAATAAAGAACACAGACTCTGTAGAATCAATTCAGTGAAATCACAAAGGGCAACAAAAACAGCGACAACAAACCTTAGGGGAGTGGGGGAAGTGATCAGATTTTCAGTTTCCATATTATACTATTTAAAATGCAATAGATATAGGTATAGTCTAATGATAAAGATATATCATTCAAGCTGCTTATTCCCCAACTGTTATCACTCTTGGAGCTGGAGGAGCTAAACTAATAGCAAAACAGATTAAGATAAAAGCGTTACTAAAGACAAAAAGAACACTTTATAATGATAATAGGGTCAATCCATCCAGAAGATCTAACAATTATAAATACATACGCACCAACAACAAATACATGAAGCAAAAACTGGTCAAAGTGAAGGAAGAAATAGAAAATTCAATCATAATAGCTGGAGACTTTAATAACCAACTTTCAATAATGGATAAAACAACTATATAGAAGATCAACAAGGAAAGAGAAGACATGAATAATACTATCAACCAACTAGATTTAACAGACATCTTTAGAACACCCCATCTAACAACAGCAGAATGCATATTCCTTTCAAGTGTACATGGAACATTTTCCAGGCCATAAGACAAGTTTCTATAAATTTCAAAAGGTTGAAATCACACAAGTATATTCTCCAACCAAAATGGAATGAAATTTATAAATAATAATTTACACTTGTGAATACCTATACAAAGAGTAGAGAGATCTGAACTCAGTAAGATTAACTTGTACCTTAAAAAAACAGCAAAAGAAAAGCAAACTAAATTCAAGCAAGGAAAGAAAGAAAAAAGATTGGAGCAGAAATAGTTGAAACAGAGAGTAAATAAATGTGACAAAATAAACAAATCCAAAAGTTGGTTATATGAAAAGATGAACAAAGTTGACAAACCTTTAGCTGATCAAGAAAAAAAAAAAGAAAATTCAAATTACTAAACTCATGGAGTTTCTGTTGTGGCTGAGCAGGTTAAAAAACCCAACTAGTATCTACAAGGACATGAATTCAATCCCTGGCCTCGCTCAGTGGGTTAAGGATCTGGCATTGCTGTGAGCTGTGGTGTAGGCTGCAGATGCAGCTCAGATCCTGCATTGCTGTGGCTGTGGCGTAGGCCTGCAGCTGCAGCTCCAATTTGACCCCTAGCCTGTGCATCTCTGTATGCCACAGGTGCAGCCCTAAAAAAAAAGACAAAGAAAAAAACTCACAAAGAAAGATTATACATTACTATTAACATTACTGAAATAAAAAACAATTATAAGGGAATATTATAAACTACTGAATGCAAACAAATTAGATAAAAAGGACAAATTTATAGGAAGATACAAACTACTGAAACTGATTTAAGAAGAAACAAAAAAGTTCAATAGACCTATAACAAGTAAAAAGAGACTGAATTAGTAATTAAAAAAAAAAGAACTTCTTACAAAGGAAAGCACAGAGCCAGATGGTTCCATTAATAAATTCTACCCAACATTTTAAGAAAAATTAACACCAATTCTTCAAACTCTTCTCAAAGTTATTTAATGGAACTAGTATTATCCTCAAAAACTACAAGTGATGATTCCTTCAAAATATAGATGCAAAAATCCTCAACAGAACACTAGCAAATTGAATCCAGCAACATAAAAAGGATCCACATCATAATCAAGAATGCAAGGTTGATTCAACACAAAATTTAATTAAATGAAAGACAAAAAATCACAGACACAGAAAAACTACTTGACAAAATCCAACAGGATTCATGAGAAAAACACTCAATAAACTAGGAACAGAAGGAACTGCCTTCACCTTGACAGAAGACATTTACAACCCCCACCCCCGCAAACTCACATTATAATTTATATGGTAAGACTGAATGAGTGGTTTCCCCCAAGACCAAGAATAAGAGAAAAAGGTCCACTGCTGCCACTTAATTTTGTACTGGAAGTTCTAGCCAGAGCAACTGAGTAAGAAAAAGAAATAAAAGCCATTCGGATTGGAAAGGAAGGAGTAACATTACCTATTTGCAGATGGCACGATCTTCTAAATATGGAAAGTTCTAAGGTCACCACAAAAAACTGTGAGAGCTAGGAGTTCCCATCGTGGCTCAGTGGAAACCATGAGGATGCAGGTTTGATCCCTGGCCCCACTCAGTGGGTTAAGGATTCGGCATTGCCGTAAGCTGTAGTGTAGGTTGCAGACGTGGCTCAGATCTGGCATTGCTGTGACTGTGGCTGTGGCCAGCTGCTATAGCTCCAATTCAGCCCCTAGCCTGGGAACCTCCATGTGCCATGGGTGCAGCCCTAAAAAGACAAAAACAAAAACAAAAATACAAAAACCTATCAGAGCTAAAAAAATAAATGAGTTCTTCTAGGTTGCAGGATATACAGTATTTATACAAATATCAATTTTACTTCTATACATTAGCAATGAACAATCTGAAAATAAAATTAAGAAAATGTCATTTGTAACAAAATCAAAAGGGAAAAAACACTTAAGGAATACATTTAACAAAAGTGTATGCTGTGTATACTTCTGTATACTTTTCAGTATGCACAACATCATTGAAAGAAATCTAAAGCCTAATAAATGAAAAGACATCCCATGTTCATGGGTTGGAAGATTTAACGACAATACACCCCCAATTGATCTAGAGAGTCAACAAAATTCCTCTCAAAACCTTGGTTCCTCCTTCCTTTTGGGGACCAAAAATTGAAAAGCCGATCCTTGGAATAATATGGAAATGCGAGGGACCCAGAAAGCCAGAAATCTGATGAGGGGGTGAAGTTGGAGGCTCACTCTTTCTAATTTCAAAACTTACCACAAAGTTACAGTAATCTAGACAGTGTGGCACGGGCAATAAAGACAGGCATATAAATCAATGGAATAGAATTCAGAGTCCAGAAATAAACATATACATCGATGGCCAGCTGATTTTCGAAAAGAGTGCCAAGAGAATTCAATGAGGGAAGAATCATCTTTTCAACAATGATGGTGATGAGACACTGCATATCCACATGCAAAATAATGAACTTGGATGCCCACGTCACACCACATACAAAAATTAACTAAAAATGGGTCATAAACATAAATAAAAGAGCTAAAGCTATACAACTCCTCCAAGAAAACAGGTGTAAACTTTTATGATCTTGGATTAGCCAATGGTTTCTTAGGTATGGAACCAAAAGCACCAGCAACCAAAGAAAAAATAGATAAAGTAGACTTCATCAAAATTTAGAAACTTCTGTGCTTCAAAGAACAACATCAAGAAATTGAAAAGATAGGAGTTCCTGTTGTGACTCAGTGGTTAATGAATCCAACTAGGAACCATGAGGTTGCGGGTTCAGTCCCTGGCATCGCTAAGTTGGTTATGGATCCGGCGTTGCCGTGAGCTGTGGTACAGGTTGCAGACGCGGCTCGGATCCTGCGTTGCTGTGGCTGTGGCGTAGGCCGGCGGCTACAGCTCCTGTTAGACCCCTAGCCTGGGAACCTCCATATGCCACGGGTGCGGCCCTAGAAAAGGCAAAAAAGACAAAAAAAGCAAAAAAAGAAAGAAAGTGAAAAGAGAGGCTATGAATGGGAGAAAATATTTACAAATCAAATATGTGATAAGATCTGGTATAAAGAATGTATAAACTATCAACCCAACAATATAAGGACAATCTAGCTTTTAAATGTGTAAAGGATTTGAACAGACATTTCTTCAAAGAATACATACAAATGGTCAATAAGCCTAAGAAAACATGTTAGCATCATTAGCCATTAAAGCAATACAAACCAAAACCACAGTGAGGGAGATGCAGGTAATGAAAAGGGGGGAAAAAAAGGAATTGTGCGAGGTAATGAATGCTAATTAGCTTGATTGTGGTGATCATTTCACAACGTATATTTATGTGAAACCATCACATTGTACACCTTAATTATATACAATTTTGATCAATTATACCTCAACAAAGCTGAAAAAGAGATTTTTTTTAAACATGAGTGATGAGGTGCTACTTCATGTCTATAAGGATGGCTGTAACTAAAAAAACAGATAACAGCGTTAGCGAGCACATGCAGCAATTAGGACCCTCGTACACTGCAGATAGGAATGTAAAATTGTGCAGCCACTTTGGAAAAAAGTTTGACAACTAGTCAAAAGGTCAAACATAGACTGACTACATGAACCAACAAGTTCCACTCCTAAGTACATACTCGAGAGAACTGAAAACATTTGCCCACATAAAAACCTGTACACAGATATTCACAGCAGTATTATTTGTAACAGTCAAAAAATGGAAAACATCCCAAATGTCCATCGATGAATGGGAAAATAGAAGCGGTATATCCGTGCAATGGAATTCTATTTGGCCATAAAAAGGGCCGAAGTACTGACACATGCTACAGCATGGGTGAACCTTGAAACATTATGCCAAGTAAAAGAAGCCAGAAATAAAAGGCCACTGACTACATGAATCCACTTAAAGTGTTCAGAACAGGCAAATCCATAGAGACAATGTAGATTAGTTGTTACTAAGAGTTAAGGGAAAGTGGGAATGGGAAGTGACTGCACCTAAGTACAGGATTTCTTTTGCTGGTGGTGAACATGTTCTGGAATTAATGGATGGATGTATAATTTTGAGAATATACAAGAAATTGTTGACTTGTACACTGAAAAAGGTGAATTTTATGTTATTCAAATATTTCAATGTAAGAACAGTGGAGATGCCTCAATTAAGTTCCAACTACATTAACTATAAGTTTATTAATAAAAACAGACCAATACCAAGGTAAAGAGAGTGAATTGATAATAATAATAAAAAAGCTGTCAATCAAGAAAACTACAGGAAAAAAAAACGAAACAGTGAAGAGACTGCCACTCTGACATTTAACTATCCCTATAACCTACTAATTTATTCCAAATCCTAAGTTATCTATAGAGATACAATTTTTTTATCATTACAGTATAATTTCCAATTGATTTTACAAATTCAGAATGCATTGAAATTAATCCTTTCCTGTGCATTCATATTTACAAAATGCTATAAAATTATTTCTGAATACAAACTCAAATATTGTCTTACCTGACAATAGGCATTTTCCATCCACCTGTTCAGACAGAGCCTACTGATCTTTGACTGTTTTCTCTAAGATTTAGTGCTATTTGTCAATATAAATTTTATGCTGACAAACTACTCAAGTACTTGCAATTAAAAATATCTACTTATTGGAGTTCCTGTCATGATGCAGCGGAAACAAATCCGACTAGGAACCATAAGGTTGAGGATTCGGTCCCTGGCCTCGCTCAGTGGGTTAAGGACCTAGCGTTTACGTGAGCTGTGGTGTAGGTTGCAGACGCGTCTCGGATCCTGTGTTGCTGTGGCTGTGGTGTAGGCCAGCAGCAATAGTTCTGATTCAACCCCTAGCCTGGGAATCTCCACATGTAGCGGGTGCAGCCCTAAAAACCAAAAACAAACCAACAACAACAAAAAAGAATATCCACTTATGGGAGTTTCTCCTGTAGTACAGTGGGTTAAAAATCTGACTGCAATGTCTCAGGGCGCTGCAGAGGCATACGTTTGATCCCCGGCCTGGCACAGTTAAGTTAAGGATCCAGTATTGCCCCAGCTGCAGCATGCGGCTGGGATTCAATCCCTGATCCGGAAACATCCATATGCCGTGGGTGTGGCCATAAAAAAAAAAAATCCATTTATAGAGTTCCCTGGTGGCCTAGTGGGTTAAGGATATGGCACTGTCACTGTAATGGTTCAGGTGGGTCATTGCTGTGGCGTAGGTTTGATCCTTGGCTTGGGAACTTCCACATACTGCAGGTGTGGCCAAAAAAAAAAAAGAGAGAGAGAGAGAAAGAATATTCACTTGTGGATCTGCATTAGGACACATTAATCGCTATTACTATTTATGAGTTTCTTATATTTTCATAAACAGTGACTTGGGATTTACATGAAGAAAATAATACTGCCAGTAGTTTGAAATGACAATGACAGTTCTTCCATTTAATACAAAACAATTTAATCTTTCTTCTCACCAGGCAAGGAAAGAAGGAGTTCCTTTGACAATGGAAAAGCTGAGATTTAAAGCACAAGCCTTGAATTTCTTCTGTTGCACACAGTAAGGCACAGTCAATATTGACTTGTCCGATAAATGTGGCAGATCGTCACCAATGGAATTTCGTTTTCTTTCAAATTCAAGAAGTTTGCTCATAATAACTCAGAAAAGACATCTCAAACACAGTCATATACCACGAGAGCTAGCCAATACCTTCTGAAATACTTAGTTTAGCAATTTCATAGTGTATTCTAAAGAATATAAGTTCCATGAGGTGGTCCATGAAAAAAGTTCTAAGAAATCTATTAACCCACTGTTTTCCCAAAACGGGTGGACATGGAATCTTTTTTCTCCATGGCACCTATTAAAATCCCACAGAACTTGTGACCTACCAACACCTTTTGGAAAATCCTAACCTGGTCAAATAATTCATTTTGCAAAAGATTAAACTGGTCTCTCTGTCTCCTCAAATTTAACTGATTTGCCCAAGGTCACCTAGCTAGTCCCTAACTTCTTGTGCTCCTTCTGTGCTGCCACACTCCCTTACCAGCGGAACCTTTTCTAAATGGCAATTTCATCCAGCTGGACTTCCTGATAAACAGCAAGATCATTAGTCATTTAATGTTAGTTATGTTTGAAAGCTTTCCCACAAAAGGGTTACCCTGAAAGAGGTTAGTACTGTATGTCTCTCCTTTCAAGCTGCTATTTCAAGGCTGGTTTTACCTGGAGAGAGAAGAAATTTCTGTCTATCTGGAACAGTTCCATCTTGAAGATATTTCAATATTTCTCACCACAACACCCTTTCTGTGCTCAGTATTTTTAGCTCATTGTTTTCTATTTTGGCAGCTGAGAAGCTGCAGTTTGTAATTTTACCTCCAGCTTCATATTTCTTCTTAAAAGTGAATACAATGTCCTGTTTATAATAATAAAATCACTAGTTGGCAGAACGACACTAAATGGAAAAAAAAAGAGAGAGAGAAAGCAATTGGAAAATTTAGAGCAAGCAATTTTGAGTGCCAAGTTTCACATTTGTAATGGTCCGGTGGAGGTCACTGGGCTTCCTTTTTATTGAGGAATAGTAAAGAAATAGATACCCACCAGTTCTCCTGTAAAAAACTATAGGAACCACCTCCACTTCAAGGAGCTCATAGTTTTACCGAAAAGTGACGTGATCCAAACTTTCACAGTACTACCAAAATTTAAAAATCAGTTTAGCTTGGTATTTTCCCCCCTCCAATAATTTATGTTTTCATTTTCCACTTTAATTGAGCTTTTAAGCTTTGGTTCCAGTTTAGCAACAAAGGAAACAAAACAATATGAATGAAACTGGAACTAGTTGGAGCCAGTCTCAGAAATAACCTTGGGGTTTCTTGGGCTTCTGGTGCAACCCCCTTTAAGCAGCCTCCTTGGATATATTCTCTTCCTGATCCCCAAAGGCTTGCAGTATTGGCATTGAATTGTTTTCTTTTTTTTTTTTTAACCTCGGATGCCCTGCTAAGGAGAGCTGCAGGTCCAGGCCATGCAAGCAGCAATTCTCCAGAGACTGGAGCCGAAGGTCCAGAAAAATGGTGCTCCTAATCAGAAGGGTCAGATTGCCCCTAGGAGTTCACACTAGCCTGACTTCTTGAAAATTGCTAACCAACCACTTTTCTTTTCAAAATAAACACTATTTCTCTCAACTTCAGTTTGCAAAATATTACCCCAATTCCACTGGACTAAAAAACTGGAATTTTACTGACATAATTGGATTATGAGGTTTAAAGATTGATGGAACTTTTCTGTTCCAAATATAATTGTTCAAATACCAAACCTAAATGGGTACGTAGAAGCCCTTACGTAGGTGGAGACAGAGTAACGCTGTAGGTTCCACGGCAGGGTGGCCCGGCAGAGGGGGTCGAGAAGCTACCGGATCCACAGGAGTTGTGAGCCCTGTTGCAGAAGAGACTGAGAGTCTTAGGGGAAGGTACCACTTTCCTGTAGCCACAGCCCGTCACTAAAATGAAGACCACTTTAGTCACTCCAGTCCCCTCTACGCCTGCTCAAGCACCAGTGACCCTGGCAGTTTGTTCATATGGATATTATCGCACTTGCCATTCTCTGTTGTAATTTATCTGAGTGTACATCTGTCTCCCCGAGGAACTCTTACCAAGAGTTCCATCAGAACAGAGGCCACATCTATTTTTGTTCATTGTTGAATCTCTACGGCCCATGGATGGTGTTCAATAAATACTTGCTGACTGAAAAATGAAATAAATCTATTACAAGATTGGTCAAAGAGAAGGAAAAGGTAATCAGATCCAAACACTTCAACGTACTAAGTACTTCTCTAGTTTTCACTGTAAAAAGTAAGACATTAACCATGACTACATAAATATATGAATTAATCCTGCCACCCTCACCCTCACCAGGTGTGGGTGGATAAGGCAATGAGGTGTGCGGACAAGAGTCGGTGTTCTAGAACACAAAGGCAATGATATGGGCACTTCTGTTGCTTCTTACACTTTCAGTCAACTGCAAATGAGGGGTATTTTATCCATGCCCAGCACCGTGGATTTATTTATTTTAGCTAAATTATTTATTTTAGCTAAATTAATCCTTACAAAATAAGCAAATGGGTAAAAAAGATTATTGCAAATATCCACAGGCTGAAGATAATATTGAACTAATAATAATACCACTAATACCTTAAAATAGCGAAGTTGACATTCCTTTTGTTCCTAACACGAATTCATCATCAACCACATTATGATTTCAAAAAAAATGACTGTCAATCATATCTTACCTAGCAGATACTTAGAAAAAAACACTGATACTTAGAAAAAAATCTGTCACTTTAAGGTAAAGGTGATGTTTTAACAATGATAAAAAAGTTATTGCTTTTTTAAAATAATAAACTCAAGATTTTAATATGAAATTCTAAAAACAGATGATTTGAAACATTCCCATGATGATACAATTGGGGGCCTAGAATGACCTAATCTTATAAACTACAAAACTGCTCAGATCTATACATATAAATTTCCAAAGAGAATTTTCTAACTAGTTTTTAAAGAGGCCAAATGAAGAATAACCCAAGATTATGAAACCATTTTTAAAAATCTGAAAATGCATCACCTTTCAATTAGTCCACAAGAACTGACTGATATTATGAAGATGGAAATTTATTAGCTGGATTTCAAAACAAATCTGAATATAATCAGTGAATAGGACTAAAAAATGAGTATAATGATTTTGTAAGTTCAGCTCACTTCTTCCCAAGATGTGTGGTTTTTCTGTGTGTGTGCTTTTTGCTTTTTAGGGCCACACTGAGGCACAGGGCGGTTCCCAGGCTAAGGGTCTAATCGGAGCTGTTGCTGCCGGCCTACACCACAGCCACAGCAACGCCAGATCCAAGCCACGTCTGCGACCTACACCACAGCTCAGAGCAACATCAGATCCTTAACCCACTGAGCAAGGCCAGGGATCGAACCTGCATCCTCATGGTTCCTAGTCAGATTCGTTTCCACTGCACCATGATGGGAACTCCAAGGTTATCTTTTTCAGTTATGACAACCATTAAAACCAAAACTAAGTAACAAAATATACAAAACTTAAAATCGGACCTCTGTATTTCCATATTGCAAGTTGTTAAAGCAAAACAAAAAAATAAAGAATATTCAATTACACTGCTTTCACTAGAAGTAGGCTTAATAATATGAACAGCTTTCTGATACAACACTGTAAATCAACCATACTTTAATAAAAAAAAATAATGAGCATCTTTCTGTACCTTTTTAAAATAAAATAAAAATATTTTAACTTTTTTATTCTCATTTTTCCAATTTTACGTATGCTTATACATAATAAATAAGTAAAGTGGTAAGCACATTTGTAATTTTAAAATAAAGGCACATATGTTACAGGGAACGCATGTTCAACAAAGTGTAGAGATTACTTCAGGCATCAAGAAGCAGTTGAAAGATTTTAAGCCAAAGGATTAAAAAAATGAAAAAATCAGATTTGGGTTTTAGAAAAATAATTTTAGAGGTAATGAGCAGAGAAAAATTTCTTTAGAAGCTAAAGTGATTTTTTAGGAGTTCCCATCATGGCTCAGCAGTTAACAAACCTGACTAGCATCCGTGAGGACGTGGGTTCGATCCCCAGCTTCACTCAGCAGGTTAAGGATCTGGCATTGCCGTGAGCTGTGGTGTAGGTTGAAGAGTTGGCTCGGATCCCATGTTGCTATGACTCTGGTGTAGGCTCCAATTGGACCCCTAGCCTAGGAACTCCATATGCTGCAGGTGCAGCCCTAAAAAGACCAAAAAAAAAAAGTGACTTTTTAAAAATCCCTGTTACTATGCTAATGGCAGAGAGCATCCCATAAGCTAACTGTATCTTTGGATCCTCTTGCAGGACATAGGTATATTTTACCAAAAGCCTCTGCTCAGCAAGGCCTCCTACTTTGTGGTCTAACTCAAAAGGCAATGGGGGTCAAAGAAAAAGGCAAGAGGGAAACAGTGATACTGGGTTCTATGGATTTGAGCTGGAAAAAAATGGAGAACCTCTCTCTTCCGATATTTCCAAAGTTATAGAAGTCTTTTTTAATAATTTGAATAAGAGAGCAACTTATAAAACGAAAAGTGAAATACTGTCTCCTTACCTCCTAGTACTTCACGGAGTCAATACATGGCAATCACTGTCAACAATTTCAATATATTCCCTTCCAGAATTTTTTTTTTGCATATATACTTGCATACATGTGTATATGTAATGTACATATGCATTTATATAGTTTTTATATTATTTGACTTTATTAAGAATAGGCTCCTGTTCTTATTATTCATTTCACAATATGCAATGGCCATCCTTTTAGGGCAGCCCCTATGGCTACAGCTCCTCTTCTGCAGCTCCAGGGAATGCTATCTTATTGACATGACACGGGTTATTTAACCATTCCTTTAAAATGGACATTAGCGGTGCCACTTGTACGATAAAGCAGCAATGACCACTCTTGTATGTGTAACCTTGTATGCTTCGAGTGGGATGAATTCCTGGAAACAGAGTTTTTAGGTGAAAGGGCAGGTACATTAAAATGCTGACAGCCACTGCACAAGAGCTATACCAACCTTCATTTCAAGTAATAAAATTCAACCACTCATTCTGACTTTCTTTTCTGATTAAGTTTTTAAATAGATTCCTAGATTTAAGAAAAGACCTCAGAAAAGTCCCTCAGTTTGTATATGAGAAAATGAAGGTTCAGAGAGAATAAGGTGGATGGGCTCAAGATCTCAAAGCCCCCAGCAAGATAACTGTTCAGAAGGGGTTCTGTGAACACGGGTTCCTGCTGAAAGCCAGGAAGGCATCTCCAGTTAGCCGACTTCAAATATTACATGTGTTCCAGCAGAGCTACTAACAAGTGGAAAAGCAACTGTCAACTCCTTTTCCTTGACTACCCTCAGCAAGAAAAGAAAAAAAGGGGGAGTAAATTCCTAAAAGACACAATAGCAAGAAGGAGCCGGAAAGGAGGATTCTCAGACTCGGAGGAGTAATGGACACCAGAGCTTAAGGTATCACAAGTTCAGCTGCATGAAGTGAGCAAGTGCGGTGGAAAAGCTCTGACACGGGATGACCTTAGCAAAAAGCCTTCCACAGCCTCAGTGGGTTGTATGAAAAGTTTCTTGGTTCTAAATATCTCCATGTGGCATTCAAAGTGAATGCCAGTACTGAAACCAAATTCTGAAGAGAAATATCAGAAAAGAACTAACATCCCACAATGAAGAAACATCTTCAAAGAAGATGTTGTTAAAAAAATACCACAAAAGTACTTTCCAACAAATTCCAGACCTAAAAGTAAAGCTTTAAAATGAAGCTCCAAGCACAGAAGTCTTGAATCCTTTCTCTGTGCCTGAAGAGGCCCATTTAAAGGAAGGCACTTCTAACCAGATACCACTGTCTTTATTTGAGCAGATCTATGGGGTATAGCAATGGGAAAAGAAGGTGGCAACTATATCTTTGGAATCAGAATGGTCTAGAACAAGAGACAGCACACTTTTCCTATAAAGGCTCAGAGAGTAAATACCTTAGACTCTGCAGACCAAATGGACTATTCAAGTCTGCTACTGCAGTGCAAAAATTGTCAGAGACAAGATATAGCCAAATAAGTATGGCTGTGTTCAAATTCGACTTTAGGAATGCTGACACTTGAATTTTATGTAATTTCTATGGAAAATTATTGTTTTGATTTTTTTCAACCATTTAAAAATTAAAACAAAAACCACTCTTAGCTCATTGGTATACATAATTAGGCAGTGGGTTAGATCTAGCTTGCGAGACATCACCTGCCGATTCCTGGTACCGAGCACTCAATTCTCAATTGAACAGAACGTGAATGTTGGTGCAAAGATGGAGACAGCTGAGCCCAGCTCCCAGGAAAGTTAAGTCAGAAGGCAGAAAGGTTGGAACACGTGGTACTTGAAGAGTTTCAGATATTTACCTCAAATCTCTTCTCTTCCTGAATTCCTCCGGTGGAATTGTCCACGGCAGGCCTTGAGGGAGACATTCTAAGACTTCTGAAGAGAAGTCAGAGAAGTCCACACCGTACTCTGTTAGAATGCCCTCTGTTTCAGGCTCGATCTCACCAGCCTGCCCAAGACTCTTGGCCAGCTGCCTGTGGACGGGACAGAGGAACAACCATGTGAGTGGACAAATGCAACCAAGGTGACCCGTTTCCCGCCTGACAGCCAGGGTAGAAGGGAAGTCCTCCAAACCGCCTGCCCCTGCACCGTGAAAGGGGGGAGGGCGGGGAGCACAGAGC